>CM049403.1:6760000-7065000 GCA_026929865.2 Hyperoplus lanceolatus
TTTAGTGCTTCAAGCTGTTTACTTCATACTTGTTCCTTACTTCATTTAATCTACTCCGCTTTCTTGTTGGACATCTCCTTTACAGATAACTCGCATAAACTGTGCAAACATGCACTGTTTATAGTGAAGCTAACCAACTCTGGCTATATTTAATTTGATTGCACATCAGTTCTGACAATCCATTGTATAATATTTAATTATATATGAACAACATTGAAAGGGGGCAATGTTTCTGTATGGTAGTTTTGATAGTACTTACATACTTTCCCCTAAAACATTTCCAGGATTGGAAATTTGGAATTTTTCAGATTAACTGATTGATAAGGTGTTACAAATTCTTAACTAAATAAACAATTTAAAAGCACACAGCATGATCTGGAAAGTGCTTCGGGATGGAAACAGGGCTGTTTAAACATTGTTAACATGAGATAAGAAATTATTATATTTACCTTGTTTTACCTTATTTTTTTTAAGTTAATGATCTAAATACTTCTTCAACCACTGCTTACTATATACTGTATATATGGATAGAAAACCTCCAGATGAATGAGAAAATATGATTATTTTATGAATATAGTTCCAAACAAATTGGAGTAAAGATAACAATTAAGCCTTAAAACAAAGGAGTTTTACACATTTAATTAGATTTTTTTTTAATTGTAATTATTTTCTAAATGTAATAAACATTTATTCCTGTGACGACAGCACAAAAGCTCATGTTGTGGTTGTTTTGTCTACTTTGTTGAGGACATAAAAGGCTCACTGTTCTTCTCGTCTCCCTGCCGACTGATCGGAGAGCTGGGAGATTTCCTAAACGTTAAATCTGCCGAGTGCAGAAATAATGTTGGGACAGCGACCAGAGCAGCAGGGCAATTAAGACAAATTAATTATGGCAGTGGCGTGCGAGCAGAGCCAGGCGAACGCATGAACCCACAGAGGTGTAAGAGCCCCATATAAGAGCTCTTCAAGGAAAGGGCTGTGGCCCTGGCCCATTTGCTATCTCATTATCTACAAGGAAAGAAAAACCTTCTTTGTGACCCTGACGTAGAGACCCCTGGTCTTTGACTGTAGCCACGGTGAGAGCAGCCGTCCGCTGTGCTGCCGGCTGAATGCATGGCTGAGCAGAAATTAAAACGTGTACTCCAGCTCCATCAGCCAGGTTTCCTCTCTAAAAAGATGGTCCATTGCAGTCACTGACCCATTCTCCTCTTTCTCATCTACATGTACATAATTCCCTTTTCCTGCTAACTGAAATACCTATTATTCTTCCCTTGTTCCCTCACCATTCCACAGAGCTGGATGACCTTCTTTTTGAAGTCTTCACAAGCACTTCTCTTTCTGGGACAGTTAAAGTCACTAAAGGGTGGAATAGCTATCTGTATGGTTGCATTCCTTTTTAATCTTTATTATAAGTTTTTGCTTAGCTGTCTCCCATGTTGTATTTCTGTGAAGTGGGGAGCAGTTGAAGATACACACATTTTCTACTTTAGTACTGTACTGAATCAAACACATTAATTAGTATTGTAGCAGTAGCTTTAGATTATTATATTCATGCTTTCCTCTGTTCCTGGAAGTGAAAACTTGTTTGGCAGTGTTAGCGGAGCAGCGGCAATTGTTTTGTCCAAATAGGATCAGGAACAGGAAGAGAATCATGAACATCTCCTCATAAGCTCAGGCAACAAGTGAAAACATACCCAAAACCTGAATGAGCAGAGACACTGACACAGATCCATGTTCTATTCTTTTGTAAACACCAAATCCCTCTTTTCCTCCTTTCTCAGCCATAATATGGCTTCCAAGCAAGGTCCAGCCAGAAATCTTGCCGCATGGCCGTGAAATAAAGGAAGCGCTGCCATTCCTGACTATGCCAGTGAATAAAGCCAAGGCAAATTGCTTAGGGAGAGTTTGGTCCAATTGGATGCCATCCCTTGGTATGTAATTCCCATGGCACGTCGTTGGCAATGGCGTTGCAGGCCTCAATCAGGTGTGGGGGCCTGGAGGAGGCCCTGCTCATTTGCATGTCCAAGTATGAGGGGAATTCCTCTTAGGAGGGAGCCAGGCTTTGATGTGGGCATTCCCACTTGGATTACAGGACTAAAATAGACAGTAATGGATCAGTGAAGTCATTCATCACCACTGTGAGGTTGGCCCAGTCCTCCTTCACCTCCTAAACCATGCTCGGCTTCAAAGAGAGCCGTCCATTGAGCTCTTTTTTTCCAGGACACCTTCTGTAGATGAGACTGATGTAAATGAGCCAGGAAGTGATGTCATTAATTTGAGATTAGTTTGATGATCATTAATTTGAGATTAGTTTGATGATCCATCACTGTCATAAGGTCACTTCCAGATGTTGTCAAGGTAGTGACAAGGTAGAACTGTGACACACAGACTGTGTATGTTTTTATATATCCATACATGCTTTCTGCTATACAAATGTGTATTTATCAAGTTCCAGGATGATCATAACTATACTACTAATCATAAATGACAAAACCTGGCAATTTAAGGCAACTAGCCGTACTGCGACATCTACGTGCAGAGGATGTAGTTCACAACCCATATAAAACCTTTTTTTCTCTAATCTCTCAAACAAAATCTCTCAGTAACTATCAGTTCATTTTATTTTTAATTTCTTTATGAAAGCAACAACGATGGACTGGCTTTTAAGTTGCTAAATGTGGCTCTTTTTTTTAGGAAATGCTGATGATGAGAGCTATGAGAGTGAACTATAACAGAAACCTTGTCGGCCATAAAACCAAAACACTGAGCTGCAAGATGCTAAAATGCTTCGATAGACGTCTAAGGAGTGCACGAGCAACACATAGGCATTGAACCCATTGGTAATCCAAAAATATCTAACAAAATCTTGCAGAATATGTGTTCAGGGTCATGACATCTGACATGTAGACAGCTGCCGCTGCGTATCTAATAATGCTCACTGATCCACTTCTAAATGAATGCTTTCTCACAGAAGAGACCAGCACTTGTGCATGTGGCGTTTCACACTGTTGTTTTTTAATTAATTAAGGGAGGAATGGTTGAGGGCCCACCTCTTGCTTTGGCATCTTCATTTGATAAGCTAACATGTTTATTAGCATGGTAAGCTTACTGTCAATGCAAAGCAATTAGACTGATATACATGGAATATTTTGTTTTTGTAGTTGGACATTTTAATTTAAAATTCCCTCCTATTTTTGTATTTCACTCTCAACTACTTTTGTGGTTTTTCAGAGCGCACAAAAACACATTATCTACTCACCTCAAATGCATTATATTGGTTTAACCCAGTTGGTTTGATCTTTCACTGAATTCCCGTGGACATGAATCCGCCTGCTTTTCTACAGTGTACAGCGACCAAAAGAGTTTTAATACTGCGGCTGTGTATCGCACCACAACAGGTAAACTGAGAGAGTACAGTTATAGAAGAATGAAGGAGAGGGAGAGACATGGGAATAAAAAGATAAACAGTTTGACCTTCTGTTTCTGCCAATTTCCAGTGGTCGCCCCCCCTCCTTAGCCTTCTCTTTGCCTCTTTCGCCCTCAGCCCTGTGTCGGACGAATCCTTTTTGGAGGGATAAATAGCACTGCTGCGCTTTGATAGCCCCAGTCCCAAACAGCAGCTACCGATAAATAAAAGGAACTTTCTCCATTTATCTCTGTGAGAAAGAAGTTCCTATTAGGGTCCCCATAGCCACGGGGCCTTTCCCTCCTTCACTGCACAGCTTTGTAGATTGCCTGCTTGGTTTAAGGTGCTATTGAGTGCTCACCAGGACAATTACATGCCAGGACCCCCCTCCGGAAATGTCCCTCCCCTCCACTTCCCTCAACCCGTCCTGTACCTCTGTGCCATTGCTGCATGAGATGCTAACCACGATAGGGCCTAGATGGGAATAGTGTGTGTGCGGCGCGTCGTGTAATTGCGTGTGTGTGTGTGTGTGTGTGTGTGTGATCTCCCTGCTGGAAGAGGGGACAGAGGGGGGATAGTGATAATGGCCCTCTGAATGGTATGGAATAAAGTATCATTGCCTTAGTGCCTGGAGTCAGACAGTGATGCTAATGCAAATGGTTCCCCCCCACCTTTCTGTCTGGTATAATGATAGCCCCACAAACAGTATGTATGAAGAAACAGAGCGAAGGAGGTGTATAAATAAAAATAGCGCACACCTCGGTGAAAATGACTTTTTGTTGCCTTCAGGGGAACTTAAGACACACCTTTACACTTTCCCTTCCGGGCGTCCTCTATTCCCTACTTCTCTTGATATTTTTTGTATCATTTGATAACATATAAAGTAGAGATTTCAGTGAGGAGAAATATATCGGTGAAAAAAAAGAGAATTGTGCTGGATTTTTTGAAAGACTTGGCCCTTGAAACCGAGCATGTCAATCTCATTTCTAACAGCCTCACAAAATCAAGGTGTTTTCGGCACATCAAGTGAAATGTGTGTGTGTCGGCTATGGGGTTCAAGGCTCTCACCTTGAGAAGATACTGATATTTTCTAGTATACTGTCAAACTGTATAAACAGCCAGACCGATGACACTGGTGTGATTTTCAAACACACAGTGCAGAAGAAAACAGGAAGAGTCTGAAGCTATTGTTTGTGTCTCAGCCAGTCTCAGAGGAAGGTATCGCCGCAATCACTAGTGTAGGCAGTGTGAGCCAGAGCATATGCAGAAGAAGAGAGAGAGATGGGGGGATGATGCCATAAATCTTCCACCACAGAGAATAGAGCAGGAAGGCTGATCCAGGATCGAGCTGAGGATCTTAGATTCTAGAGTGCCACAAAAGGCGTCTATCAGAGCAAGGACAGCGTCTGCGCTCAACTCTACAAATGCATAGTTGGGATGCGAAAAGCACCGGCATGTCGGCCATTGCAAAGCTTCCTAGCCCCCAGCACCACCAATGGAGGACACAGGGGGGGGGGGCGGGGGGGGGACCTGCTGCTGCTGCTGCTGCCGAGAGCTTTCTGAAGACAGGCAGTCTGTGAACTGATAGAGAGGGCAGTGCTAATCAAGGAGCCTGCAGGCCCCTCGTGTTCACGCTCAGGCCCTCGTTCTTATATCCCCCACTTCCTCTATCTCCTCCGTTTACTCAGTTTCATTCTCGGAGCCTAAGCTCCTTTTATTTCATGGTGTCAGTTTTTCAAAGGCTTGTCTTTTGTCTTGTGAAAAGCTGAGCGACTTAGCCGTCCATTTGTGGAGTGGACTTATTGTTGAATTGTTGAAATTGTCTCTTGTACAGAAACACTGGCTGAATCTTAAATTAAACAAAACACTATAATGATATAATTCATTGTTAGAATTTTCTGTGCGTATATACATTATTAGCACAATGAAAAAAAACATCTACAGTATGTGTTAAGTTAGGCTAAAGGATAAAAAGTGCCCACCTTTTGAATTCTGTTTAAGGCCAAAATAGTAACTCTTCTGACGGCTGGGGTAGCCCTATATAAATACTATAAATGGTCACCCCCGTTTACACAATGCCTTTGTAATATATAATTTGGCTTCACAGTGCCCTAATATCTGGGTAAAGTTTCATAAGGGTGCCTTTTGGCGGCCTGAGCTAAGTGGTCTTAGCTGCCTGTGATAGGCCTGTGTGCTGTGCAGGTTCTGGAGATAGCGGCTCTCTGGTGGCATGGCTTCTCTCCTAGGTCCCTCTCTGGCAGAAAGCAAAAGAAAGGGAATAAAGAGGGGCTGGGAGAGAAAAGGAAGGAGGCAGGAGGGAATTGACACAGAGCTTGGCGAGGAGCCAGAGCCGGCCTCCTCGCCGTCTAATGTACGAACGGGGATTTATTTAAACAGTGAGAAGAGAGGACAGCTTCACAGTGCCAGATTAATTCCGCTTTTTATTCAGAAAATAAAAGAGACTTTGAATTATTAAGAGATAGCGGGATTAGAGGCCTCTCTTTCCAACCCCAATCTACGCTCCCTTTAATTTCCACTTTATTAGAATTCTTTTTGAAGTATTTTCATGTGGACAAAGGGGAGAAGAAGAGAGAGAAAGCAGAAAATATTAAATATCAGTTTAACTGCATTAAACATAAGCCCAAGCCTCAGTTTTTTCTCTTTTTCACAGTCATATTGATCCCACTCTTTCACTTCTCAATTATCAACTTTTATTGTAGGTTCAGCCAAGTGCATAGGGCCGATTTTGAAATGAAACGGCTTCTATCTTCTATTCATCCTCGGGCCGTGGGGCTGCGGTGGGGTTTCTAGCTCCCTCACACTCTATCTTCACTTCACTTCCTTAAACCCCACTCAAAATGTGTCAGCCAGGGCCATTGTGTAGTGCTCAGAGGAGGAGGTTGCTGGTTCACACGTCTCCTCGGCTCGGGTCAGCACAGAGGGATCAACAGGAGAGGACAGGCACAGGTCCTGGTGAAGTGCACTCCTGTGGACGGCAACAGCCCTCTGCCTTTGACCAAAAAATATATAGAAAAGTCAAAAAGCCCTTCCCTTGCTGCCATTCTCTGCTACAATGCAACATTTTTTAGCATAGGCGTATATTGTTTTGTTATGGTGGGGAATACGTTCTCCTAAATATTTAGAAGAGGTTCATTTGTCCCCCTCAAAAAATATGAAAGACAACCCTCTTCTCCCCAAAAGAGGTAAAAATAACAGGTCATGGGTAGACACATTTATATGATGTATTTGTATTTCCATTTTACCTGTAACTATATATTTCCCAACAATTTAAAACATTCCTAAAGTGGACCATACCATCTTAACCTTGCCGACCTCTCACCATGGTCTCATTCTCTAATAGATTTTGCTTTGGTTGTACATGATTCCATTGCATTTTCCTTTACAGACAGAAATTAAGACATTTCAACCATTAAATTCATGAAAAAAGTTAGTGCATACAAATTCACTAGATCCCTTGGATCCCCCACTTTATGCCCCCCCCCCCCATTTTGAAACTACATTTACGCCGTGTTTTTTGAGCCACCCCCTGTGAACACGCACTTCATGCTATATTTGCTTCTTAGTTTTCCATCTGGGTAAGAGCTTGCCCTCACATTATTGGCGAGCCGAGCACTACATTATTGTGCCCTGTACAAATCTCAGCAGCCATAGGAATTTGATTGTGCCGGAGGATTCTCTCTGTCAGACAACCGGTCCATAATCTCTGGCAATTCTTTGTGCAGGAGGATTACCACTGAAAGTGTTACCACATATTTACAACTACTCCACTAACTCTCAACAGGCTCTCCTGCATCCAGCCCCAGCCAAAGCTATAAGCCACGGTTAACATAGGAAATCAAGCTGAGATTTAGGACATCTCCCTGTAAATCTTAGTGTGTGCTCTATCTGTACAAATAAAGCAGCGCGGTGGTCTTTTTTTCCGCTGTGGAGTTTAGCAAAGATTTAACCTTGAGGATTACCTGTGTTAACAAAAAGTAAAATAAAAGACACACATCTGTCTATGTGTAAAGCACTTGACATGGTCTTCCCCAGGGATAGATCAGTCGCCCCACGGTAAACACAGAGCCATACATGTGAAAATCATGGCTTTGTAATTAACAATGCAGGTTTACACAAGAGTAAATTGGTAGAGAGGGTGCTGCCATCTTCTCCCTTCCATGATATTAAAACTAATATCCTAAATAGATCAATATGTAACAAAATAAATTACACCAAAAAATACCTCAAAAATAACAAATGCAAAATAAGTCCAGTTCAAACCCTAAAACTGTATGCTACATGACCAGTTTGATTTGCTCTACTCGATAATGAGGCAAAGCGTGGGTCAAGGGGCCGTTCTGGCAGTCCTCCTTTTTTGCATCTTTGTCTTATCGCTCCATCAGAGCCCAAGTGTTTCATTCAAAGTCTGACTAGATAGGCCTTGTGTCTGGCTGTTGTTATTGAAATAAACTGGGCCTGTGCTGCCACCCCGGCCTACCCCCCTCTTGCCCCCGTCTATTCTGAACAAGTGTATCTTCAGAAACACGCCAGCTTGTTATGGTAATGACCTGAATGCCCCCTCCCATTCCTTGTGTGTGTGTGTGTGTGTGTGTGTGTGTAAGGTGGGAGTGAAGCTTTGCTTTTTGGGGTTTTAAAGGGGGCAAACCCAACAGCACGTACCAGGGATTTTCGTGAAAACAAAACAAGGCTTAAATTATCCAAGGAACCTTATCCAATCAATATAATGTACAGGCAATTATATATTTTTAGATATTGTTTGGAGATACTGGACATTAAATACAATGGTAAAAGTAGTAGAGTTAACAACATAAATAAAAAAAACTGACTCCTAATACCTTTTTGTTGTAGTTGAAACCACCACCATCTCTGTGAAACACACACACACACACAACACACACACACGCGCGCGCTTACGTGCACACAAACCAAACTATTATGTCAGCCAGACTCATGGCATATGTAAGATCTTATTTCCATCATTACAAAAATGCTGGCCCCAGACTGACAAGCATAACCTGAGCACTAAATGGAAATCATGCAATATCTGATGCTAACAACAGCCAACAGTAGGGGGAATATAGTGTCGCCTCTTTGACAAGAGAAATCCCTGGCACATAATCCGCTGGCATGTTGACTTGATGGGGTTTAGGAGGAAAAACTACAGTTGCGGCCGGTGCAGGAAAAAAATATTTGTTACGCAGTAGCTCTTGCTGTACTGAGCGGCTATAATTAAAATAGCTACGAATTCAACCTCCGGACAGGAGCCTCTCTAAAAGCCAATTGTGGGGCTAGATAGCATGAAGAAAAAAAGAATTGTGTGCGAGGAAAAATAAACAGAGAACAATGTCAAAACTCTGTGTTGAAAGAATAGCGGATAAGGATCATCTATTTAAACAAACCTAATGCTTGACTGCTTGTTGGGAGCTACATTTCATACATAAAATATGTTCTGTCACTGATATTGGCCCTTATCTAAAGGGAGAGAGGCAGACGAAAATTTGCAGCCTGTGTGCAAGCAATGGGGCTGTTTGTGGAGAGTGATAGAGGCCCCAGAGCTGGAGATGCACAGCAGATAGCATCTGTCTGTCTGTCAGGCGTGCAGGCGGGCTGGAGCGCTGGGAAAACACGGAGAGACAGAGACAGAGGAGGGGGAGGGGGGGCAGTGTGGACCAAAACACCAAAAGGCCCTGCCTCCTGAGGAAAATAGGTGACTCCCAACACACAGCACCGACCCCCCCTCCCCCCTCCTCCCACATCATCATACAAGCCCTGTCAAATGCCAGTTCACTTGTAGGATATTCCCCTGTGGACCATGACAACAAAGAGAGCAGAGTAAACAATGCACAAGCTGCCAGTGCTCCAGTGGGCGGTACATTGGACGTGTTGGGGGTAACATAACCATGGGTCATGTTAAGTGCAGTCGCAGAGGTTGCAGAGGTAAATGTGAAACTGTAAGGGTGGTCATCTTTAGGACTTTTTCCTTGATCCAATCAGAGCTTTTGCCTTTATCACGCTGACCCCTGTCATTATGAAAGCGACCTTGGTGTTTGAGGAGCGCTCGTGATGAATTAGCCCCGGTGAACTGAGAATAGACCAGAGCAGCAAAGTCAAGGCTGCAGCAGCCCAGAGGCAGTTGTTGTTAGTCGAGAACGGCATTTCACATAAAGGAAGCCATGGTCAGGTGACCGCTGATGAAAAAAAAATAAAATACATTCCTTGCTGTTTATCCTGCTGTGGCCTGGGAAATAGTCACAAGCCAGTATGTTCTTTTGTTTGATGTATGGCTTTTGCTATATACGTATGTATGTGACAGGGAGAGGATGCATAAGTATGCATCGACGGTATAGTAGAAGCATTTGCAGCCATTTCTGATCTTTCCCCCACCTGGGCTGGTTAAACCGGGCCGGATATTTATACAGGATTATCTGTTGGAATAAGGTCTGATGCAAGATGCTACCGTGCTGAAAAATTCCATTTGTCAGATCACTGGCTTTCATGAATACTTAAGAATGGTGTGGGGTAAAAATCAACTGCAGAGTATTCCAGACTAATTACACTTGTAAAACACAGTGAGGCATATGGAAAATAAATATATGCACTTAATTTAAAGAAAGAGAAGCCCCTTAAAGTCAAATATGGCAGACATTGGGAGGACCATAGCTTACTCTTGCTAACCACAGAGGTGAATGGCAGAGCAGGAGGGATTACCAGGAGATGTCACGTTTCAGATGATTGACCTAGAGATGAACACTGCTCCACTTCCTTCTACCTATTTGCACATAACTATTAGCAGCTGAGGAATGAGCCTGATAGCGTATCACAATTTGATTTATGAAAACATAGAGTGGAAAAACTTACTGGTTATCAATATGCAAACTATTGTGTGATATCTTTTCTGGCTACTATTGCGTCAGTGTTGTCCAGTTCAATTGAAGCGGCTGGGGAAAAATGCACTATTGTTTATCCAGCACATTGGCTGAACTGATCAATATTCACTTGCTCTCTTATATAAACTAATTTTTTCCCAACCTAGATTGTCCTTAGTCCAACCATGGAAACACAGCCATGCACATGAAAGTCACTTATTCTGGTGCCCCAATACATCAGTACACATTGATTAGACCTTGCAATGACATTCATACATTTTACACAACGTGGCTGAGGACCTTAAAACTTCAAGAAAAAAAATCCCCTTTAAGATTATTAAGATCAGATATGACAGTAATGCAAACAACTGCCTTAAAAATCAATGGCATACCTAAGCTCCAGTGCGTAATTATTTCTGTGATTAGTATTGATCAGCGCCGCAGCTCTGTCAAGTTTCCATTTTATGGGTAGAACAGTGGCGAGACACCTGACACAGAGACGTGTGTGCGCGCGTGTCTCTACACGTGAAGTTCAATCACGTGTGAAGCATTTGTGTAGAAGCTATTTCCTATGATTGTTTTGTATGTTTTACAAAAATGTTTCCTTGTTACGTTGATAAAAAATGTAATTCAGGTGGCATCACATTTTCTATTGAAACAAATTTGCTCTTGTAAATTAGTTATATACAAGTTTTTTTGGCAAACCAGAAATGTATATAAAAATTCTGTCTTTCTGAATTGTTATGTTGTATTACTATACTTTTCCACTCTTAGCGTATACTTTTATACTATTAGTCACACAATCACACATTTTCCTCTGTGGTATACGCTGCAGGGAGTAGAGGCCGAGATCAGTAAGACAAGTGGGTGATCTATAGTTTTTCCTGAGACAGATTGTCTGGAAGGTTGCAGAGATTAGTCACATCTGGGGCTTTTAAGAATGCTGCAAATTGTGCCCTTTCTTTAACGTGGCCGATAAGGCATTAAATGGAGGGAGCTGCCTTATCAGCCCTGCTGCTACCCATAAATCACAATTGCCTGCTCCCCTCCTGTACCCCTGGTGGTTTCTATCTGCATCCATGGGGCTGGCAAGATCCCACCATCACCGCCACTACCACCACACAATAATCACACTATTTGCTTCCTAATTCACCCAATGCAGATATTCTTCCATTATGCTTCCCACTCATCTGTTCTCCCTCAGTATTTCTCTTCTTCTCTGCCTTGCACTGTCTGTCTTTCCTTGTGTGTATTCACAAGTCTTCAAACGGGGGGAATCATTCTTCCTGCGAGTGCTATCAGACTTTAATCCACAGAAAAACACTGACACTTCACTACCAATTCCAATGAATAGACTGTGGAAGCAGCCTTTAATATGATATTGTTCTCCCTTTGTCTCATTCAAACCAAAAGGAAAATAGAGTGGATAGCACAAGCTTTAATGAGCTTGTGTAAGTGACTCATATTTAATTATTTCTTTCTTTCTTCCTCAATAATTACATGGCACTGACGGAGATTTTGTTTTGCTTGCCTGACAGTTCAAATTGCCTGAGCCCAGGACTGAGTGAAATAGAAATGCTGACAATTTTAAACCAATACATTCTTTGACATATTTGGTTCATAATGAGGGGCAGGAACCAAATTAAGGAACCAAAAAAGACTAACATACAATAAGTAGGCAGCTTTTAAACATGTTTAAAAAAATGACAACTATCCTTCTGGCACAAGTTTATAGGAATAATTCAACATTTAGGACAATTTGATTATTTGCTTTCTTGCCAAGAGGGAGATATATAGGAAATAGCATAGCTTAGCATATAGACTTAAAACAGGAGAAATAGGCTAGCTCGGCTCCGTCAAATGTTAAAAATAAATCTAAATCTCACTAATTAACATGTTGTATCTTGTTGGTTTAATCTTTACAAAACAGTGTGTGGTTTTAGGGGTAGTAAGTAACACACCAGAAAAGTTTCTTGTTAATTTGTCAAATGTCAAAGTGAACTTTTCCACTGTCAGAAGTTGGGAAGGGTACCAAAATAGGCGACCCGGCCATACCAATTTTTGTCACTCATTGTTGGGGTACCAAGCCCTCCCAAAGGATTCAAAAAGGATGGAGCTATACACAGCAGTCTGTTGATTGGACTACATAATCATCATTTCCGTATGAGAGATACACCACCATGTGTAATCACCTAAGCAAGAGTGAAGAGTTCTGTGTTTAGAGCAAAATGTCAGCACGCAGCTATTTCTTCATTGTTTGACGTTTTTCCTCTTCATTGAATTAATGAGCGGGCTACACTGTCCAGCTGCTATGATTTCACCATTGTTATGTAGCTGCCAAGGCTAGTGCCATTTAGGTTCAACTGCTCTGACCCACAGACTGTATATACTCTGACCCAGTGACGTGCAGTCAGGGGAGGCAGGTCATCATGAAAAGAAAAAACAAATGATGATAAAAAATTATAAAAAAATAAATATATTGATATGTGTCTACTGATCTTTGCTCCAAATGTAATTTATGTACGATTCCAATCATTTAAAGGTCCCATATTATGCAAAATGCACTTTTTCAATGTTTTTGAACATAAATGTGGGTCCACGGTGTGCCTAGAGACTGCCAAAGTATATAAAAAAAGAAAACTATCTCCTTTTCTCACTCTCCCCCTTTCTGAAAACCTCCACCCCTCCCCCCCAATGTACTCCGTTCAGAATTCTTCTCGCTATGTCGTCATAGCGAGTGAAGCCACCTCCCCCCACATTAGTAACCAGAAACTTCCACCGTGCAATAGTCTATGATAACCCCACCCCCCTATTTCTTATTGGTCCACGGCCCCGAGATCCTCTGGAAAAATATTCCTTCACAGCCATGTTGTTTTCCCCGCTAAGCGACAAGATGCCTGTAGCATAGGCGTAAGATTGCGTATGGACGGTGTGGACGTGTCCATACCAATATTCAAATGTGCTGAGATTGTCCACACCAATATGAGAAGGATATGACAACGACGAGAAAGGGTTAATGTGTTGCCTCTTTATAGTCCCGCCTTATGTATTTTGTGATTGGCTTTGCCTCCTGTTGGTTGTCGTGGGTTGTGTTTCGGTTAGCGGTGATTGGTTGCTTAATTTGAGAGCGGTAAAACAGCTTCTGCTGTCATTTCGGTATCCATCAGCTCAGCTGCTGCGCTATGAATGCGGCTGAAGTTTGACGTCAACTGAGGAAGAATGTCGGGGGGGAAAAGGAAAGGAGAAGGGCAATAGGTGGCGGTAATGTGTCACGTCACGTCAAACGCCATAGAAGAAGAGTGATCAAAACTAAAGAGGAAATGGCAAAATAAAAAACCAAAGCAGATGTATACGTTTGTGCTGTGCAAATTGCGCACCATATATGGCTATTGATTCTGCTCTGCTATGTGCTGTAGTAAAGATAGGTAGCCTTGGAAACAATTAAGCCCCTGTAGACCACGAGCATCTCGTATTTTTTACTCGTGCGAATCACCTCTCTCTGCAGCCATCACCGGCTCTGTGTTGTTTCTCTCTCATCGGCTCGCCGAGGCTCGGGCACGCTCGCGCTTCAGCTGTCCTCCAACTCCCCGGTTCACTCGTAAACTGAAATTCCGAGTCGGGGTCAGCCCTACTGTGAAACATAAGCAGCCAAGGATGTATGAATATAATAAGTTTTTTAGTGCAAAACGATTGATAGCCGCTCAACTCTTGACTAAACTGTATAGATACATGATAAAACTGGTTTGGTTAATAAACTAGTGAGCGGTTGGATGCTGGGTCTGGGGCGAGGGCGTTTCGCCAAATTGTATGACGTTTCGCCAAAATGTGTCCCCACCAATATGAACATCAAAGTTACGCCACTGGCCTGTAGTACAGCAAAGCATGCTGAATGTTGCATAAACCAACACAGAAGCCAATTGGTCATAACCCACTAATTTATCTTAACCACAACAATCAAATGCCTTTTTTTTAATAACACAACGGATAGGAAGCTACTTGTGCTTTTTTTCAAACGGTGATACTAAAATAAATTTTTTTATTGGTATTTTTGCCTGACTGGTGTACAGCTATTAGCTTCGGGACAAGCAGGCAGATTTTGCTCATAATAACCTATTTATATTCCCCACAGCAGTCTTGCAATGCCTCGTTTTTAGCAAGACAAAGGATTAGAAGCTAATAGTGTAGAAGTCAAACTTTGAAACTAATGTTTTCTGTTATCTTAAACGGCACTGGACCCAAGAGCAGGCAGAGACAGTTGTTGGATTTGATGAAAAAAGGTTTAATTAAATGAGAAGGGGAAGCAGGTAGTGAGTAGGGAAGCCGGGGATGTAGTGAGGCAGGTAGGCAGGCTGGAGGTAGTGGTCCGGGTAACTGCAGGCAGGGGAAAACAACGTTAGGATGGATCACAAAAAACTACACGAGAAACGAGAAAGAGAGCGAGGTACTAGTATAAACTGGAGCCAGGCGTGTATAGTTACCACTGTAGTGCATGGTATGATCTGGCAATCGCTGCAGGGGAACCAGGAGTAGAAGTAGGTGGGTTGATTGGTGATGCAGACCAGGTGTGAGACAGACAGGGGGAGTGGGAGTGGCAGTTTTTAGCAAGACAAAGGATTGGAAGTTAATAGTGTAGAAGTCAAACTTTGAAACCAATGTTTTCACTGATTTAAGTGTTATTTTTAGCCGTTTGCCCCAAGTAGCTTCGCAGTAGCCTCCATCTTTTGCTGCATTTTGATTCTGAACATGCCGTTTCCATTAGCTTGTGGCTGTCAGTGCATCTGTATGAACATAGTCTTTCATGTAGATAAGGATCGGTCATGTCAAACTGTTCAAAGTGCGGTTGAGCTCCTGCGTTACTAGACATGGTTCTTCTCACGGGTAAACCTAACCGTGGTAACAGGCACGGCAAAGACGGTGGGAAGGGCTATGGATGCTATGGACCCATGGACAGAGGGCGGGGCCAATGGCTTCGCTTCCGGACAGGGGTGAGGGGAGCTCATAGATGGTATATAAAACGAGGGGAGCTGCAGCTCGTTTTCAAAATAGGCCATCCTGAGATTAGCTGAAAATCAGGGTATAGAGGCATACTACAATAAATGATCTGAACGTTTTTTTCAGCAAACAACTAAAGAATAACGTATTAGGGAATATAATATTGACAGAAAAGTGTATAATATGAGACCTTTAAATAATTTTTATTATCAAAATCGCTGAATTTGCATTTTTCCTGTTCCCAGAGGAGAGATACGTGAGTAGAGGCAGCGAGCAGTGGTGCCTCACTTAAGATTGTGCAATCCCTCACAAACTGGGTTGAGAGCATGCGCTCAAGCAGGTTTGCATGCCTTTTCCTTTTTACCGTTTGACACCAATGTAACGTTTGTTGACACTTTTATTATATGTCCGCACTTTACTTAAAATAGTTAATGTATTTCATGTATGTTTATGACATATTTAGTCTTGCAGCAAGACTTAATATGCGGATCTGACATAAATATGCGCTGAAAAAGCATGTAATGAGGCAGCCAGTACCTCTGCCTCACTGAAGGGGGCGTATGCGTGAGCCAGCAGGGTTTACAGGATACTTCCGTTACCTTCACAACCTGTACTTCATTTGAGCTGGCTTTATTTATCCATTCTTCCGTTTGGCTATTTTTCGTATTTATTTGTGTAGGGTAATGAAAGGCAGATTTTGCAACTGAAATGTGGATTAGCCTACAGGAATAAAATACGATCAGCTGGTTTTCAGTAGATAACTGTCAGTCCGGCCGCGGCGCAATGAATGAATAAAGAGCGTCAACATTTAGGAAGAATAAAAACATTTATTTTGACAGATGTGCCCGAAGTTACTACTTTACAACCTCGTTGATGACCAACATTTCGAAAAACATGTACTTTTAATTCAGCCTTGGCCGAATGGGGTGAAATCGAAGAGTGTGTACTTCCGCCTGCATTGGATGCATGCACGCTCCCGTGGACGGGGGATATAATTCTGTACTATTATGTACTATATAACAATTGTGTATATTTGTAAATCTGACTCTGAAAAAGTCAGTGCCTTACCAGCCACAAACCTCACCGCACGTCTCTGCTCTGACCGCGGCTATCGCCATCTGGAATAAACCCTGACTACCAATTAAGGGTACTGTCTGCAGTGAAAACACAAGCCAGATCTAGGGTACCATGCCCTACCGAACCGAATGGTGCTGCTCAGTGGAAACTATTTGTAAAGAGAGGCAAACAATATGTTTTGATGGATAACTCAACCATAGAACATTGTATGAGATAGTGTGAGGTTTAGAATTGATAAAAATTGATAGCTGGGAAAACTACTGCCATCTATTTGAGTGCAAATCATATTTTTACATGAGGAAGGCGGTATCTTATAATCAATTCCTTTATCAATTAATCTAATGGTTACCTTTTTATCAGTAATTGATCATTAATTGGTCTATAAAATGTAAAAAAAAGAGTCAGACATGCTCATCCCTATTTCCTAAAGCCCAGAGTAAATATATTATTTTCTCAATTGAGATTGTATCAATTTTCAAGCTGTCAAACTAAAATTAAAATATATTCACAATAAACCAATAGACAAAATCTTTACTACTGAGAAGTCAACTAATATGAATGCCACTCATTGAACAATGTATAACAGTGGTCAACATTTCCAACGATAAAAGCTATTTCGGAATAGTAATATCATTCCAAAATGTCTGTCCAGCACTAATGACATAATGGACATGCACAAAAGCTGTACAATTTCATCTTAATTATGAGGAGACCTTTCCATGGCGGCGTGTGCTTATCACTGCACCTGTGTGGCAGGTGATAGAGGTGAGAGCAGAGGCAGCAGCAGGGCTGATGGAGCAGCTAAGCCTGAGGAGGAGTTAAAGGCGTGGGCCTGGCCTGTGCTGTGTTGCTGGAGACCTAACTGGAGACAGATTAAGGACTGTGCATTTATCTTTGCTTGTAAATGAGTGACTGGCCAGTGTTGTTACTGCCAGGCCAGGGTATTGGAACAAGAGGCTTAAGATGTTATCAGAGAATGCTGTGCCTGCAGGCACTCTGAAGATTATAAGGCATGGAAAAAGACAGTGGGAAAAGTGTTGACAAACAACCAGGGGTTATTTAACATTAATTATATGCTAAGCTAACTCTCTCCCTGACCCATCAACACAAAGCTTATGAGACCGTAGGGGTTCAGCGTCCCTTTATCAAGGTCAAAAGTCATCAGTTCATTTTGATTGGCTCTGAGCTTGGTGAGTTAAATAGACAATGAGTATCATGATGGAGTTAAACAACAGAGATATAAGACAGTTTGATTCTGCTGTCTACCAGGTTTTAAACAAAGTAGAAAAGGGACTGCTCTGGGTCTCACTCCTGATTGGCTGATTAGTTTGTCAAAACAACATCTAAAACATATATGCTGCACCTAGAAGTAGAAATTTCCCGTAGATAACTGTAAATTCTGATTTGGGGGAAAATGGCGACATATTCTGTAATATTAGTTTAGTTTGTTGAGAAAGATTATAAAGCAGTTCATTTTCCAATGAATTTCCTTCGAGAATAGTTGCTGACCTAAATAAACGGTCTAAATTTTATACGAGGCAAGTTATATTAGAGAAATATATTGATGACATTATTGGTAAGTTATTATGTTTTGAGGGGCTAGACATAATTTTTACTCAAAATGTTACATTTAATTAGACTTGTAACTTAAACTTTGACTCATGACTCCCTTTAGCTCTACAACAGCTGTGACTTCTGACAATCTCCCTTTGCCTGTCGGATAAATAAAATTCAGTTTTTCTTGGATTTCACATCCACTTTAAACCAAAACCACCACCAGCCATTGAGCGTGTGAAATCTCCCGTATCCCTTCTAGACACAACCCAGATGTAAATGCACTTACAAATAGTTATTTGGAAGACATGCTCCTGCAGATAATTAGCTTTACTTTCAAGGATTACACTAACTAGTAAAAAAACAAGAACTGCAATTTGGGGGTTGCAGATTGGAGAGAGAAATGCTACAAGTTCAAACCTTGTGCCATTTGAGATTCTACAAAGAAAGGATAGACTGAAGGGCTGGTTAGGGAAGCTGTGTTACTTAAAGTAACTGTTTCTAGCTGAACTTGAACAAGACATACTACAAAATGAATGGGCAGTGCTCACAGCATACCTCATAGTTGAGCTATATAAAATGTTTAATTTAATTGTAACACTTATATGCAAACACTCTACAACATAGACACAAATACATATGCACTCATACAATTCACACACTGGTTTAATGAATAAAAACAACACAAACACGCTTTTTTGAACATTTGGTTACTCTTTTGTTATGTGACCTTGAAATACAAGATGTAGATGTTAACATTTAGGCCATGTTACCGTTTCCCACGATAAAAGGAGTATCATTTAAGATTCATTCATTCTCATTTGAGTCAATGACTCCACTGAGAATGACTTATTAGGAAATAATTCAAGCGCTCGTGACCCACACTGTCAATTTGCACTCAACGGTTGCAAATGGAACTATAATGTTGGCTTTTACCTCTGTACATCAGTAGTTATGATGTTCGTTTATTAGCCCACTATAAAATAAACAGCAGATATAACAACTCCCCAGGAGTGACTGAGTCTGCATAAAAGTGTAAACGGAATTAAAGTATTTTTCTGATCACGTGACGTGATGGAAACAACGAAAAACATTGATTGAAACTCTTTGGGTCTGGACTTTTCAGAGATTTCTAAGATAGGGGATCAGAAGACATTTCAAGCTACTTTTTCAAATTCTTTCCTCTTTTTCTTATCTTAAAATACAAAATTAGGCCTAAAATGATGAATGTTCATCGCAGGTTTATATAAAAAGTCTACAAACAGAATTAACCTGTTTTAATTCATATCTCCACTAAAGAAAGAACACTTTTTGAGACATGTTGAATAGTGGTAACAGGGAACGCTGTGTGTAGACTTTGTTTGTGTTTTGGCACTATGCTTCTGTCATGACACCATTTGAACTCATGCAGTAGGAAAATGCTCAGTACAAGGGATGAAAGAAGCAACAGATGTAAAACCCAGGCTTTTGGGCCTTCCAAACAAGATTGTGTCTGCCCTTCTACCTGTGCTCTCTTTACTGCACTTTACATCAAATAATCATGTGGATCTTGTGCTACTTGTTAACTTTACTTCCACTGCTGCTTAAAAAAGGGTCACACCTGGTTGTGAATAACCTGTCAGATTTTGAAATCTTAATTACAGGTCATAGGAAAGCAGGAGGACATCAGTGTTAAATGTTTTGGTGTGGGCTCATCAGAGCAAAATAGCAAGGACTTCTTCACACAGTGAGGAATCTAATGTAGAAGTATGCCACGTTGATTCCTGCAACGTACCTTCAATAGACCATTTTGAAATGCAGTAGGTGTAGACATTTTGCACATACTGTATATCCATAGTGCCCAGAGGTGGAACAAAAAAAAGACCTTGATGATCCTCTGACTTTTTATCTTGACATCCACTGGATAGATTTGCCTCAGATGATCTCTCCTAAATCTTTCTCTGG
This sequence comes from Hyperoplus lanceolatus, assembly GCA_026929865.2. Lineage (NCBI taxonomy): Eukaryota > Metazoa > Chordata > Actinopteri > Uranoscopiformes > Ammodytidae > Hyperoplus > Hyperoplus lanceolatus. Next base: position 6,779,861 of record CM049403.1, read on the forward strand.
CCTGGAAATCCAGTCCCACATCTAGAACGATGTAGGTTCTAGCCACGAGCAATAGACCTTCCCAACTCAAGGGGCGGCACCAACGCATGTAATATCTCGGCTTCTAAACCAGCTAGAAAATGGATTTTAACTGCCAATTCTGTACTTCTAGGGTCAATTTATCCAATGGTTGTAGTTTTAAAGGGGACATATTATGCTAAATCTCGGTTTTAAAGGTGTATTTCCAAGGTCTACTAGAAAAGGTTTTCATGGTTTATTGTTCAAAAAACCCATAAGTTTTCTACCATTGCCCATTTCTTCACCGCCTTTTCTGCTCTCTATCTCAAAAGGTTGTTTTTGACATCTACCCCCCTTCGCTAAAATCCTAGTCTGCTCTGACTGGTCAGATTTACATGGGCGTGCATGCACCGCCCTGCTCATTTACTCTATACCTACCTACATGGGCATGGCACACGCCCAGCTGTCAGTTTTGTTTACTTTTGGCCAATGCAGCATGGAGACCAATGCAAACATGTTTAGCTTCATTTCTACCACAAATATCGGCACACTAACCAGTTCTAAACTAAAATATGTACAACTGAACCTGTTCAGACAGGAGTCCGAGCTGAAAACTGTGAAAATGGCATCAAGATTTCTGATTTCCCTGACATTATCCTCAGGTAAATACAGTTTAATTATGTCACAGTCAATAACAGAATTTGAGCTAAGTATTTATGCATAAACTCTCTAAACTGGTAACATACACCCTGTTTTACGTTTGTCTTTACAGGTCTGTGGAATGATCTACAGCCCAGTGGAGTGAAAAAGCTTTAGTTGTGAACCGATACTGAGTTGACATGTAAAAATGTACAGTAACCATAATGGAAAAGAATGTATCCTGAATCATGTCAAGATTCAATGGAAAGGCATTATCTTTTGTAAAATGTATGGATGAGATAATTATGCTTTAGATTTGTCAGAGCTGCAAATTATCTGACAACATTTCCATATCTAGTAGATAATGTATCATTTGTATTGTGATCACTCATTCATAATAAAGTTTTACTGTTAAAAAATGTATTGTGTTGCTTACTGTCATTGTTTGCTACCTGTAGTAAAGGATTACTTGAAACTCACATTTTCATCTCACTGAAGATTTTCTCTGATAAAACAGTATCATTACATTTTAAAAAGTCCAAAAACATCCTTAAAAATAAAGCAGTTTATTCATAGCCAGTGGAATGAAAATATGAAGTGTACATATCAAACAGAAGCAAAGCCATAAATTTTATGTAACTGTCCAGTTGTTGTTGGGCCCCGAAGAAGACCACCTGTCCCACCCAGTGAACCTCTGAAGGAACGGATAGTGTGACGGTCTTGGTGGCTCCGTCCGGCTCCATCGGGTCACTCAGACACCTGTCACATGGCACATTCAATGTTACATCATGTATCCTAGCTGACATGTATAGGCCTACATCATACATCTGTTATGGCAAAGCTACAAACTGGTGAAAGTATATTTTTTCTTCCATTATAAAATAAGATAGGCTACTAATAAATTCAGTATAGCCCTTGCTCAAGAAGCAACAAGTTCTGAGTGATACGGTGTGCTGTTTGAAATATATCGGAAAGGAAACAAACACCAGCAGAGGCAACTTACAGTATACCTGTCTATGTGTACATTACACTGGAGATCATGTAATAGGCCTACTGCTGCTTGTACCGCACCTGCTTATAACTACACACTGTCCGTAGACTTATTTCGGTGTGTACTTGAGCTATACAATCAGACAGCTAGCAGGTAGCAGGATGAAGCTATTAAAAAAATACTCTTCAGTTTCCAACACACCATACAGTTTCACCGTCTGTGAGCTCAGAAAAGAGCAAAATAACAGTCACTGCGAAAGACTCACAGCTCTAACTGTTAGCATAAAGCTAACGGTAAAGCTAGCAGACGCTAATGCTAACGACTAAACCCCGCGGCATTCTCTCATTTCAGTCGGTGTTGGTTATTATAGGAGGGATAAAATAAAGCACATTACAGACATTGAACTAACAAACGGCCAGAATAATTTTTAAAATAGGACTACTTACATTTCAGATGGATGGTGTCTCAGTCTTCCTGGAACAGTCTCCTCCACCGTCCAGTAAAAAGGCTTTGATCACACTAACAGATTGCAAACCTTTGCTGTAGATAGCCTAACAAAAAATGAAGTAAATCCATTCAGCCCTTGTGTGCTTCGAGGTTGGGGTGTGATGGTAGCTTGAGGTTGAGCTCACACTGCAGCTTGCTTCTACTCTGTTGTTGCATGAGCGAGTGGAGGCTCAGCCAGGTGTGTGTGGTTACCAACGGGGGCCTCTTGATTTGCCAATCAACTGCCGAGTTTCTGGTGAGCTTTCCCGTGGGAGTATAATATGATAATGAAAACCGACCAATTTTGTCATCAGTCGGTGTATTTTGGAACAGACCATCAAATCCCCCCTTTTTCGACATAAGTGTCCCAGAAGAAACTGACATATTTGTCTTTTTGAAGCTTGTGTGTGCTGGTAGGGACCCCAATAACCTAAAAAGTGTGCCCAAACACCGGAAATGTTTGGTTTTTCATAATATGTCCCCTTTAAAGCTAAACAATTTTAAACCATTAACCCTTGATGCTTGAGTGGGACCAAATGCTTGAGGTTGTTTTCTTGCAATATCTTGGTAATGATAGGATATTATTTTAAATCCCAGAAATATGTTTTACTGTATATCATTCCATTATCTTTTTTAAATCGTCCCACCATAAATTACATCATTGTGTTTAAAATACATAATCCAACATATGGGTAAAAAAACTACACACAACCACTCTTGACCGTAAGGATGGAAGACAAAGGGTGCGACGATTAAGTCATTTGAATCTCTGTAATGACTGCATCTAGGAAATCACTCAAGCAGGTGGCTGCTCACTGATGGATGGAAACGTCAACGCCGTTGTGTACAGGAAAATCCTGGAGAACTATTGCTTCCCACAAGCAAGAAGGGTCTGTGAACAACTTAAGGCTGCAAGACAACAAGACCACATAGGGCAGCTGCAGTGAGATCATTTCTTGATGCAAAAGGTGTAAAAGATGCCATGGCCTGCTTGCCCCATTTGTGTTTAAACCTGAATACACAGTTTGCAAAGGTTAATTGTAGTTTAAGAATAAATCACATTATCACAATCATTTCATGAGAAGATGTCAAAAATATTTTATTCCAACTTTTTGGGCGACCGTGTATTTCCTGATTTTCTCCCCAAAATACTTGTACTTTCATAACTTTATTGAAATGGGAAGGTTGTGCTTCATCTCAGGTACACAAAGAAAAGCTTGTAGTCTTTGACAGAATGTGATAAATAAGATGCATTTTCTCAACATTACCTTAATTACTGTAATTTGTCACACAAAGATGGATATAAGCAGAAATTCTAAATATGAGTAATCTGGCAAAGCCATAGCCCACAGCTTGTTTATTTCACATGTTACTGGCTGAGGTCGATCTGTGGTTAAGAAAAAGAAAAGTGAAGGATTAAGGCCAACTGGTTTAGTCGAAGTTCTTTCCTTCTTTATCCAAATGTCAACAACTGACATGATCATACTGGACGTTGGTCTAGCCTCCTTAGCTTTTCATAATCACAATGTATAAATACATCCTCAAATCTAGACCAAATACCAAGCGTTACACTTTGCATTTCTATTTCACAAGTACGCTTGTAAAGGTTAGAGGATGTTCTCAAGTTCTTTGCTCTCCTCGGCCGCAATCCAAAATTCATTTCACTTTTTTGCAACCTTCAGCAACGCTCAGTCGCATTTCCCTCACCCCTTTCTTCTCAAGGCAACATGAAACAAACCAGAGAGCAAGCAATTTTATTGTTCAGTGGTATCTTTAATTGTGATGAAAAAGGATTATGTAGATTTCTATAAGCCTCCCTGACAAGACATATTTTAAAGTCAATAGGCCATAGAACAGGAATATGTGTCAGTGGTGGAGGCTTAGTGGAACGTCTTCTCAGTAATAGGGTAATCCTGGAGTCTAGGGATCCCTCATTTACCCTCTCAGCCGAGAGACGATGTGCACTGGTCTCCAATTAAAGCCCATGGTCTCTTTACAGACAAAGGAAAGGAGTCAGACTGTGTGACTAAGTGTCATAAAGATATTGCCTTTATCTTTATTACTTCTTTCAATATAAAACAGTATAGAGCAGAATTGTCAGAATTAAAAAAAAAATCTTATTCCAGAAAAAACAAAGAAACAAACAACAATGCAGCCCTTCACTGCAGTTAAGATTATATTTTGCCTCAGCAGTAAGAAGAGCAAACCCCACCATAACTATTGGCATTTATAACTTATTAAATACGGAAAGTATTCACAGTAGGGGAGAGTGGCCTAAGTTGTGCCACTTTTTACTCAAAGTGACTTTAAAGTGAGGCCTTGACAGTAAAGTCTCCAACTCAAATATCTACATATATTTCAGGGTGTTGTGCATCCCTGGCAATAAAAACTTTGGATCTGGAATAAACTGTTGAAGAAATATAGCTTTCGGAAAAAAGTTGTCTTGTGGCACAACTTGCCCCCGGTGTGGTGTAAGTTGTGCCGTTGGAGAGAATACCATGGGGTGAATTGTGCCATTCATATATATCTCATAAACTGTAATGCAAGACAAATCCATAAAACAATTACTTATTTAAGGTTTATTTAAAGTAAATAAAGTAAATATTTTACAAAGATTGAAGGACAATTTTCTTAAACAAGGCCTAGCAGATCTAATGGTTTTACATGCAAAGCTCACAATGACAAAGTCACCATCATCATCTTTCTGGCCATCTGAACTCTCATCAGTGGTGTCGTTAAGTGGAATGGAGATGTCAGTCTCTTCTCGCTACTGTAGACAATCACTTTCTTTTGGTGACCAGCGTAAACAGCCATGCCAATGGCACAACTCTCAGAAATGTACTTTGCACTAGCTGCTCTGCCCTTGTAGAACCAACTGCCACCTGGCATATGCGATTCCCCCTACATTTCTGCCTTCAAATCAAGGCTCAAAACCCATCTGTACACCCTGGTTTTTCCTCCCCATTAACTATCTTACCTCTGCACTACTATCGTTGTTTATATGTGGATGTATGAGCTTTATGTCTTTTATTTTTGTAATTGTTATTTCATTGTTTACCTACTGAATGCACTATGTACAGCACTTTGGACAGTGCAAACTGTCATAAATGTGCTTTTATAAATAGTGTACTTACTTACTTATAACTCACCTAGGCCCTCTGGCACAAATCACCCCAAACCCAGAATTTTGGATAATAAGCATGATGCAGCAGTTTAGGGCTGACATTGTGCTAACTATATAGACACAAAGTGTAGCATACTGAAGCACTAAAACATGTGTCAAATGTTTTCAAACGTGTCTATAATTGTTCAGACACAATAATCAAAAAACCTTGATCATGGAAATGTTACTTTTAGAGGCAAAAAAAACAGTTTTTTGAGCTTAAATGTGCTTATATCTTATTCCATGTTTCTCCCTTCTTTACAGGATAAGTTAAATGGATGGCTCTTCTTAAATATGTGGTCACATTTCCAATTTCTTCTATTGTTTTCTAGAAACAAGGGGTGGCACAACTTCCCCACCGGCACAACTTAGGCCACTCTCCCCTATGTTACAGCCTGGAATAACGCTGGATTGCTTTTTTTCCTCTCAAAATTCTACATACAATACCCCATAATGCAGGGCTGTACGCTTATTTTTTTAGGTGGTAGCACTGGTGCCAGCAAGCAGAAAAAATGAGTAGCACAAAAATAAATTCAGTAGCACACAAAGTATGATCGAAAACTTGCATAACCTTAACCCATGCATTTAGCTCTAAATACCTTTTAGCCTGTCATCTTGGTCTCCTTTGAAATTCTCAATAAATGTCATATCCTAGTGTGTGCAGCAATAATTGTAGAAAAATTAATAGGGGTGCACTGATTGTAATTTAGACAACATAATCTAACCTGCCTGCCAATTGCAATTTTTTGCTGATTCAGAATTATTTCTCCCTTAAAATTAATATCTATATATTTTTTGTATATCATCATCATCATCATCTTAAACCGCTTATCCGAAATCGGGTCGCAGGGGCAGCAGCTTGAGCAGGGAACCCCAAACTTCTCTTTTCCGGGCCACATCAACCAGCTCTGACTGGGGGATCCCGAGGCGTTCCCAGGCCAGCGTGGCGATATAATCTCTCCACCTAGTCCTGGGTCTTCCCCGAGGCCTCCTTCCAGCTGGACGCTCCTGGAACACCTCCCTAGGGAGGCGCCCTGGGGGCATCCTTACCAGATGCCCGAACCACCTCAACTGGCTCCTTTCAACGCAAAGGAGTAGCGGCTCTGCCCCGAGTTCCTCACGAATGACTGAGCTTTTCACCCTATCTCTAAGGGAGACGCCAGCCACCCTCCTGAGAAAGCCCATTTCGGCCGCTTGTACCCGCGATCTCGTTCTTTCGGTCATTACCCAGCCTTCATGACCATAAGTGAGGGTAGGACCAAAGATCGACCGGTAGATCGAAAGCTTTGCCTTACGACTCAGCTCTCTTTTCATCACAACAGTGCGGTAAAGCGAGTGCAAAACCGCCCCTGCTGCTCCGATTCTGCGGCCAATCTCACGCTCCATTGTTCCCTCACTCGCAAACAAGACCCCGAGGTACTTGAACTCCTTCACTTGGGGTAAGGACTAGGGATGGGAATTGATAAGAATGTAACGATTCTGATTCCGATTCCGATTCTGCTTATCGATCCGATTCCTTATCGATTCTCTTATCGATTCTCATTGTGTGAGAAAACAAGTACAAATTTCTTTATTTGTATTAACCTGCTTAAATATCTGATCAGAAGTGTTTCTAGTGTGTGCAAAGATTATCAGGAGTACTTTAGGATTAGGAAATTGTCAATTTTCACATTAATTGGTACGGAGAAAAAAAAAGTTTGCCTTTTTAAGCCCAAATGCCATTATGCTCCCTGAAAACTAAAAACACAGACTGAAAACAGTCAAGGAAGAGCTTGTGCCTTTTGGAATGTGTTCATTCTCATTTGCATTCAACTTGAAACAAAATTCAACTGACATAAAAAATACAAAGAAGTCTTCTGCAAAGATAAGACCAACTATCAACTTTGGCAAATGAACCATTTGTTTGCAGAAAAAATATCATGTATGCCCTCTAAGGAAGGATACGAGATATTTTATGTACATGCTGTTCTAATGTGCAGCGCGCTGTTTATTATTAATAGGCCTATAACGTCCCGTCATCAGACACATTTGCACATCGATCGCTCCTCAAGTTATCCAAGTCTTTTTTTGTATGGGCAGAGATCGTTATTTTAAGTGTGTAGTTACAAAGTTTCATGTTTAACTTTAGTGTGGGCCACTGTTTCCTTATCACCGGACCGCCGTGTTCCGCTGTGTGTTGTTTTGGGTTTGTCTCAACCACCGTGCGTAAAGGGTGCATTAGAACAGCTGACGGGAGGAAAAAGAAAAAGGCGAGATATCTCTCTTACTTTTCTATAAGCCCGCCCGCTGTTTATTATTAATATAACGGCCCGTCATCAGACACATGTGCCGGATGGTTTTTGCACATCGATTGCTCCATCAAGTTATCCAAGTCAGTGCTTTTTGTATGGGCAGATCGTTATTTCAAGTGTGTCTTTATGAAGTTTATTGTTAAACTTAAGTGTAGACTATTGTTTCCTTATCACCGGACCGCAGAGTTCCGCTGTTGGTTGTTTTGGGTTCGTCTCCACCCGCCTTGTGTAAAGGCAGCATTATAACAGCTGATGGGAGGAAAAAGAAACAAACCAGCTGACGAACGTGAGTAAACACTGCGGGGCTTAAGGCAACGGTCAAGAACACCTTTTTGCTTTGCTTTATGCTGCTCTCACCTTTGTATCTCTCTCCACACACGTTAATTCTCACACATTTTATGTTAAAGTCCAATGGGCAATTCTGGTGTCGACTAGACAGGCAGCGGACATTTAAACATTTAAAGGCCAGGACACACCAGCCCGACACGTTCCGACTACCTAAAAACTGGAGTCGCCGTTTCAGGAAGCTCTAGTCTTCCCGTCGCGGCCACAAAACACACCGAGACGACTGCTTATTATTCCGTACGCTCTGCGCTTGCGCGGGACGTAATGTCTCCACAACAGCAGGCGGCGCTAATCTGTATTGTGGCCCGAAAAAATACGAAAGCCGGAAATGATGGGACAGCTCTCTAGAGCATAAACATAGATAGAAATACGTATTTATATTTATGGACCATAAGAGCACAATTTTTAGCAGAGAGTGTCGAGCATGGTGTCGAGCTGTCAACAAGGGTTGATGCATGTGAGTACTCGCAAAACGAAACGAACAAACACATTAAAACGACGGCTAGCTGTTGTTAGCTGTTTGTGCTACCCGCCTCACTTCCGGGCTTCACTGATTCGCTAGCCCTTCACCAATCAAATTGCTCCAAATGAAAGACGGTCGGCCGCCGATTGAACATGTTCAATCGGCGCAGAACAAGCCCGACGACCTCTACGTCGGCCGACGTCACGGCACACACCAAACAGATTCGTGTCCCGACCCCCTACCGACACTACGACGGCGATTATCTGGCCGGTGTGTCCTGGCCTTAACCGTCAGGATCGCCGTCTGCTCGCTTGCGCTCGTGCTTGTGCGCGTGTCATTTGACGAAATGGAAACTTTACAATTGTTGCAAGTGGCCGTATTGTCGTCTTTTCAAGTGAAAAACAACCAACATTTAGAGAGATTCTGTCTCAACGCCATGTTTGCTGCGTTCTGAACCAAAACAACACAGCGTGAGTGTCAAGTCATGACGCATTTGCAACGAGCGGAACCGATAAGAGGAATCGTTAAGCAGGCATGTTAACGATTCCAAGGAATTGGTTGACTCGGCACCGGTTCTGAAGAGGAACCGGGTCTCGATTCCCATCCCTAGTAAGGACTCATTCCCTACCTGTAGTAGACAGTCCATCGGTTTCCTGCTGAGCACCATGGCCTCCGATTTAGAGGTGCTGATCCTCATCCCAACCGCTTCACACTCGGCTGCAAACCGATCCAATGAGAGCTGAAGGTCACAGGCCGATGATGTCATCAGAACCACATCATCCGCAAACAGCAGAGATGAGATCTTCAGACCACCAAACTGCAACCCCTCCCCACCTCGACTACGCCTTGATATCCTGTCCATGAATATCACAAACAGGATTGGTGATAAAGCGCAGCCCAACCCCCACCGGAAACGAGTCTGACTTACTACCGAGAACCCGTACACAGCTCTCGCTTTGGGCGTACAGAGATTGGATGGCCCTGAGAAGGGACCCCCTCACCCCATACTCCCGCAGCACCCCCCACAGTATCTCCCGGGGAACCCGGTCATAAGCCTTCTCCAGATCTACAAAACACATGTAGACTGGATGAGCAAACTCCCAAGCTCCCTCTAGGATCCTTGCGAGAGTGAAGAGCTGGTCCGTTGTTCCACGGCTAGGATGGAATCCGCAATGTTCCTCTTCAATGTTAGGTTCGACTATCGGCCGACCCCTCCTTTCCAGCTCCTTGGAGTAGACTTTGCCGGGAAGGCTGAGAAGTGTGATACCCCGGTAGTTGGCACACACTCTCTGGTCCCCCTTTTTGAAAATAGGAACCACCACCCCGGTCTGCCACTTTTTTGTATATACATATCATTATTATATACATTTTTGGTAAATGTCCTTCTGTTAATTAAAACCTATAACTTTAAAACATATAGCCTATTAAATAAGTATACATATTGGTACAATTTAGGATAAGTTAAATAGGTTGTTGTGAATGTGTTGGGAGTAGTTCTTCAGTGGCTTATCAGTTATTTCAAACTTTGTTTAAATAGACTACTGTTGTTGACTGCTCTCTGCAGCTGAAGCAGTTGATTTTCAAGCTAGCGCACTGCAGGGCTGTGAAGTGCGAACTTCCTGTTCTTACCAGCTTCAAAAAAGTCAACTCACGTTTGGCTAGTAACATGCTTTTAATGTGAAGGCGCACAGGAAATATTCTCTTTGCACTAGGGATGTAACGATATGAAATTTAGAGTACGATACGATACGATATTGCGATTGATATCACGATACGATATTAAGCGCATAATTCATTTCTACCCCCTCAAATTAAATGTTGTACCGCTGATTTAAATAAAACACAAACGAATAATTCTAATTTTTATATCCTATTATGAAGAGATTTCTGAGAGATTTAAATAACTTATCACCAAAACAAAGACACTGCTTCTCTACTATTTTTTTTAAAGAAGCATTACACCTATAATTTTAAAATTAAATAGGAATTTTAAATCTAAACTTTAGGCACTTGTCTGTAACTGTAAAAGTATGCATAAAATAAAATAATTTAACAATAGTGTGATAATTTTCCCATGTCTTATTTGCATATCAACTCTATTTTATTCAACACTATTTTTGCAAGCCATGCTTTTACTTCAATAGGCCTACATTATGACAGGCACAATGAACTCAGTAAAATATTAAATTATGATTTTTATTTGTTATTAATTAAAACTGCAGTCTCAAAATCAATGTTTTTGCAGTGCACTCCTCTCCCTACCTCACACTTTCGCAACGTCACCTATGCTTGGCAGTAGTGTCATCTAAGTTTGACCTAGTAGGGATTCCATAGTATTGCGCAGTGTTACACCGAAAGCTGTGACCTGCCAGAATGTGTGATATTCTGGCAGGTCACAGCTTTCGGCGCAACACCGGTATAGCGCGTATAGCTGAGTTCCTATGCTAGTTCACGTGAAGTTGTGATGAACATATAAAGGATCTTTGGACTTATTTCCTTCATCTGCCTTTCACCGAAGTTCGCCGAATTTACCTGGGATTTAACGCGCGGTCGCGGTGGATGTTTTTTTTTTTTTTTTTTTTTGTATCTCATTTCCTCACATTCACCTGGATTCATAATGATATAACTCACCCGCAAGCAACTTTCTCTTCAGTCTTGTAAGCTACTATGCCGATCTTTTTCTCTGTGTCTCTCCCTTTTCTCTTCCTCTCTCTTCTTCTTTGCTGCTGCGTGACTGAATGTGGTGAAGCTGCACGCGTTGCTCTTGCTCTGCCCACGTGAGACGTGACTGTTCAGTTTAAAGTTAGAAGTCATGTTTCAGTGATAAGATGTTGTGTCAATGTGTTATTGTTTGGTTTCCAATGTTGGTGTGACCCATACAGTGTTAGATTGAGTGCTACGTTTATGACAACGTTGCTTACCAGACTCTCCACAATGACGGAGCGCATTTACCATGCACGCTCGCCTCAATACCGTGACACGGTATAACAAGAAAAAACGTACGGTTGACATTCGTGGCCTTTTCATATCGCGAACGACCGTTTTGTGGTATATTGTTACATCCCTAGTTTGCACACGCGCTAACTTAACTGCATGCCGTCTCCTTCCGGTTATTACCGTTGGTAAAGTGTATTAGACGCTAGAATCGCCGCACAAGCACAGGTCCCGAGCACACATCTTTCACCAGCCAAAGTGGAGGGTGGACTCAATAACTTACTTGCCTAAGACTACATTTACCCGAATTTGGAGAGTGTTAATGTAGAGCCCTCTAAGCAGTGTTGAGCAGCACTCCTCTGTGTCTCAAACAGACAGCATCTGCTCATTAGCACTCGTGCGAGTGTACTTGTATTCATCATCGCATGTGATCAATTCCAGTAGCAAATGCGATCAAAACTTTCGCACTGTACAGCCCTGCCATAATGACAACTTTTTTTGCAAAGTTATTAAAAATAAAAAAACTAAGAAATCAGTTGTGTTCACAGCCTTTGCGATCAAGCTCAAAATTGAGCTCAGGCCCATTCTGTTTCCACTGATCATCTTTGAGCTGTTTCTACAGCTTAATTGGAGTCACCCTGTGAAAAATTCAGTTGTTTGTACATGATTTGGAAAGGCACAAACCTGTCTATATAAGGTCCCACAGTTTTTACACTCAACAAAAATATAAACGCAACACTTTTGTTTTTGCTCCCATTTTTCATGAGATGGACTTAAAGACCTAAAATTCATTCCAGATACACAATATTACCATTTCTCTCAAACATTGTTCACAAATCTGTCTAAATGTGTGATAGTGAGCACTTCTGCTTTGCTGAGATAATCCATCCCACCTCACAGGTGTGCCACATCAAGATGCTGATCGGACATCATGATTACTGCACAGGTGTGCCTTAGACTGTCCACAATAAAAGGCCACTCTGAAATGTGCATTTTTTAGCATTTTTGATATGTGGATACGATGTACTACTTTAAATTGCACAAGAGCATGTCGGGCGCACATGGAGGTAGAGTGTATCCGATCCAGGACTGAATCCCACATGTGATCTGTGAAGGCAGAACCTAGGTCCTGCTCCCACAGGGTTCTTATAGCTGCTAATGAGGGGCTATGCAACTTCAAAATAAGGTTGAAAAACACAGAAATTGAGCCTTTTAATGTGGGGTTTACAGAAAGAAACAAATCGACATGATTGGCTGGCGGTTTATAAGAGAATTGGGGAATTACCTTCTGCGTAAAATTTTGATTTGCAGAAATCGGAAAAAATTTGTCTTTTCGATACCGAAGTGTTTCGTCAATTGAGAAAAACTAGCAAATAGATCCTTAATAAATAAATCACTGATGCATTTTAAGTCTTTTTTATGCCAGATCTTGAATGCACCATCCACCGTCGAAGGAGTAAACAAATGATTAGCTGCAATTGGGCTGAAAAATGAAAAATTCTGCATTCCTAAATTGGGCTAAACATTTTCAACAGCAAAGTAGTTAGCAAACTTATAAATATCTGCTTCTCCTAAACTTAAGCAGACGATCAAAATGTGCTAAGCTCTCAAAAAGTTATGACTTACAAGGTATGCTGCAATTGTACCCGTTTTCAAAACTTGATTTCCCATTTCCCCCCTAATGTAGTCAATGCAATCCTTCAGACGGACTGTGTTCTCAAAGTTCTCTGTTAGCTTGGAGACAATTAACCAACTTGGCAAACCCCTGTTTTCCCACAACCCCATGTGGCCCCTAAATGTTCCAGACTCCCTCTCAAACTATTTTATTTAGAGATATTAAATTGAAACTTAATTTTTTTGCAGATGACGGGCCTTGTCCTCTCAAATAGGTGAGCTCAATAACAATCTTCTTCCATATTCAATTTAGTTTCAAATAAACAAGTTATCCCTTAATGTCAAAAAGTCAAATTTTGCTACCAAATGAAACTTTATATGAATGATGAAGAAATAGTTAAATCAACATGTGGGTGTTATGATTGATAATGAAATCTGCTGGAGAGAACAGGATGCTCTTGTCTGCAATAAAGTTACTAAACTACTCTTGGGTTCCTTAGAAGAAATAAGAGTTGTTTACACAATATATGCTTGTTAAAAGTTTAAAAAGTAATTTGATTTATCCATATTTAACATGTTGCAACATAGTCACGGCGAGGACATTTTCCAACATATATAAAATGTTGGTATTGCAGAAAGTTTGATGGACTAGTGACCTTCTCTAAAACTGTTCTACCAATTGCACTGTTGTTCTATAAATGGGAGTCATTTATTCTTTATATTAATATTATCCAAATCTGCATTTGTTTTTATTGTCAGCTACTTTTTGGGTGTGGTTTTCATTCAAACCTGTACAGGTTTCTGTGCATCCACACATGTACCTTTTATGTTTCATCTCTATGTCTTTTATATGAGAAATAAAACTAACCTAAAGCTCACTTTAACCCCTTAAGTATTTCAGCTGTTAAGAAAATCATACATTTCTTTGTTATAATGCACATGAATATAATGAGCCATATACAAATGGGAGGGAGTGGGTGTTAAATGAGTCCGAAAAGCTTATTTTGCCCTGGGGCCCGCATGCAGGTTACGCCTGCTTGAAAAGGGTGTAGACAACCATGTACAAACAGCTCAGCAGTCACTTGAAGTGTATGACATCAAGTTTTGCTCTATTAGCCCAGAACCTGGCCACCATATTTTATTTGTATGATTTCCTGCGGTCTTTACTGCGGTCTTTACTGAGGCACATAACTGATCTGATTGGTCAGTGACTGGCCATGCATTGTGTGTGCTAGCATCGGTGCCTTAGCAGCTTGTTTTGAGTTTGCCGCTAACAGTAACAATGCAAAATGTTCACCATGAATAAAAATAAAAAATTATACATAGGAAATTAGCAGAATATTAGTGAATGAGTGGTTAAAAGTGAAGCTAAAACGACCCCATATATGACTTAAAGCTCTATACAAAGTTAAAAAAAAATCATCAAAAAAGAAACAGGATGAACAGAACAAACAGATATCTGTTGTATAGAATCAAACAACCCAGCCATATTCATGATGTGCTGTAGCTGCTATATGACTACAGTAGTTTGGGAATTATTGAGACTCCAGTAGCAGCAGCAGTCCAGCCCACTCAGATGGGGTAGAGTTGGAGATGGGCAATATCACCCAACTTATCCAAGATTGCTGGATTCACAAATGTGGTATTTGATTGAGAATAAAATCAACTTTCTCATTAACATGCAACATCGTCTACATCAAAGTCACTGCCATGACTGTCTCTTGAAAGAGTCTGGGTAGGGCCAGGGCGCAATCCATTGCCCGGGGAGGCCCTTTGTACATCATGGTTATAGAGAACAAAGAAGGCCAAAACCTTATGCTATAAAATAGATTCACCAAAACCAATTGTAGTATATTAGCCTGGAAATGACACAGAGGAACTGACGAGGGTTTTTAGCGGCAGACGGAGTTTCCCCATACCATGAAATTTGTATACTTGGCTACTAAGAAAACAATTCTTGCTGGTACGTTGAGCAGCCTTCCTGTTTTCACTGAGCAAGTGACACTGGGGGTGAGTGAGAGAGTGTGAAGCCTCTTTAATTGCCTTCGGTCACCCACAACGTTGAACCGGAGCGGCACGCAGCTTAGTAAAGGAACCGGGCAGAGGGACTGATAGATATTTTATCGCCCAAGTTAACGGTTATTGAATTCCCAAAGTGAAATCTGTCACTTCAAAAATAAAGAGGAGGGCAAATTAAAGGGAGATAGAGAGAGACGGGGGAAGAAAGGGACTGGAGAGGGTGACACAGTTTTAAAATGCCCTATCTTTTGGCCATCCCCGGTTTTTCAATGGAATAAAGAAAACTCAGCGTCTTTCTTCTCCTCTTTTCTTCCCCCACTTCTTTCTTTCTCCCTCCCATCCTCCTATCTCTCACTCTGCTTTTCTGTGAAAAAATTTCTCATGAATGATTTATATGTGTCTTGTTATCAGCAGCGATTTCTATAGACCCCAACGCATTCACCAAGACATTTGTGCCGTAATTGTTAATTTTAATGCCATAATGGCTTCAGATGGGAGCCTTGATTAGACATTTATCACACAATTAAATGAAACATACTCAAGAATCACAAAAGGCTTCCGTAATTATTTCAGGCCATTAATAAAATGGGCATTAAATTATATTGGACACAAAAGAGAAGTGAAATAGATTTCCATTAGAGCAATAGAGGCAGAGAGGGGTAATAGATCCTGCCTGAATTCACTCTGAAATTAATTGTTGCCCAGCCTATTTCCACACACAGTGGAATAAATGAATGAGAAAAGAGAGGAAGAGAAGAACGAGTTGGTGGCCATGAGAGTGAGGGGAGGGGGTTACATTAAGAGCCTCTGATAAAAAACCTTTTGTTTGACGTACTACAATGGACCCTCAATTCAACAGTGAGAGAGGGAGAGTCAGACCAATTTCAATCTCAGTCCACCCCTCCTGAGGTTATATCCTCTTTTCAAGTTTGGTTTGCTTTTGAATAAACAGCTATCAAAGATCTACCTGCAAATGCATATATCTAAATGCGAAACTCATTGGAGAGCAACTTTTGGGTCATGAAGCCAGGCAAAGACAACAGCTATAAAATAAAATAAATCGAACAAATGCATATAACAGGAAATCAATCTGTCCTTTATTAATAAATGAGCTGCCACTTCCAAAGAAGATTCTTTGATCCTTTGCAAGTAACCTTCCAGGTATAACACAATGGAGGTCAAACTTGATGGTAAGTAATAGCTGTCAATCCAATCAAAATTTGTATCTTTCTAGAAAAAGGTCATTTTTATTTTATGAAATTATAAGATTAAGTAAGGTCATATAACAAACTATAAACCGTATTGAATATATAATGTAAAGTCAAGAAAAAAATCTTCAGATAGAAAATGAACAAATGCATTTTCCTCATCTCTGAACAGTAAGATTACCACAGTTAAAACACATCAAAGCCAAATGTATGCTAACGTCTTTCTGAATCCATTTCCAATGGGAACTCTAAATTGTCTTTTGAACTAGCAGCCTCTTGAGATCTTCTGTAAAAGTGTCAAAGAAATGAAAAGTGGTATCTCACAAGGCTAGAACAGATCCTTCAACAAAAATTAATTAATCATTCACTGATACAGATTTGTAGAATTGTATTTTCTTCTTCTTCCATCAATCTGTCGGGCTTCAAAAGCTTTTATACTCTTTACTCTCTTATTCACTGTATCACATTTCAGTTCGTTTTTGATTTTACAATACCTACAGTACAGCTCAGATTTCACAATCCACAACCGTTTGTCCAATAAAGGTTGTTCCCAGTTAAAAATTTGGGATGCAAATCCTGTCAACAAAACAAGGAGAAAAGTACAACAGGGTGGTGAGTGGTATGTATAATTGAGACATTCAACAGTAGCACTGTGGAATATTTGATTGATTGAAGTTTTCAATTAATCACCTGACTCACGTATGCTTTGCACCATGTCTGGAGGTCCAGGTCTCAGGTAGCCCTAAGGTAACAGATTAAAAAAGAGAGGTAGTTAAAAAAAGGAGGAAAGAAAATGTATTCATAATGTTTAAATGAAGATGGATAGGCCTATGATGTTTGGGCATTTGTGTGACTGGCTTATTAACAGTTTTCAGTTTCGCAGGGCAGTTGACCACCAAGATATGCTTGCCAAGTAAAAGCCCCAAGTAATCAAAACATTATATTTCCCTATGTTATAATTCGTATTTATTGAAAAAAGTATTTTTTTCCCAATAATTACACAGGGCTGACAGTCTGAATGTCAATGCTGGGCACGCACTCCAACAGACAAATTATGTCCACTGATCAGATATGGCTTCAGGCTATGATGTGAGGTAATGAGTGAGTATAAATATGTCATTGGGGTTATCATTGATATTTAATTTTAAGTGCTAGACACTACACCACGAGTGCCCTCATTTAATCACAATTTTGGAAATTATTTTACTCAAGTTAGCAAGAACTCCATCTTTCTCCAAGAGCAAAGCCCTTTGTCAGCATGAAACGGTTGATCAATGTGCATTCTCTGGTGGAATAATATGCCTGCCACCACAAAACAAACTTTTTGCCAGAGCTCAGGAAGGACAGCTGAGGTCTCTAGTTTTGACTGTTTTTGGATCATCCTCTGTCCTAAAGACAAAAAGCTCAGTCATGACAGGAACTCTTGTCTTAAAGCTCCCATATTATACACTTTTCTGTTCTATTATACACCATATTATATGGTCTTAGTGGTCCCTAATACGTTTTTCTTTAATTGTTTGCTGAAAAAAACTTTCAGATAATTTATTGTAGTATGCCTCTATTCAGCTAATCTCACGATGGCCTATTTTTAAAACCGACCTGCAACTCCTCTCGTAAATATACAATTTACTCCCCCCGCACCTCGCCCTCTGTCTGTTTGTAAACAATGATGACGTCTTTGCCGTGCCTGTGGCTACTGCAAAGCTAGCTCGGGAGCTAGCTGCTAAAAATATCACTAAAATCAGTGAAAAAATTATTTTTTAAAGTTTGACGACTACATTACTACCTTCCAATGCTTTGTCTTGCTAAAAACGAGGCATTGTCAGACTGCTGTGGGGAATCTAAATGGGTTATAATGAGCAAACGATCGATGCTTGTCCAAAAGCTAATAGCTATACACCAGTCTGGCAAAAATGCCAATAAAATCATTTCTTTCAGTTTGAAAAAAAGCACAAGTAGCTTCCTATCCGTTGTGTTATTAAAAACGAGGCTGCTGTGGTTAAGATAAATTATTGGATTATGCAACATTCATCATGCTTTGCCGTAGGCTACTACAGGCATCTTGTCGCTTAGCAACAAGCAAACAACAAGGGGGTGAAGGAATATTTTTCCAGAGGATCTCGGGGCCGTGGACCAATAAGAAATAGGGGTGTGGACTGCACAGTGGAAGCTTCTGGCTTTCCAGTTTTTGACGTCAGAAACGGGGAGAATTCTGACTGGAGTGTATTGGGTGGAGAGGTGGAGGGTTTCAGAAAAGGGGAGAGTGAGAAAAGGAGAGAGATTTCTTTTTTTTGATACTTTGGCAGTCTGTAGGCACACCGTAGACCCATACTTATGTTCAAAAACATTGGAAAAGTGCATTTGCACAATATGGGAGCTTTAAGGATGATGTGTTTCTTTCAAACAGATAGATATACTGTATATGAGTTCCTTATGATGACTCCATTGGAAGTTGTTAATAGATTCCACATCTAAAATGGGAAAACAAAGATTGGGTTCTTCTTTCGGGCAACAAATCAGGCAGGCATACTGCAAATCCCTGCTGCAGATGTACATTGCTAACAAACAATGAAACATTTAGTCATTAAAGCATGGAAGACCTGATGCTTGGGAAGTGAGGTCAGACTGGTTTGAGCTGGTAAAGTCTGACAAGTACTGGGGGAGTATACTAGAGGGTAGCAGGAACATAAAGGGTTGACAATTTGGTAACCTGCTGAAATAATGATGTAGAGCTATGACTTCTGCTGTGGACCATGGTGTACTACAGTGCTGCTGATTCCATTAGGACTGATGTTGTTCTCTGGTATTGCAGCACCAATGACAGACTTACCAACAAACACTCTTAGCACTGTCCTTTATCCACTTATTTTTCTGAGGTAGTTTGTAAACCAGGGAAACTGTGACTGACAATTACATAGAAGGCAAAAACAGGCACTTTCAGATCCTTGAGTTCAGAAAGTGGAAGTTCCCTCAGAGTCTTTGTTGAAGTGTCTCTTCTGGCTATTTGACATGGGAAAGAAGTCGTAGATAGATTACTGGTAGAGCGAAAGAGTTAGCAGAAAACCTTCCTGAACAAAGACATGAACTGTGGGTCTGTACTGCATACAATGTAGAAGATGGTGCAGTTAAGCCCTGTGTTGACTGACGGGTAAAGTTTGGTTTGGTACAACATGTAATTATTTGCGTTCCACTATCAAAAGTTGTAAAGGGTACCAAAATAAGAACAAGCATACCATGCTGTACCTATTTCATCACCCTTTCGCTGGGATACCAGTCAGTCCCATAAGGTCCAAAAAAGGGTGGAGCTACACATTGTGGTCCATTGATTGTTGTAGGGTATCATAATTTCCGTGCATGAGATAAACCACTGTGTTTAATCAGCTCCGAAAGAGTGAATCATTTTGTGGAAAACAGCTCTTTGTTGACTTTGTAATGTTCTTCCTATTCATTGAATTTATTTGTGGGCTATATTTAGTATGTTTATACGCACAGTTACGTCAAGCTATGGGTATATAGATCAACTAGGCCATTTAATTGGACTACTGTTGATGAACTAGCAAACAAGCACAGAGTGTGCTTTATTGACCGAATTATGTCAATCTCCGCTACTCTTTTCTAATTGACCTATTACGTCATTCAGCGGTTAACGTTTAGAGTGCAGCAAACGGTTAGCGAGCGGTAACCTGGTACCATGTTGAGCAGTAATATGAATAACTTTCCAGCCCTGTACATTTCGGACATGCCGTTTGTGCATGGCTTTCTTCTTCCTTTGTTGTTGTTCTTCTTCTGTTAGCATTGAGTGCTATTTGGCTTCTGGGTCAAAGCCCCAGGCCGGAAACTGTGGGGCATGCCAGAGTGCCTAGGTGAGTTATGGTCCGATTGACCGTTTACATGCAGGAGCAGCTCGGCTTCCCAATCAGATTATCTGGGTGTATGAGCTGGAGTTTGAGAAATTCGAATTAGTATGATTTCAGCCGTACGAACATGTTAAATGTATTTTAAAATTCAGAATACAGTTGGACTTACACAAATAGTTTTCTATAAAATTATGTGGAAGTTCTTATTGAGTCTTGCTGCTTCGATATCACAAAACAGTAGAGACATGGAAGTTATCTTGCCACTCCTTGAATCAAGCTTTTTTACATGCGGTACTGCAGGGTCTTCCATTTCTATCGTACCAGCTCATCTTTGGTGCTCCACTAATTGATCAAGATGGCTTCCACACACACACACAACAACACATTTGTTGGCATTGAACTTGTTATTGCATTGAACTGTTCTGAAATTCATACAGTTCAACACGTAATACATATTTTGTATGTATTATGAACATTGTTGTTTCATTCTGAGCATACATTCTGTTATTCTTTAGTGTAGTTTATATTCTCATTTATACTCCATAAATCTTATCTAGTAACTCACAGTCTCATGTGGAAGGCTCAAATCCCCCTGCAAGGAAGTCTAGCTCTAAATTAGTTTTTTTTTTCTTAATGAAGGTCACGAGAGAGTCACATCTTTCCTTTTGTGATAATTTATCCCTATCTGCTGTTATCTCTTTTGCCCCTTTAATCCTAATTGTATTGTATAATTGTGTGATGTGGACCTTGTGTTCTTTGAAGTATTGCCCCTATCCTTTCATTATTACCTGATGCCTGGAACCTTTGTTCATTTTTTCCCCCTGCTCTTCTCTGTGCTATCAGGTGTTGCACAATAAAAGCGAGCACAGCTTAAGTTTAGTCATTTTATAAGATTTTATTGAAGTCTGATTTCAGGATCTCACTTAGAAATTGGAACCACAAAGATATGATGTATATTTTTTGTCTGTAACACATGCCCCATGTTGACAATACCGCTCACATATCGCTCATTGCTGTTTTGATGTGTCCTCTGTGTCAATGAATAATGCTTGTAAGTGGATAATGTAACAATATCTCCAGTATAATGTGCTGAATTACATTTCAGAATGATTTCCTTATCTGTGAAAGAAAGCTTATTTGTGTATAACAATTATTATTACCATCAATTCTAGCAGACATACAGTACATTCTCCCTTTCCACTATTTCCAGGGACAACATGACTGCAATATAAACTGTGGACAAATGCCCTGACCATAAACATACAGTATTCAACTGTGGAGATACAAATGGTAACAGAATACTTAACATGCATGTGTATAAAAAAAACGTTTGTCCTGTATGTGAGGGAATTGGCTTATAGAGTAATTGGAGCAGTGCCATGTGATTGCTCTGTATCCTGATTGCAACGTTATGCCTATATGAGATTTATTTTAAGCTGCTCCTTAAAAAAATAAGGGTTTGGATAAGAAATAGAAATTGGAGATGATTACCACAAGGGAAAATCTTTTTGTGTGTTTGTGCATGCACATACATATCTTGACTGTTCCAAGTTTATTCACAGTTAGTTAAAAGTAAAGGTAATGCACAGTAAATTACAATGTCCTATGGGATCTCAGTGGAGACTGCAAGGCTTGGCATACACTCCGTCTTTAGAGTCATTGAAGCAAATCTGTAAATAGCACTGGCTAATTGCTGGCCGATATATCTGTCCTCTAATGGTTCAAGCGGACATTTGTTAGTTTCAGATGTGGTTTAAGTTCATGTCTTCCACAGAGTGACAGAGTAGGCTTAAAAACGTTCTGCTGGGGGAAAAAAGTTTGGAAAGTTGTGGACCATGTGAGTTGTCTCAGTTCCTAATATTTTATTTTTTTACAGAGAGAGAACCATCACTAAATAGGATGGAAATACAATAAAAGGCATTGAAATGTCAACCCCTAGATTTTAAGAGTTGTTGAGGGAAGACGCAAGTGTGCAGTAAAGAAAACCTCTTACCGCTTCAGCACCATGGACAGTTACGGTGGGGGAGCTTACCTCAATGCTCTCCGCGGGAGCCCAAGTCGCTTAATAGGCTCTCTGTGTGTCAGGCCGCTCCCCATTCATTTTTTAAGGCGAGATGGATGGACATGTGTCCTTAGATAATCCTAGTTGTGTGTGTGTGTGTGTGTGTGTGTGTGTGTGTGTGTGTGTGTGTGTGTGTGTGTGTGTGTGTGTGTGTGTGTGTGTGTGTGTGTGTGTGTGTGTGTGTGTGTGTGTGTTAAGGGGTATCGTGTCTGTTTTGTATTTCTTTTGAATTAAAGTTGGTTAAAATAAAGTTTCACCTGTCGTTACTTTCACAATTACTCATATTGACTCGCTGCTTTCATTTCAATGGTGTTTTTGAAAATCAAATATATAGGCCATACAGAGACAGTATATAATAGTAATCTTTATTTTATTTTCAAAACAAATAATTTAAACTGTCTGTATGTTGTGACAATCACATCCGTTCAATGCGTGAAGTTTGGAGATGGAGAGAAGTTTTGCCACGGTGACACGCACTTAGGTGTTAAAGTATTTTATTTATAAATTGTATTTTCACGTTTTTACCTCAGACGATGCGCTGTTAAATTCACTAACAATTTATTCGAGAAAAACTGCATAGCAGCTGCCGATAGAAAATAAATCATCTCAATCCTTGACAAATTAAAACCTATTGCATTTCTCATTATCCCCTTAAATTGTCGAGGGAACTTTCGGGCGCGCGTTTATTAGACAATCCATTTTTGAATAAGAAACATAGATGAGTTGTCCCTCGTGAGCAAGAAGGCTCAGCCTCTAAAATAATTTCCTGTTATCTAATTCATTGATCTCAAAATGAAGCCAAAGCTGCTGTAGATATATAGCAGCCTAAACGCTACGTGTCAAATTGCATGTGCTGTTCAGGGAAAGATAGCACAATACAATTTAAATCTTCAAAATGCGCTAAAATATACAGTCCGAACATGCGGCGGCATATATACCTCATGGCTGCTGATGAACATCATAGACTGCCGTTTGGGAGGGTTGGAGGAGCGCTTTCTTTTTGCAGCCATCCGCTCGTCGCTTGTATATTGAAGAAAGTCGGGGGCGTCCTCGGCTGTGGGCTACATTGTTCTGTGGGTCGGGGCGAGGAAGATTTTTCTCCCAAAAAGGGCCTTTTTAGGGATAATTTCAGGCTCGTGAAGAAAGATATGATTGAATCTTCTTGTTACAAGCTATACCGCTTGACGCATGCGTGTGTGGGGAGACAGGGAGAGAGAGCGTGAGAAAGAAACACAGATGGTGTTGGACTATGGGAATATCACAGGCAAACAAATTAACTATTTTTGTCCTATTTCGCTAGAAAATGTTCGGCTTCATGAGATGGTATTTTTCTACAATTTATAGGCTACTGGATAATGTCTTATATGTTAGGCTACTATTTAAAATACATGTCCCATAGTATACATTCACAGAAAATCTGGATTTTTGCCTGATCGCATTTATGAGCTATATAGTTTCACAAGTATTTTATTGTATTCTATAGTGTGTAGTTGTAATGCCAGCAAGATATACAAGTGAGTGTGATGTGGAGAAATGGAAACTACTAATGAATCCTATTCGAAGTGGCATTTGTAGCCTATTTGTGAGAAATACAAGAGCAAAAAAAAAAAAACGAGTTGATAATTGCAATAGGATGTAGTCCGCAACACGCGCGCGCACAGGGGCCAAATACAACCTTAAATAAATCCACCTACTTAGCAGTGTAACTAACTAGACACGACTCCCAGGATCGTGTCTCCAATCACAGCATTTTGACGGTGGTGTGAAAAAATCAGCTGTCTGCCTTTGGTTTAATAATCACAGCAGAAGGAATCATATATCACGCACATTAGCCCGAGGGCTATTAGGAAATGGTCCTCGTTGAAATTTGCAATTTAAAACGATCACTCGGCGCCTCCTTAAAACCACCACTGTCAAAATTGATGTGTGCTAATGCAACAATTATAGACTCTCAATGACGGTTTACAGTTGATGTAATATTTACTTGCCGTTTGTAATTCTGTCACAAAACACTTGAGCTCCCCATATAGGTTCAATGGCGGTGGGATGTGTTTCTTTGTATGTTTGTTTGGTGGGCCGTTTGACTGTAAAATAAACGCTGTTTTCTGACTGTCATTTTGGAGTAACATTTTTTAGAAAGGGTTTGCCCCATGCTTGAGCTAAATCTGATACGTTTCCATCCACCTTTCCCACTATGGTGCTTGGGACGCCCAGGTCCTGCTGAAGTGTCCTTGAGCAAGACACCGAAGCCCTGCCAGGTGCAAGGGGCTGCCATGTATGTTTTGTTTCCGATATAAAAAGGAAGGGAATGAGATTTCATTTACAAATCATTTTCTTGAAGGGACGATGAGCCTCTTTTTGTTACCATAATTCCTTTGAAACATTGTAACAAGTTCCTTTAAAAAAGGTGAAAGATCAAAAATAGACACAAATAATCACTCTATTAGGGCCCATCTATATGTATTCTGGCGGCAAAGCTTGAAAGGTGCTCCCTTATATGTGTGCGTAAAGCTGTACAGTAAATTGGTTGCACGGTATAGTCACCTTTCTGGATGGAATTCAGGTTTTAACTGGAAAAGAGGTGGAAGGTCCATGTTTGTTGCGATTCATTACATTAAAAGGAATCAGGGAGGGATCCTGAGTATAACCCCCACAGACACACACACATGCGCATATTTCCTTATTTTTTACCAGGCGCTCTTTGTTTATGTTGTAATGTACATATATTTTTTTACGTGAAGGTATTATAATAGCCGGTCTACGTGCTGATTGGGCGCTCAGGTTGCTGAGTGAACGCCCTACAGATTATGTCAGATTGCGTGCGGAAACCAAACCAGCCCAGCCTTTGAACTTCACCGCTTTTGGCTCGTATTCACGCTCTTCCGCTCATTTCCAAGCCAGGTGCTCGACGACAAACCTCCTACAGAGAGAGAGAGTGAGAGCGGAAGAGAGTGTATCGCAGAGAAAAAACAAGACTTTTACGACTCCTGTTAAAGTGACTGCGGAACATTGCTTTCACCTTTGAGGATTTTTTTCTTCTTCTACGTGTGTGCATCTTGCCTGTATTTTCTTTCTGTATTGCCTTGCCGCAGGTCTGAAAGAGAGTTCTAACTGGACTTGAACACACGCGCATCAGTGTTTTAACTCGTGGAAAAAGCAGATCGGGCACTGGATTTTTTTTCTTTTCTTTTATCCTATTTTATTTTTTGCTGTTTCCCACACTCACAACATCCCAGAAGTGGCATGAGTGTTTTCTGGCTTCTAGACAGGTGAACAGTCTCCCCTTCCTCCCTTCCTTCCCGATAAGAACTTTTTTCCTCGTCGTTAACCTTGGGGGATAGTAGCACACTTTTAATTCTTAAAAGATGTCAAAGCCTGCTGATCACATCAAGAGACCCATGAACGCGTTCATGGTGTGGTCCCGGGGCCAGCGGAGGAAAATGGCCCAGGAGAATCCCAAAATGCACAACTCTGAGATCAGCAAGAGACTGGGCGCCGAGTGGAAGCTGCTGTCCGAGTCTGAGAAGAGACCTTACATCGACGAGGCCAAGAGGCTGCGCGCTCAGCACATGAAGGAGCACCCCGACTACAAGTACAGACCCCGGCGCAAGCCCAAGAACCTGCTCAAGAAGGACCGGTACGTATTCCCGCTGCCTTACCTCGGGGACACCGACCACTTGAAGGGACTGTCCATGTCGGCCGCGGACTCTCTGCTGAGCCACTCGGAGAAAGCCCGTGCGTTCCTGCCGCCCACGTCCAGCCCGTACTCCTTCCTCGACCCGAGCCAGTTCAGCTCCAGCGCCCTCCAGAAGATGACGGAGATGCCGCACGGTTTGAGCGGCAGCTTGCCCTACGCGTCCTCGTTGGGATACCAGAACGGCGCGTTCGGGGCGCTCGGGTGCCCCAGTCAGCACACCCACACCCACCCGTCGCCCACGAACCCCGGCTACGTGGTGCCGTGTAACTGCACTGCCTGGTCCACGTCCAGTTTACAGCCCCCGGTGGCCTACATACTTTTTCCAGGTATGACCAAGACTGGGATAGACCCATATTCATCCGCACACGCCACTGCCATGTAACCCCTCGAGACTCTTATTCTTTTTTTAAATTCACTTGAATACTGCAATGCATGTAAATATAATATGGACAGCGCGCCCCATTATGAAGGCATATGGACAGTATTAACTGCCTTGGACTTGTGGCGAGAGAAAAAATGAAAGAAAAAAACTTTTCCCAAAATCCAATAGTTCCTGGCCTGAGCAAAGGAGGAGCTGGGGGTTTGGTGTAAAAGGACGGTGCCCTGTGAACTGTAAGAAATGTAAATGTTATAACGTTTATGGCAACCAGAAAAAGGGAGGCCTTTAACTTTATTTATTGTGTACATTTCAATAATGATATGCTGATTTGTGTTTATTATTGATAGGGTACTCTCTTATTTTGGAAAAATTTGGCTTGCACAATTAGCATTCTTCTTTTCCTGTATAGGCCTAAAAGTAGTCTACATTTTGGCGCTCGTAATTTAATTATGTTCTGTGTCAAAATCAGGACATTTAAGGCTGGATTATATACGGGTCATATTGTTTATATTTATCAAAAACCGACACATAAAACTATACGGTCTATTTAAGATAAGGAAAAGAGAAAAAATTCATTTTACATCCAAATGTTTAATTTTGCATTCTTCCTGTGGTTCAGTGCTAATATAGTCACACGCGTCACACAATTCTTTTTTTTTTCGTTTTTATTTTATATTTTTTTAGGATAACTTCTATTTGAATTCAAGGAGTTATAATATGTGTACTATCATCTAAGATGGTAATTTAAAAAGCTGTCATGTTATGGAAAGGATGATGTATTTCGAAGGTTGATACCTCCTGCTCTTTGTTCTATTGCTGAGCAAAGGCATTTCGAATAAAGACAATCTGTCTTCAATGCTATCAATTTCCTTGTATGTGTAGGTTATTGGGTGCTTGAGATATCAAAGATAGGGAACTATTGTGTAGTTGCCGCGGGGGGAAAGTTAAACCTGGCAGAATACAGGCCAGATGGAATACATTTGGAAAAGTTAAAATAGAGATGAAAATAATTGTTTAATAAATGATAAATCGTAAAAGAAAATCGAATAGTTTAAAACATTTTTTTTCAAATTAAAAATTAAATATTGTGGAATATGTAACATTTATAAATAAAGACCCCCCATTGACCCTGAACTGATCAATACTGTCGATTGGCTGTAGACTGAGCCTGGACAAACTCGCCATGCGCTACAACAATAACATCAAAATAAATCCTCTTTTTCCAAAGCAACCCTTTTTTCTCCAAAGCTGTCAAACTCGTCCTCTCTCAACACATCCTCTACATGCATGGCTTAATTGCCTTCACTTGGCTGCTGCTGCTTTCTTAATAATATTCTAAACAGGTTTGAGACATGTTCAGTGGTGGTTATTCTTTGCCGTGTAGTTTTTTTTTGTTAGTGACACTGGGATGAACCGGTTGTGATCTTTTGATATTTGACAGTTCAGTAGAGGAGAGGCCTATAGCTCCCCGCAGGGATTCCGCCCGTCCGACCTGTCTGACTGCTTAATCACTTCAAGGAGGGAGCCGCCTTCTTTAATTATAGGTTAAGAACTAATGGAACAAAGTCAACGAGGAGATTTTTTTTTTCTTCTTTTTGTAA
The DNA here is from genome assembly GCA_026929865.2 of Hyperoplus lanceolatus. Classification (NCBI taxonomy): domain Eukaryota; kingdom Metazoa; phylum Chordata; class Actinopteri; order Uranoscopiformes; family Ammodytidae; genus Hyperoplus; species Hyperoplus lanceolatus. The sequence goes on from CM049403.1 coordinate 6,807,607, forward strand.
AGCTTGCTGACGGCCTGGCTTGCTGACTATGGGCTATACACTGTAGGCTAAAGTGTGGTATACATATCTCTTCGTGTGTGTTTACTTTAAAATATATAGAATAAAGCCTATTATGAATGATCAAGTCATTCACACGCGTTTAAACCTGTATAAACTTGTGAACGATAGCTCTGACTCTCATTTAGACAGTACGAAATGAGAGCAAAACCACACCAAAAAACAGGAGGATTAATACATAAATACACGCATCTGAAGATGTGAATTCAGCGCACAAACCATTCTGTTAATGGAGACCGTGATTTGCGCAGCGCGGTGTGTATAGCCTACACGTACCCCTCATACTGTAGTATTAATTAGAAGAAAAAAATTTCATTCCATATTCCAAATTGTTTACTTATCTGCCAGGAACATATGCTGGAGAAGAAGTTAAGATTCACGATTCTGCACTGTTGCCCAAGGTGCAATTCTATCCTGCATGGGGAGGAAGGATGGCTAGATTTTTATGACAGACTTAATCCCTTATCTAGAGCTGTAAATTAGGGTGATACTTCATTGAACCGGATGTGGGGTTTTTACGTCAAACCCCTAAAGCATCCTTATTCAACTTTGAAATGAGACAATTATAATTACTTTCAGGAGTTAACAGCAGAAGTGGATATTATATTATTTAATGGTTTCCCATGATGAAAATGAAGAGAATCACTTTCTCATTATATATATATATATATATATATATATATATATATATATATAAATGAGTGTTGTTTGAATCCACTGTTTTTTTCTTCTTTAATAATTCCCACTTTTTCTTATTTATTAAAAGCTCTTTCAAGTTTTGCCTACTGCGATTCACTCACCTGTAATTATCCAACTTAGTCACGGAAATTGACTGCGGTTACAACAACGCCCTGGAATAAATAACCCCTAACGGTAAAACGGCATCTGAGAGGTATAATGGGAGGGAAATTATGATTTGAAATTATAGGAGTGGGGGGGGGGGGGGGGCGTCGGTGTGTGTGTTTAAATCTCTCTTTAACTCTTCCCCCCCTTGACGTTTTTATTGGAGCACACAACAGAAGAGAATTCAATCTGCCCTTATCTCTCCGGGACTTCCTTTTTAGCGCGAGATCAGAGCAGGAGAAAAAGGAGAGGATAATTGTTCTTTATTTTTATTTAATTTAACGCGACAGCCCCGCGCTTTCAGGTCATTTATATGCTTCATTTAGTGCGAGAAGTCAACGAGAGAGGGTGGTGGGGGGGCACACGCACCGATGGAAGCAAGTGGGCGCTATGACTTTCTCTCTTTCCTCCACAACACTTGAAAGTCCCAAAATGTGAAACGGTTGAAACAGGAGGAGGAGGAGGAGGAGGACAAGCCATTTTTAATTAAAAGCCATGGGTCATTTACATTATTGTCTTCTAATGGCACCCTGAAATCATCTTCAGTAAATGGAGTTTGATAAGTGGCTGTTGAGAATGTGGTTTTTGTATTAAGGCGTGCTAATTTCCTAAATCAAAAGGCAAACGTCCCCTCGGGGAGAGCTTGAAGAAAGAAAGAAGAAAAAAATACTATTGATGGTGATGGCTGTCATTGTTGTTGCTGCTCCTGATGAGGCTAGAAGGAAAAAGAGCAGAATACGAGCTCGCTTATCAAAGAGGCATTCATTTTTGACTTGTGTCAATGCGAGATTTGGCACAAATATAGATTGAGAAATTATTTTGGTGGGGGATAAAGAAAAAACTGATCTCATTTCAGCATATTAAATATTGTCTCCGAAAGACCAAAAAAAAAAAAATCATCACTGGCTAAATCCTCGTCTATCTAAAATTGAATCTGGGATACCATTTTGACGGGAGGAAAAAAGTAAAACCGTACAGTTGTGTGTGTTGTTTGAAGACGCAGCGGGGGCTTGAATTTGGGGGTCCCTGAATTCTCATTTGAAAGAAATAAAATCGTGAACGAGCTGATAAAGAAGAAAGGGAACGGATGAGCTGAGAGAAAGGGAATCATGCCACGGTTTGTTTAATGTGCTGTGCCAGACGGGGAAGTGATTTACACCAAGACTTTATTCCCCCCGACACATAGAAAGACTGCGTTTTTTTTGTTTTGTTTTTTTAAATGGGGCGCACACTCTCACGCACGCAAGCACGTGGGCCTATATGGTCAATTCGCTGGAGTTCATCGGATAGAGATATGGAAAGCATTGTCTGGATACTAAAACATACTCCTTAGACACAGGCTTTGCACACTCGCATGCATCCATCAGGTTCCTTAATCTTCTGCACCGGACATAGAACAGGATCAGCTCTACTCGTGTTTTATGGTTTTAACTAATTCAAGCAGTAAAAGAGCATGGCAAGCTATGAGAAAATATTGTGTGCACATTTTTTTTAAAGGAGAAATGCTTTTAAGTTTACTGACCAAACACTTGTAGTATTCACTGCACATACACCTAATAATCCTTCATTAACCTTAAAAGGAAAAACGTTGCTTCATATCTTGGCAAAGTCCCGTCAACTTTTAGATCCAGATAAATAAAATAAAATAGAAATGCCTTCAAAAGAAAAATAGACAAGTGGACAGATAAATACACAAACATAGACAAACATCACTTTTCTTTTGCTTGTCTCAGATGGTAATAAGTGAGTAGCTACTATGAGTCAAACACTAAATTAATAAAACTTATTGATTTATCAAAAAGTGTCAATCATTTAATTTGGCCCAACGTTTTTTAAAATTATTATCTTATATGAAATTCCACAACTTTTTATATTTAAACTCATTGGATTTTCCACGTGGAAAACCACCTTGAAGCTTCCCAGGCAGTAAAAACCACAACCCCAGGATTTATGCTGATGCTGATATTTGCCCAGGCCATATTCATTTCCCCCAATATTTAATGTTATATTTAAATGAAACGCCATCAAATGTGCTATTTTTATATTATTTACGTATTCAAGCAGAGGCTTATGATTTAACAGACATGAGATGCCATATTCCATCCCCAAGCCCTATAGACCTTTGATGGGACACAGAAGTGCTTGATTTGGATTTTACTTTGTCATATTGTTGGAAAAAGGTATTTTTGGGGAATACTCCCTGTAACTCACTGAAGGCAATGGGTAACACATGACTGATGTCAGTTTCATGTCACTCGCTCTAAAGTGGTTGTTTTATTGAACAGCTACAGCAACACCTATTATACTGGTTCCAACATTTTTTTTTATCTTAAGACCCCTTCAAATGACGCCATTTTTAATTTCATTCTATTTATTACAATTTACATTTTATCATTTATTGCGGCTCGTGGCCATACATGGAGCACAAACATACAATAACAGCAACATAAATAGTGTATGCCATGGTCAAACTACAAACACAATGTTTCTTAGACAATGGGAGGACATTTTTCAAGATTCTTTTGCCAATACCTTTCGGCATTTCTGACCTCTACTGTAAAGCTAAACTAATTTAAACATAGATGGGCAGTTCACATGATACTTTGGCAGGCAATTTTTCCTATAAAGCATTACATTTACATTCTTATATTCAAACAGAACAAGCTATTCGTCTCCAAAACAATTGTCAATACAACGGTTAAAGATCATCTGGTTTCTATCCAGCCCTTTATATCTTCCAATGATATTAGGAATTCTGGTGTTATTCAGGTCCATCAAGCAATCATTTTAACTGTTGTTTGTGTATAGCATGGCAATTATGAGTTTAAATAAAATAAAAGCAAGATAAAGAGCACAATCATTTTAGCAGGACAAAGCCCTTTCTTCTTTTTTTAATCTAAAATATCTTGCCACTCGTCTTTAATATTGTGACCCCTTGGAAGGATCCTGACCCCCATGTTGGAAACCACATGTCCTTCATGTCTTATAGGGAGAGATTTTTTTTTTCAATGAAACCTAGCTGTGTCATTATGCTGACCTACTTTGTACTTTTTTAATTTAGAGGCAGTATTTCAGTCTGAGAAGCTGCTGATTCAGTGCTGCTGAGCTTGCGATCACACACACACACACACACACACACACACCACTTATCAGTCTGCTTGATTTCCCCATGCATATTTATTAGAATGCATGTCCTGCTTGCTCAGACACCTCCCATGCATTAAAACGTGTGTCATAATTTACAGTATGTGTGGGCAGGCGAGACGTCACACACACGTGTGTTTGCGTGAAGGCGTGTGATACTTTTGAGTTATTGTGCTATGTCTTTGTTGCCCGTGCACTCTCTGAATTGTCATGCGGCATAAACTTTCCATACATCAAATCATGCGGCTGAAGGAGTTTGCTCATTAATACTCCAGATGCTTCTTGGGTCATCACATTCTTTTTAACACGCACAAGACTTCTCCAGTATTTGTAGGTCATTGATTAAATAAATTGCGACATTTTCAGCCCAATACCATTGTAGGCATGGATTCTTTAAAATAACTGAGTCTAAAAGTGATGGAATTCTAATTAGCATCTTGTTGGTTTACTTGGTGTATTTGGAAGAAAAAAAGGATGCTATATTATGCAAATGTTTTATGACAAAACAAAATTAATAGAAAACTTAAAGATATCTTAGCATAAGCTGCAAACAAATGTGCACAGATGGTCTTAAAAAACACTCTCGCATTGGAGAAGATTGCAGATTTAAATTAGCCTGGTTCTACCAGACCATCGTACTTCATTTCATTTGTACAGAAGGTCTGGAATCGCTCAATTGACAAACGTTAACTCACTTGAAGGCGGGTGTCTGTTGAAGTTTAAAACTATTGGATCTGCCCAGTGCCACTCTGGATCTGCCAACCAACCATGTCATGCGCCGGTTTCTGAGCCACTCCTTCTGTTCGCTGATTGGACCGGCAGAAATCTGTCTGAGAAAACCTAAGAATATACCGCACACCCAGACTGACTACTGAAGGGAAATAGTAAGCGGGCGGTGCCAGGCTAGACTTAAATATGTGTGATACGGAAATGCACATGACCAGCGACCATTATCCATTTATACATTCAAATAAAGTAGTTTTTTGGAGAAAATGAATAGCATTGATTTGCTGTTCTTATCGTAAGGGTATTTAAGAAAATATTTGGGTTGTACCTGTTCAGAGCTGGGTTTATTTATTTAGTCATTTGAGCTTTGGAGAGTTCCTCACACAGTGGTAGCTTTATAATCATGATAAGCTCATTGAGCCTCTGTATGGGCTCATGCGCTCTAGGCGCTTTAATCACAGGTTACTTCTTCAATTAAACAATCTGCACAATGAATCATGACAATAAAAAAAAACACTAAATGATGTATTCTGCCAGAATACAACATGGTGTGTTGAAAGATTAATATAATCAGATCAAGAAAGATTCAAACTTGAGTAGATTCCTCCCTCTAAAGCCATAGTACTCGATCACAGTGCAAACTCTACCTTACTCTGACATACTTGAATTGGACCCATTATGCTGTGCCGTGGCTGCCACTGAGGACATCAAGGTCATGGCCCTGGGAATATTTCTGTGAATACAGGGGGGGGGGGGGGTTATTGACAGGAGTTTGGATTCTATGACGGCACTCATTTGCTCGTGTGGGAGTCTTTTAACGCAGTCTCTGGAAGTTTTTGTTTCGTTTCAATGCCTTAAAATGTTACTGAGGTAGGGGGGCGCTCGTGGTGTAGTGGTTAGGCTCAGTCCTCATCGATGCAGACCTGGTTTGAATCCGTCCCGAGGTCGTTTTCTGCAGGTCCTCCCTCCTCTACCCCATTTCAACTCTCTCTCTCCAAAACTGTCTAATGAAAGAAACGCCAAAAAAATTGGACTGAAGTAGAAAACACCACCAAAATGATATAAACTTGTTTTTACAAAGTTTGGTTGCTGGGGGGGAATTCATGACCTGAGTATTGCTAAAATCTCAGCTACGGCCCCTGACAATGCAGGAATTTAATTGAATGAAGTAGAACATGTTAAGTAAAAGCAAATTAGGAATATAGAAGTTGATAGACAAACAAGGTAAATAGAGGATACAACCCCTTCAAGTTGTGAATTACACACATACTTATGAAGAGCGGATGCAGGAGCACACACACACACACACACACACACACACACACACGCACGCACGCACGCAAGCCACACACAGAACTAACTGGCTGATTTAGTGCCTACAGTGCCTCAGGTTGAGGGCAGCACTGGCAGTCCAAGCCAATGGAATCCCCTGGTAAAGAGGATGCTAATCGTAGCTTCTTGTGCCTGAGCATGTCTTGCTGGGCCAAATGAGATTAGAGGGAGTGGGATATGGCGAAGCGACGTGCGTGGGGTTCTGGAGGTGAAAGGTAAAGGCACTTATCAGAAGGGTTCCCCTCGGGGTCCTCCACGGCTGACTCAATCAAAACCCTGCACGCACTTCTCACTGGATTAGACTAATCAGGAAGGAGCAGGGGATGTATAGACCACTTATCTGAAAAAAAAACATTGGTCTCTCTTTCCCTTTGAAAAGACCCTACAGAAATGTTTGTTAATTTTATTTATTACAGGATGCTTGTCGATGTGGCAATCTTCCATGGAATCATTAAAAAGGGGGCTCTTCCACTCACTGAAGGCACGCACTGTTTACATGCGACAAAGATAGAGGAGCCTTTGATGTTCCAAATTTCCCCCTGTTCACTCATTGTCATTATTATTTATATATTTACTTAGATTTTTTTCCCCCTCCATTTATTTTTCTCCGTTTGTGTTTGTCGTGCCACAACAGATCAGGCTGATGGAAGGTAGTCAACATAACAAAGACCCTGAAAGGTATATGAATATTTATTACGGGCACGACTTCAGAGCCAGACAGGCCGTTAGCAGTCAAAGGAATAGTGAAAAGATAACGGCAAATTTCACACTTATGATTACCTTCAAATTAATCTCCATTTCTTGAAGGGATGTGGGATCGTTGACTAGCATATCTTTCATTTCTCGATTAAAAAGTTATTTAATCCAAGTTTCCGCTATACTTGTTTGACAGAATAATCCAAAAACAATTGTACATTTTAATGGGTACACATGCAGAAAGGGGTAAAATACTGGGAAAAAAATTATCAGGGCAATGAAAATCTCTTTCTAGAAAGGATTTTACAACACCCAAACCTATAAGACCTTTTCATTCATAGCATTTGCCAGTCTGTGAATGAAGCTGCAGCAGAATATTAAACATTATGCTCAACTAATAAATGGCACTGGCCGTGCTGCTGTACATGTTCTGATGAGGTATGTCATGTTTGTCCTTGCTCATTTATGCTCTAAGTCCCATTGAATCCAAGTTGTCAGAAGCGTGACACACCCTGAACTGAGCAGCTGAAGTAGCTGATGAAACCAAAAGGCCTTGAGTGCTTTTATGATTGCATTGATAGTTTTAAAATTCTTAAATATATTGAATTTGAATGCCATTTAGGTAATTTGCAGGAAACCTTGTATTTGAGCAAAACAGTAGCCTTTTGTCCCACTCTACTGATTTACCTTGGCTAAGGGACAAGAGCCTGAACGAGAGGTGCCCCCTTCACTTTCCATTCAGTCTAAAGCCACACAAAATGATGTGCACCGTCTAACACTGTTATCAGCACAAAGCTGTACAGTGTTGATTATGCCAACTAATTACGCCAGCAAATACTTGAGGAAGCGCAGAGCAGCAGATGAATGAGATATCAGCCTTGTAGAGAGGCTTGATTCGCCGCATTGTTGAATCATGTACGATTCAGGTGCCTCCCAGTACCTGACATGATAGTGAGCTCCATACAAGATGCTTGGTTAATGTTACATTGTTCCAAGTGTTACATTGTCTTTAGAGGTCTTCACAACCTTCATAGCTCACGTGTCATGTTCACAAATTCAGATACCACAGAATATGCCTTTAATTTAGTCAGGTAAAATACTGTCTTCTTTCAGATTATACCTTTAGCTGAATAAATAATTGATTTACTTATTAAACAGTACTTATTTTAAATGTTTTATTTTATTCTTAAAAATGTTTCTGGTAATAGTGAACATATTCCCTGTTTGAATAAATTAGAACTAAAGATCGCATTGCATTTTTTTTATTTATCCTTTATTTAACCAGGTTAGTCTCATTGAGATTAAAATCCTGGAGAGACCTGGCCAAGATGGAGAGCAGAACACAGTTACACATAAAACACAATACAAAATACAAGTTCGATATTAAGTGCATTGGCCAGATACACAATACAGAATGAGATCAACAGTGTCATAAATGTTGTGTGTGACAACAAAAAAAACATGCAGGGCTGTGCCGAATCAGTGCAAGTATGAATATTTCAGAGTGGTGTGATGAGATGGAACATCAGTGTCTCCAACAGCTGCACCTTGCATGGTTCACTAGTCAACACACTGCATGAACAAACAAATGACTATTGAATCAATGTTAACACACTTGTGACCACATACAAAACCAACAAGCTAGCAAACACTACCAATAAGGATATGAAGAGCTCTTAAATGGACATACTTGTTACCTGTGATGGCTGTTATAATACTTTCCAGAAACAGTATTCTGGATGGCAAGGAGCAGCTTCCCCAAAAAGTGACTTGCACCCTCACTCTACCTACATTTTAGAAGTGGATTTGGAGTGACCCTCAAAAAAAGGGTTTTAAAGGACAGAGGTAATATAACCACCAACAGCTCAATCAACAGTTTCAAGGCAGATCATATCCAGTTTAATGTTGAAGTTCTGCTATGGAGGATGGTGCTGTACGAGCAAGGGCCAACATTATGAGATATCTCAAAAGTCAATGACGGATAGAATTCTCCAGAGCCCTTTGCATACAACCAAGGGTTAATAACCTGCTCGGCAATGTGGACAACTTTTCTGCTGTCCTTATATACTGCATTGTAGCCTGGAAATCCAGACCCATATCTAGAACGATAGAGGGTCTGGTCACGATCAATAGTAATGCCCAACTCAACTTAAATTCTTGCTTTGCACTGAGAAAGACATTTTTTATATATTCGGTAGTGATGTAAGTAGAACACCCAGCCCAAAGTGTTGGTGACTTTCAAAAAGTCTGCAGTGGCCACAGCACCACACCATTTTGGGGTATTAGACAGGCCTCTTTTGTCTCTCTGGAAAATGTCAAGGCGTAATTGATATATGTCTCACTGCGCCCTTTATCTTTGTGCCATGTTTCAGGTTCTATGATCTGGGTTCACGCTGACCTTTACCAGTGCACTCTTTTCTCTTGCTTTTTATTCCTTCCTTTTTTAAGGGGGTGCCTCACTGAAAATAGCTCAATAGGATTTCAATGGAGTGTCTTTCATCTGAAACAATCTTCTCGTCCCTCTCCTGCCTGCAGCCTCTTTGACGGTAGCCATTTATTTTGAGATCCAACTTTACAGCGTGTTGTTTGATCTGAGATTTACTCCGGATGTTTTGTCAATTGTGGTCTGGAAAAATTGCTCGATGGTGTTTTGTGCCCCCAACAGTTAGGGTTAGGGCCTCCCAGGCAGTGCTTCCTGGAAAAACTCCATTGGGAATGGAAAAATTATCCAGTTCCAGAGGTGGAATGTAACTCAGTACTTTTACTCAATTACTGTACTTAAGTACAAGATGGAGGCACTTGTACTTGAAAATTTTCTTTTGATGCTACTTCATACTACATGCACTACATTTCGGTGAGAAATATTCTACTTTGTACTCCGACACATTTATCTGACTACTGAAGTTATTATTTACTTTACAAATTAAGATTTTTTCACACGAAACACATGAGAAGTTTTTGAAATATACCTAACAGTATGTCAGCCTACAATCATATATAAAACATTGGTCGATTCACAGATAAGTTTCTCAATAAAAATACCTTTCCTAATGACTATTTTGATATTAGTAATTTTTAAATCAAAATATACCAAAAATGTCATGGTTCCAGCTTCTCAAATCTAAGGATTTTCTGCTTTTCCTTTGAAATTGCCTGCCCAATCTGACTGGGAATTGAACCCAGGTCTCCCACAAACTATCCAACCCATTAAGGAATTTCTTGGTAAAATACCTCGTTTCGTGGCTCCATTTCCCTTCTGTCCAAGTGTTTCCTTCCAGTAATCTTTTTTTTTTTGTGGTGGAACAAAGCATGTATTAGTAATGATCTGGTTGTGTTAGCCAGTTAAGAAACTGTAGACAGTGTATTGTACAAAGCTTTAACTGCTGAGAATGTGCAACATATTTATTTATTTTCCACCTTCTCCTTGACCCATCACTACTATCCTAATCCTCTTTACTAGCGTTGCAGTTTGTTAGGGTTTGGGTTCTTGTCTGGATGCTACAGTGATGCAGAATGCTCTCTTGCTCCTTGTCCTCTCCACTACCAGTTCTTATCTCTTGGCTATCCAAACACACGTTAGCTGTCCTAGATTCCCTCTACTGCAGCATTTATTCTGCACTGGTGACCTTTAGCTCAGGTCACCAGAAATGCCTTATTCAGGCAGCCATTGGGGAGCTCTTCTGTTTGTGGGGGGAAGAAATATCCAGAGGTTGTGCCTGATATGCCAGTAAGTATATAACATCATTCAATAAGCATATTCTCAACTGACCAGTGTTAAGACATGTGTAGTTCAATCTGTGTAAAAGATAAGCCAATGTGCTGTCTAGGTAAAATATATATATACACATACAGTATATATATTAATGTATTTTATGGCTTTTTGAACCTTCTTGGAAGGCAAGACACAGCAGGTGAATAAGGGTTAAATTTTTAACTTATAGATATCATCATGAAACTTTTGGCCAGTTGTTTGTGTTACAATGTTCTCAGAAGTGTTTGAATAAATATGTAATTTGTCAATATCTAAGTAATAACGTGTCAAATTACATCTCTTTAATAAACAGAAATCTAGATGTTGGATAAAATTTAAAATCTTTATTTATTTTTTTACAATAGCCGAAAGTTTTAACAAAACAGATTTTGGATACAGCCTTTTTTCATTTGATAAATCAGAAAATACTATGAACAGGTCTTTAAAAAAGAAAATCATAAATCAGCCAATTAACAATAGATAAACAAATCATTCTGAAATATAACCTTCAGAATAGTGCCAAGAATGATTATGGAAAGTTTGAATTGAAGTAACTGCTCTAGAAGTGGAGATTTTTGGTTCAGACTATTGAAAGAAACTAAGCATTAGATACAGATGCAGATAAACAAGGTTAAGTAAATCAAACACCTAAATGTACATTTTCGACATTTTTATTTATATTAGTATGAAAGAAGACATGTTAAAGAAGCAAATTAGCCAAGAATCTCAAATTGAACAGTGCTTGAAAAACAATGTTTTTTTGTCTGGAATGTCTTGCCTTAAACAACAGTAGAATTGCTGCAAATAATTCAGTATAGTTGCAATGATGTTAGGTTAAAACAAATGTTAAGTACAATTTTGTGATAGTGTTCACTGAGATTATAATGCTAAGAGTCAGTTTGTTATAGTGTTTACTAAGATCATTACCACCACAAACAGATGTCTCACACACACCTGTCAGGAGGGTCCAGTTATCAAAACCCTCAACATGACAGCCTCACATTTTGATTATTTTCTTTTTTTGTGAATGAAGAACTGGGTGTGACTGGATGCAGGGTACATCATACAAATTACCTGTTGTCTGTACAGTATTTACAGCGATTTGTTTGTTTACCACCACACTTAATTTCATCATTTATCAGTGATTTCCATGTACATGCTAAATGTGGACCTAGCGATTTATTTGTCACTGTTGTAAAATGTCCCAAATGATCCCAATTTTCAGTGTTTTGTTTGTAAATTGTGCCATTGGAGAAAATACCATGGGGTAAATTGTGCCATTGATATATATATCTCATAAACTGTAATGCAAGACAAATCCATTAGACAATCACTTATTTAAGGTTTATTTAAAGTAAATAAAGTAAATATTTTACAAAGATTGAAGGTCAATTTTCTTAAACAAGGCCTAGCAGATCTAGGTGGTTTTGCCTGCAAAGCTAACAATGACAAAGTCACCATCATCATCTTTCTGGCCATCTGAACTCTTATCAGTGGTGTCGTTAAGTGGAATTGAGATGTCAGTCTCTTCTGAGCTACTGTAGACAATCACTTTCTTTTGGTGACCAGCGTATACAGCCATGTCAATGGCACAACTCTCAGAAATGTACTTTGCACTAGCTGCTCTGCCCTTGTAGAACAAACTGCCACCTAGCATATGCGATTCCCTCTCCATTTCTGCCTTTAAATCATGGCTCAAAACCCATCTGTACACCCTGGTTTTTCCTCCCAATTAACTATCTTACCTCTGCACTACTTTATGTCTTTTATTTTGGTTATTGTTATTTTACCTTAATTTTTTAACTACTGAATGCACTATGTAAAGCACTTTGGACAGTGCAAACTGTTATAAATGTGCTTTTATAAATACATTTGACTTACTGACTTACTTACTTATAACTCACCCAGGCCCTTTGGCACAAATCACCCCATCCCCAGAATTTTGGATAATAAGCATGATGCAGCAGTCTAGGGCTGACATCATGCTAACTATATAGACACAAAGTGTAGCATACTAAAGCACTAAAACATGTGTCAAATGTTTTCAAATGTGTCTATAATTGTTCAGACACAGTAATCAAAAAACCTTGATCATGGAAATTTTACTTTGAAAAGGCAAAAAAACGTTTTTTTTTTAGCTTAAATGTGCTTATATCTTATTCCATGTTTCTCCCTTCTTTACGGGATGAGTTTAATGGATGGGTCTTCTTAAATATCTGGTCAAACAAGGGGTGGCACAACTTGCCCACCGGCACAACTTAGGCCACTCTCCCCTATCATCTCACGAAAACCTTAGTTAACTCACCAATAATTTCGTTGGGCTAATGGCAGCATACATTTAACCACCACGGGTCTTTTGTGAGAATAATGGGTCGGTCAAGCTGGCAAGTAGCACATAGCTGCTGCAATTATGTCCAGACACATGTCCGTCTTTCTTGCTGGCTGATCGCTGGGCGAGTTCAAGTGCTTGAAAAACGTGGGTAATCATAATGTCAACAAGGTTTGAAAAGAAATATTTCTCTAAAGTAAAGTCTCCAAACAAATTTTCACATTCCCAAAGTTGAAAATACATTGCATACATGCATTCCCTCTACAGCCATTGTTGATTATCAATAGCCTTTTATTGATCATATCACCTATAGATCTCGTTTTTTACTGGATCCTCGCTACTGGGAGGATACAAAGACGGATGTGTGCCTGGTCAGTAAAAGCAGCAGCTAAGTAACCAGCTTGATCGACCCATTATTCTCACACAAAAGACCTGTGATGGTTACAATTATGCTGCCATTAGCCAAACTAAATTATTGGTGAGTTAACTAAGGTGTTTGTGAGATGATATAGTTGTGTGTATGTAAGAATACTGTGAAATATATTAGTGACGCCGCCGCGGCCTCCCGCTAGCATATCAACGTTAGCATTAGTGTCGCAGCTAGCGCACAACTATATGAGCAGCGTTAGCATGAGGCTTGCACTGGTTAGCTTCACAGATAACTTTTAACAGTAATTGTAGTGGTGGCTAAATAAAGTGTGTGCTTTTAGACACCAAACCATATGTGAATACATGTTAGCATTTTCTATATTCAAAGTGCACGTTGCTATTCCAGGCTAAAATGGGCTTAAACTGAGCATGTGTAGAATGGTCATAGAGATTAGGGCTACATGTTTTTTTTTAAATGAATGAATAGTGTAAATTTGTTAAAAATTCAGTGAGAATTGTATTTGATTAAGGTACCAAAGATAGTTCAGTTAAGCAATGCAAGGTATTATGTTATAATAATAACAATAATAATACAGAATGTGGAAATGAAATGCTATGCTATAATGATTTAGATAAAGGAAACAAATGCATTTGAACTGTTTACTGATTATTTTCTTTTTTTCCCATACATCAAGTGGGTCCAGCTGCTTCATTTGGAGAGGAGCACCCAGGCCTGGAGTGGCCAGCAAACCCAAGAGCTGGATCAAAAGAGAGCAAGAGATTATAAATGAGGGTCACCCCTCAACTGATCTTTCCAAGTATAAATAAAGGTTAAATTAAATACATATGTGCTCATTCAAATAACAGTGATAGGGCCAGGTTAAACTAGTGTTTAGTCACAATAGAGTGATCATTATTTTGCTTTATCTTCAGTCCATAATTAAAAATGGAACTGTTATGTTCTTAGTGTATTTTATTTTTGTTTATGTTGGAACAATGATATACACTTCAAGAAAGAGAGTAGAACATACATATATTTTACATTTACCTGTTAAACCTAACTGCTGAGTCAGTGTGTCTTGTTTCACCATTGATGTTAGTGATCCATTTCCTCCTGTTTGTTCCTTTCAGAGAAAATCATTGAACTGGATATCATTTGTTGAAGAAACTATTTTGGAGTTCTTTGACGGTATTCATGTCAAATGTGAGAGCCGTGTTTCCAAATAAAACTAAAGATTCTAAATAAAATAAAATGTTCTTTCTTTTTTAAATTGTGACTGAATTGTGTTGATAACAGATTGTTGTCATGAATTGATTTCCAGTTGGGAATATTTTAGTATGTTTAATATTGCTATTATAGAGAATGTACACGGGTCACAAAAAGCATTGTTGATTGATGGATTGTATTTAGGTAATCCATATTCAGCACTATTTTGCATTTATTAAGTGTAACAAGTGATAAATGGTTCCCACTTTACAATAAGGGTCACAGATAACATTAGGAAATGATTAATTTTGCTTAAGTGACGCTTAATCAGCACTAGTATGCCTTTATTAAGTGTTGATTCATGAGAAATTTTTCCCACTTTACAATAAGGGTCACAAAGTCCATTAATAAATGGTTAATTACACTTAAGTAATGCCTATTAAGGTTAATTATACTTCAGTTATGCCTATTCAGCACTGGTGTGCATTTATTAAGTGTCACTTAATGGATAAATTGTTCCCACTTTACAATAAGGGTCACAAAGAGCATTAATAAATGGTTAATTGTGCTTAAGTAGTTTTACAAAAATGACATTTGTGAACAGTTAATTAATGCTTATTATTATATTCATAAACTTTTGGTTCATGTTTAACTAATGTATTAACTAAGGTTAATATAGGATAATTATAAACATTAAATAATATATTAATTAATACCTTAGTTAACATGAACACCATTAGTAAATGCTTACTAGACACATTAGTTAACAGTTGGTTAGTTAACCCTTATTAAGCATTAACCAACCATTAATTAATGTACCCTTATTGTAAAGTGTTACCGATTTGTTTAAGGGGTCACAGGACACAAAGTTGATTTTCTAAGACTTCCTTAAAGTGCTACAGAATTTACAAATACATGCCAACTCGGCAAACGGTGTTTGACCGAAAGTTCTAGGACAGCAACCAAATGGACTTTGAGATAAGATTGTTTGACAATTGAACAGTGTAGAAAGTTATAAATAAAATGAAAAATCAGTGTTAATTTCTTGACTTCCTTCCTTCATTTTTACACACTAACATAACACCCTGACTGGTTGTGGCCCAGTATATTCAATGCTAAACGTTTTGTTTAATGACACATTGAGTTTAATTTATTTGTTACTGTTGTTACTAGCACCTTTCACATTTATTTTGTTTGTGCCAGATGATTATGATTTGTCAGCCTCTAACGTCCTGACTATATATTTTTAAGTTAATGCATATGTTGTTGGTTGATTAAGAATGTTGTAATTTGTTCAAATATTGATTTCCCAGCAGCAATGCCATCCAGAGGAGAAACACAGACAGATTCTTGTTCTGGGGCATGTGCAACTGTTGTCATTTCCACGAGGACTCATTGTGTAGTTGAATTTGTAATCCCTTTTGAAATGCAAAAATATGCTTTATATATGATATGGTTGAATGCATCCAATTATGGCCTTTAATTTTTAAATGATTTGCTCTTGAAACGTATTCCAGGCAAGTGTTCCTCACAAAAATTCTGGTTCTCTTTAATCTTTTCGCAGGGTATGGGATGAAGTGCGAAACTACACAGGACCAAAATGGGCTTTCAGAACTTAAGTGAAAATCAACCAACCTCACACAAGTGTTGGGCTGATGGCCTTGCAGTAGTGTGTCATTAGCATTCATTATAGTCCTATAAGCCAGAGTAATTACAGGCACAAGTGTAGGGAGGAATAGCAGTTTACACTGCTAGTAATTTGATTTGCATCTACGCTAATAACTTCTTTTGTGCGTGTTTATGTGCCGTGTCAGAACACAAGTGCCATTTGGCTGCAGGCTGTATGAGGAGAAAAAAAGCCTTTTAAATTCTAAGATTGAGTTGCCTTTGCTTTCAGCACTCGAAGCTCTCAATCTGCTAAAGCGTTCAGATTAGCGTGATCACAGAACAAGTGATACTGCATTTTTCTGAGTCGTTCTGAAGGAAATGTGAGGCAGAAGTGAAGGAAAAGGAGACTCGCTGCTGAAGGTTTTTTCTCAGTGCAGCGATTCCGTTCAACCTTCAAAATGTGTCTCCATTCTAATCGAATACTAAGCTGAAATGGTATCCGGGTATCATATTGACGCATGGCTTATTGTTGTTAGGAACAACATGCATTAGATTATCTCCATATAAAAGCATAACACTGAATGCACGTGCATTTTCTTCTCTAGGGGAAGGCTTTTTTTTTAAATATCATAATTTCTGTTCGTAAAGGCCATTAAGGCGAATATTGCCACAAGTTGCAGTGCTTGTATCTTGTTCTGCAAGTGCACCAGCAGGCCCCGAGGGAACTAATACCTGTGTCGTGAAAAGAGCCAGGCTCCCTCTTCTGATGACTGCCTGAGAATAGAGAAGCATTCCCCAAAGCTGATGAGGTCACAGGGTTAAGACTATGCTTTTGTTGGGTGACAATAACATCCTATTTACCTGGCGGGGTCCTGCTTTCTTCTCCATGCAACTGTGACCTCGGTGTGAAAACCAGACCTTTGTCTCATTGACAAATAGAGGCTCAACGTTCAGATTCGCTTGGTTCCACCTCACTGGACCCTGGCTGCGTGGCCTGCGGGCGCCTTATGTGGCAACAATGTAAGCTTTTGCTGAAGGTATACCTGGATTTTGGATCACATTTACAGGTTCTAGCACTAAACCTTAAAACCTATGTATACATTTATTATTTTAAGATTTCTCCAATGGTTCTGAGAAGCCAAATACTACAGTGTTCGACCCAATTCTTGAATCTGGGGGAATATATATTTTTTTACTGATGTTAAAAGGTGTAGTCAGTGATTCTGGAGAACGCTTGTTTTCAAAATCACTTTGTCATAATCAGTGAATATCTCCTCACAATCTGCTACCTTTCTGTACTGTGTGTGGGCTGAAAAAAATACAGTGTTAATATTCAGCCTCAGCTCTGCAAACAGGCATGTTGCTAGCTACAGTCGGGGCCCTTTCTTTACATATCAGTTTACTAGGCTATGTATTTACACCAGGTTGTTTTTAGCGCACACACATTACAGGCATGTAATGGATTGTCAGAAGATATTCACAGATTTTGACAGCAATTGTTCTCAAGAATAGCTGAATCCACCTTTAAAGCTGCTATAATCAATATTTTTATATCAGTTGATTATGTCTTACGTACAAGTGTCGCTCATGCTGATTTGTTGGTTTTTACCAAGCCCCAACCACAGTGAGTTCTACCAGCATCCAATGGAGAAGTGACACAATGCAGTTCACCGAGTGGCCACTAAGAACAGGTACCAAAACAGAGCAATTTTTCATTGACTCCCATGTTAAATAAGCCATTTTTACAGCATTATTACAAAAAAACATTCTAGTCTGTATGCTTAGTATGTTAAATGTAGGTTTTAACAGACAAACTCATATACTCATCCAGCTATCTCCTATACACATATGAAACCACGCTGACTGTTAGCTTGTGTGTCGCGGTAGCTAGCAGAGTAATGTCATTAGTCATGCGTGGGTGTTTGGATATCAGTTGCCAGAAAGCTTTGTTTACATCACTAAAGAATGTGGTTGATATCTGATATTCATTTCTCCCTTGTCTTCCTCCTTTAGATCTAACAATGCGGTTTTATGTTGAAATATATCACATTACAGAAGCTAAACCTGCTCTCACTGTCTTCCAGACTGTCATTGCGCCACTTCATTGTGTTTACTTTTTTTTGGCAGCTCCTCAAATAATATTAAGACTGCCTTTATCATAATTCCCTATCCCAAATGAGTTTGTTCATAAAGCTTTCAATTAATCTCCTCTGATTAAACATCTGAGAAATATAGTTGAGTAATGTTGGCTTGTTTACCATCTGGTAGTGATAGAATCTCATGGCACTGACCCAGATGCTTTTTTATTAAGAGGATGCCGGCCCTGTTAGGTGCCAATGCAACTGTCAGTAAGCCAGTGAAGAGTCCTAACTTGTTAAATGGGGCGATGCCATGACTATAAATTCAGCCACCCACTTTGCCTTTACGCTCTGCTAATGTATCAGCACTGTCAATGCGAGGATGGGATTTAATGCAGTGGGGCAAGACAGCTGTTCACTTGACTTGAAGGCAGAGGTGAAATGTAACTAGCATATTTACTCAAGCACTGTACTTAAGTACAAGTTTGAGGCACTTGTTCTTTACTTGAATATTTTCTTTTTCATGCTACTTTACTGTATGCTCCGACTCCACTAAAATGATCTGATAAATTAAGTTACTAGTTACTTCACAATTTAAGATTTTTAGACACTAATGAATACTTTATAGTATACATAATGTATACTACCCAACAGTACAGTTCTACTAGCGCATATTACTAGTCGATTAATCAATGAGTTGACTGACCAAAATTAATTGGCTAGTGACTATTTTATTAATAGTCTTCTTAAAGCAAAATGTCATGGTTCCAGTTTCTTAGATTTGTGGATCTGCTTCTTTTCCTTTTAAATAATGATCAAGAAAACAATTAATACATGAATAAAATAATAAAGAAAATGCTCACTTTTACTCAAGTGATTTGGCAAATAGATAACTTGTAACCTTTTTCTAGTAAGGTATCTCTACTGTTACTGTTTACACCACTGCTTGGAGTCTTGAACAACTTTTTTAAATAAAATAAGAAAGATGACCAACTCCTACGTTCTGTTATTTGGTTAACTGTTCTTTTAGCCTAAATTTCGAGTGTATACATCTTAATGCTGTTTGACAAGCAAGGTTAAACTGAACTAAAAAAAAAGCTGATCTGTTGCCTAACCATGGATGGTCATTTGAGGATGTCAGTTATGAAAGCCACCTGATATCTGCCCCCCCAGGAGCCCTTTCCTCTTCCGTTTACCAGCCTCCTAATCCGCTGCTAATGGTTAGCAATGGAGGCCCAGAGGAAGATCCAACCGTTGGTGTGTGGAAATCCCTGCTGGAGTGGGAGTGTCGCGCTTGACGAAGTGCTCAGCCAAGCGCGCCAGAGACAGCGGCGGGACCCTCATGCCATGTGCACCCAAACGCTCAAGGTGACCCGGCAAGAGAAATTTACCACACACACACACACACACACACACACACACACACACACACACACACACACACACACACACACACACACACACACACACACACACACACACACACACACACACACACACACACACACACACACACACACACACACACACACACACACACACACACACACACACACACACACACACACACACACACACACACACACACACACACACACACACTTTGATTGTGATCACTGGCAAAGGCTGTGCTGTAATGAAAATATCTTACTACTCTGAATATGTTCCAAATCTGTCACATTGTTGAGGGAGAATTGAACTTGTAGGGCCCTCTCA
Organism: Hyperoplus lanceolatus; assembly: GCA_026929865.2. Classification (NCBI taxonomy): domain Eukaryota; kingdom Metazoa; phylum Chordata; class Actinopteri; order Uranoscopiformes; family Ammodytidae; genus Hyperoplus; species Hyperoplus lanceolatus. Next base: position 6,827,463 of record CM049403.1, read on the forward strand.
AGTGTTGTCTTATGACTTCTTATGTATTTTCGGAAATGAGGATATCTGAGACGTGAATCAACTTTTCAAGTGAGACTTGACAATGAGACAAAGGCAGAACTCTGACGCCAACCAGAAAGCCCTGAAAGAAGTATTCAGTATCAAAACTACTGCATACTGCTCCAGGCGTATAGGGCAATTGTAGAGAAGTGGTGGCAGAGATGTGATACAGCATGATAGTACATAAATTGCTTATTAAATGTGTCAGGGTTGCAGCCGTGTAACTTGCCTTCATCAGCCGATAAGGGACTTAAAGGTTTGTTCTCACCGTCTACCTCACAGTGCTTTGGCCTCAGCATTGTTAGCCTTTGATGGACGCTTTCATGACATTATTTCCAGAGGTGGAATGGAACTAAGTACATTTACTTAAGGACAAGTTTGAGGCACTTGTACTTAACTTGAATATTTTTTTTTATGCTAGGCCTACTTGATGCTTATACATTTCTACAATTGAGTGGGAAATATTCTACTTTTCACTTCACTACATTTATCTGATAACCTTAGGGTAAACGTGTAGATACTTTACAAATTAAGATTCTTGAAACACAAATTGTATAAAGAGTTATTGAAATATTTTACATTATCCTACAGTATGTAAGCCAACAAGCACATATGAAACATGACTTGATAAACACAAAATTATTTTCTTTTGGACAGATTTTGGGGATCTGCTTGTTTACCTTTTAAATCATTACATTTTCTACCATGCAAATAATCAATCTATGAATTACAAAATACTCAAATCCACACAGAATAAAATGTATTTGCAGTCAGGTACAGAACCTCATCCAGCTACAAACCTGCTTTTACATTAATGCATGAGTAATACAAATATAATATATAATAGTAAAACAGTCACTTTTACTTTTTAATACTTTAAGTTCATTTTCCTGAATATACTCACATAAGTTTACCTGGGTAAAGTTTTAATGCAGGACAGAGCATTTTTACACTTTGTTATTTGTGCTTCTTGCATCCTTGAGCCTACATTCCATACAAGCCAAATACTCTTACTTTTAAAATCAATCACGTTTGTACTTTGACTCAAGTGCTATTGTAGTATATGACTTGTTATAAAATATATCATTGTTTTAGTAAGGTATCTCTTCTCAAGTATGGTTTTCAGGTACTCATTACACCACTGGTCATTTCACTGGGTAGCTTTTCAGACAGAATGATTGTCACTCTGTGTAAGTAACCTGGTAGGTACCATGTTGTTTCACCTCATTGTATCGCCCCAAGGTCACGTTGGGACGCTATTTGTTAGCGTCCGCCTAAGTGTTGGAGGTCCGAACTTTGACCCCGCTTATGTCTGAGTGGGATTCTGGTGTCAGGGCTGAACAATGGCCGGCTGACAGGACAGACTGATACGGTGTTGTACAGGACGTTGCCACAGGCATTTTGGCTCAACGTTTGACCGGCAGTGCTGTCGACGCGGTATAAAACACAATCCTGGAGAGCTGTCTTTAAGTAAACCCTTTTAAAACAGTAAACAGTTTGCGATGATATTTTCAAACAAAGCTATTGTTCAATCGTGCATTTTTTCCACCAACACTCACTTTCAGATTCAGCTGACAAAATTGAAAATGTTCCAGTTTAGAATGTGTTTGTGTGTGTGTGTGTGTGTGTGTGTGTGTGTGTGTGTGTGTGTGTGTGTGTGTGTGTGTGTGTGTGTGTGTGTGTGTGTGTGTGTGTGTGTGTGTGTGTGTGTAAGAGTTGAATCGCTTTGCATAAACTTGCGTGAGCTTTATTTAGACACGTCTGAGCTCACAAAAATACCAATTTGGGATTTTATTCTTCTAGGGTAAAGTATGTTTCACACTGTCCTCCTTAGACCAAACTGAATGTCAGAATGTGGGGGGAAAAGGGAGGTGCTAATCTCAATGAAGAGAAGGGTAAAAAAGAAGATTGATATTAATATCAAATCAGGGCATGTGTGGGAGAGGCAGCGTAGCGCGAAATGCTCAATCTAAACCGCAGGGACGTCCGTCGAGGAAGCACTAAATGTGTAGCTGACCTCCTTAACCCGTCCACCAGGATCCTTTTTGCTGTAATAAATAATAGAGGATTGGTTGGGTCAAGCAGAGCACCAGTGTGTGCCCTCTCCTCCCACGTGAAGGGACCAGTTTGCTGATCACCCCCACGAGACACAATGCACAATGTGTCCCGGAAGCCTCTATCAATTATTAAGGCTTGATGAGAGAGGTGTCAAGACAATCTCGTAACTTCTAACTTCTCTGCGATATGAAAGTGAGATTGAATGGTCCTAGAGTACACGGCACACCCTCCAGGTTAATTGTGGTTAAGCATCATTTGTGTGCACGCAGCGTGATTGCTGCCCAGCACAGCTGAGATGAGACTGACCCCAAAAACGGGCGCTTTGAAATTGGTTCTGAGCACCGATTTTTTTCTGGAGTCCTATTAAATTGTGAATTTATTCAAGCTCAATCTAGCAAGTGTGCATGCTCGCGCTAAAATGCTTTGGCTTGCTTGCAAGTTTCAGTTTTCCCCCTCCTACTCCTTCCTTTTTTTTTACCCTACTCTCCCCAGACACTGTGTTCACTACTCCATCCCAGAGACCAGTCATTGCCTGATACAGATGCTGAACAAACATGTACAGATCAAAAAACAACTCCCATGTAGTCTCACATTTCAGCCTAAATGCATGTAGTGTCCTAAACAGAGATTATCTGGGCAGCTGATCTTGATTGTCTTCCCCTTTTGGCTCCCAGGTGGCAGAGCGAGGTCCACATGTTTGCACAGGCACAGCAGCAGTCCCTTGGGGGCAATGCTACCGCAGCTAAACTCTCTGATGCCTCTGATTGCACCTCGCACTGTGTGTGTGTGTGTGTGTGTGTGTGTGTGTGTGTGTGTGTGTGTGTGTGTGTGTGTGTGTGTGTGTGTGTGTGTGTGTGTGTGTGTGTGTGTGTGTGTGTGTGTGTGTTTATCTATCTATGCATATAACACGTGGACAAATACACACACTGTTGATAGACTATATCACACCCTATTATGCCACAAAAAAGATTGAGATAGCACCTGGTTTGCACAATGCTAATCTCCTTCGCGGAAATACAGTTTTACCTGAAACTCGCACCGTAATCAGACACAAGACTTCTTAATCGGGCTGTTAGATAATAATAGATATAATATTATGATAAAGTAATGAACAATAAAAATTGCATTAGTGGCTTTGTGCTGTGGAAAGCTGACTGATTTGCCATCACTAGGATACATGACAGTTGTTTATTGATGCCTTGGGGCCAGACGACAAAATGATGAATAGAGAGGAAGTAATCAGAGGCCCTCTTGAGATGCACCACAGATACGCTCTCTCCACAGGGTCTGCTGCATGGTGCCATATAACAATTATACTGCTGGATGCTTTTATTAATAGTAATATTCACATTAAGATGCATGCTGTCGAGGAAAAAAAGCGTAATTTATGTTGACCTGAATTTCCCCGCTTTCTTTTTCCAATCAAATTTCAAATCCAGAAATTCAAGAAACTCCATGTGCACAGCCATGAAAACAAGTTTATTTCCACACGGCAAATTGCTATTTATGCCATTACCTATTTCTCCTAAATTTTTTTTTATCCTGAGGTCTCTTGCAGTGGTGGTTTATGTGAGGGTATTGGTGCCCAAGGTTAAACGCATTACATCCGCCGCGTTCAGCAGTGGAGCAGTTTGCTCAGCTTCACACAATTAAAGAGAATTAAAGTCTGTTTTCTACCCCAAACATAATTACAATGTATGAAATGAGTCATGGCAGTAGTGTTAGAGACTCAACAATGGCAGAGGGAAAAGTTGTTCATCCGATTGTGACTGCCAGAACATTGCCCTGTGGAGACGGTGTAGGGAAACAAAAACACACACACAGCCAGACAAAAAAAAAATCCAAATTCATATCTGTATTCTTTCATTCTTCATTTTCATTTTTGCATTCTTTTTATGTGAACACAGATGTATTCACTCCTGTCTCAGTCACTCTTTCAAAAAAAGCGTGTCTTGACTTTTTTTCTTTTACAGTAAAGCTGTATTTTCTGTTTAGGGGGAGCTGAATGCCAAAGATTTTGTCTCATTGTGACAAAGTGGCAGACTAACTCTCCCCACCCACCCACCCCCAAACACAAGGACACAAAGTGTAAGTGTGTGTGTGTGTGGCTGCTTGCCCTGTGGGAGGATTTGCCCGTGAAAATATTTTGCAATCAGGAATGAATCAAATAGATAATAAGTGTTTAAGAATCTGTGAACCCTATGGAGCGTGTTCCCTTTCCCTTTTATCCGATCCAACTATCAGTTGTCTTGTCTTTATCAGCTTACAGTATGGGATGCCACACAGCTTCAGTAGCACCTCTTGGAGGGCTAGGAAAATGCTTGGCTGTAGTGCCCTCTAGTGGCGAATGGTTGCACTTGTAGTGTGGAAACTTGGTAGAAGTCCTCAATGAGTCTAGAAACCCCCCCCAAAAAATACCCTAATCATGCCTGAGTTTGTGCTGAGCGAGAAGGCTAAATAAGAAGGGAATTTATCTATGTATGTTCTGGCAAGACACAGAAACATGTATTTAAAAGAGAACATCTTTGAACTATATTTTCAGAGATTCACCTTTGATGCTAATGTATGAGGAAGCAGCAGAACCAACGAAAGAGATGAGGCGTCTGGTCAAGTTTGAAGTGTGAAAGTCCCTCTCTCATAGCCAAAGCCTTGTGCCTGGTTTGGATCCCTTTGTCCACTGCCTGGCCCAAATGAGCCTCTCCCCCTGCCATGGAGGATGAGAAGACGGGAGATAGGATTATGCGATGACTTGTGTTCGCCGATGATGAACAAGCCCTCGTTAGCGAGCACTTTAATGTGCGGACAGATAGCGCGCTCATTAGCTCTAGTAATGACCACTTCACAGTGTACTGCTGCTCTAATTGCATGTTTTGTTCTCTCCGAGGCTCAGGCGCCACAGAGTGGAAGACATCTCTCTCCTTCCATTCCAAGCAGTGGGCCCTATCGCTCTCTAACTTACTGTCTTTTCTTTTGCCTCTCATCCTATCCATCACAGTTTTGGGGACGTAGCGTATTTGTGGTCACCGCTCCGTCTGAATGAGGCATGGCAGATTGGAAGCTTCGAAAATCATGTCGACTAAATGGAACAGATGAGACTGGTCGGAAACCCCATCATTGTCCCTGTAGCTAGGGCAACAGAGGTTCCAACTCAATTGTACTACTGTCGATTAATTCAGTTATGCGGCAGTAATAATCTTTTGGAAGATATTGAACTAGACCACGGAGCAATGGAAATATGAAAAACTTAAGATCTCACCTTCTGATGCAGAAGAGAAAAAAAATTAGTAGCTTCCAGCGTCAAATAACCCTAATCACATAATATTTTCTGAACATAAAAAGGCTCTCTTCTTTCCCCATTTTATTCCCTATCCTGTAGGGATATGTCATGTCAATTGTTATATTATGCACAAGTGCTCTCTTTTTTTATTCTGAATTTCAGATTGGGGGGAGGGACATTTGATATGGAAGCTCAGAGGATTCCGATGCCCTTCTATTTTCCTTGATTTTGTTACCAGTGGGACATTTTTGCCTCCACTCTCTTTCATGTCCCTCCCTTCTCTGAAAGTAAGTTGTTTATTCTCCGTGATGACTATCTTCGGCTCAAAAAATATCTTCTGAAAAGACTTCTGAGCAAATCTGTCCAGGCCTGGTCCCTTTTTAAATCTAAAGCTTGGGTAGAAGCCTACAATGGCTTAGAGTCCTTGGAGGAGGCAGCTTTCTTTTTACTCTCTTTCTCCATTCCCCAGTCATCTTTGTGATACTTGTGAACACACAGCTTTATGACAAGGAGCTAACTTAAATCAATTTAAAACAGCTTTTGAAATGCCTTTCGATATGCCATTGTGTTTACTTGAAAAAGAATCAAAAGAAAATCTGAATTGTAACATCTGTCATATTGGCTGCCCCCCTCCCGTGCAGCTTTCGTCACACGCACAATGAGGTATTGATCGATTCAAGTCCATTTAGGTTTCGAAATAAGTATAAGAAAAAGAAAAGAAAAAACGTATAATCTATCCGGGCTAGAAAGCAGGGAGAAAGAATCGCATGGCCTGCAGGCAAACAAATGCATTACAGACATCCAGAGCACTGAGGCAGCCAAGCTATGCTAAGCCAGCAGGATGATTCATTTAAGCACATCTCTCGTCTCTTTAAGCGCCACAGTCATTGTTGCTCGGCTGCGTACACTGCAGTGAACAGCAGCTTTGAGTGGAGGAGAGCTGCGGTGGTCATTCTCTGGAACAACAGTAAAAACTATCAAAGTTTGCTGAATAAAGAGCTGCCCGGTCAGTTCATCTAGGTTACTGTATTTCAGACCATAGGCCTGAGTGCTTTTGCTCCCCGAGAGGATCAAGTGCTGCTTGGAAATCATAGGAGGTACTGACCATGACAAAGACCTCAGCCTCATGTTCCACGTTATATCTCATAGACCATCGGCCTGGCGCACAATGCAACTCGAGACCCCTTCAAGTGACATCTTAGTACGAACAGAGTGGGAGAATTGCGCTGGAATACCTCTTATACAGAAGCCAACCTGAGCTACAAGCAAATCCTTTTAATCCAGTACAGTATACTTAAGGACTGACCATTGGTAAACCCCCAGAGAAGAGAGAAGTATTAATAAGCTGTCACAAGGCTTACTCATTCTGTGATTTCCACAGACACTTAACTGCCATGGTGAGAGGCAGGGGAGGGCTCGGGGATGAGTGCTCACCCCTGATCTTTACCCCTCTTAAAGCAGTAGGGAAAATGGAGGCAGGCAAGGGGATTATGGAGTGCAGTAATTGTGGAGAGGTGTTGGAGTCAGGATGCAGCGTTTCTGCTGGATTAAGACAAGAAGACAGGCTAATCTTGGATTGGGAGAGGAGACACAAGGGGTCGGAGTTGTTCTGGAGCCCCGAGGCCGTTTGGAAAGCTTAAATGGCAAAAAAAGGACTGCTTATCCATATACCTCTCTTGTGCCGCGAGACGGCCCTCTTCAAATCATCATCTTTCCGCGTATGAAACGCTTCCATGTGTGTCATTTAGTATGATGGAAGCAGTTAATGCACTGAAGTCTTATTTTCCTGCTTTTAAGGATAAAGCTATGGTGCGTAACTTCTTCATATACAGTACAGTAAATGAATGTCGGTTACATTCAAGCCATTGCCAAATGAGTTGACAAAGTTGATTAAGCCTATCAGCTCCACAAAACTCTCTCTGTATTTCTCAGTATGGCAGTGTTTACAAACTGGTGTGGCCCAACGACACTGGCTCAGGAGCTCAGAAAATTCTCAAAAAGCAGCCACTAAATGTTTCAGTTGTTGACTCTACTGCTAAGGAAAAAACCTCATGTAGATGCGTCAACAGTGTTTTTGTAATAACTCAGAATTCCTCATGGGGACAAAAGAAGTTACACGCTGTAGCTTTAATGCATAGGAAAGGGTGAGATTTGGGAGAATGGTCACTTTCTTTCTCCGCCTTTTATGCTACTGCTGACATTCAGCAGCCCTTGATGCTTATTAGCAATAATAATAATGATAAAATATGCTGGCAAATTGCATTTTTCCTACTTTATTTCCCCCTTTTGCCTTCCTCTCAATGCCTTTGTGCCAGCACAGTCCCCGGTGCTTCCTCACTCCGGTTTGTTGTTGTGCTTCCATTGTCTCCCTGAGGGGAGGTGACCCCGTGTCTGTTGGTTGTATCAGCAGCCCTGCATTGTACTCGGGGGGGGATTTAGACTCTCAAAGCATCTTCCCGCCGCAGCTTTCCCAGCAAACACCCAAAGTGGTATCTCGCCTTTTCTCTCGCTCAGACATTAATCTTGCTCTACCCTTCTACATCAAAAATGCTTGTATTGTCAGAGAGCGCTAATGTTTGCCTCCTATTCACTATATATACACATATATGTATTTTTGTGTCTGAGGGAATCAGTTGAATGCATTGTTCCCAAATCATTGTAATATCTATTTAGAGTGGCAACAGCACTGGCTGCCGATGCTCAGTATTCATGGAGCATAAACCAGCCTTAAGACTTAGAAAAGCTGAAAGGGCTTATCCCTATATTCTTAAACTCCCCTCTTTTATGTTGGTCTTAGGCATTAAGGATAGGATTGTGAATAGCAATTGTTCAACTGCTGCACAGAGAGTGAGTGTGTATACGTGGGTGGGGGTGTTTTATTCCCTGGCAAAATCCTTTCCCTTTCTCCCATTTTTTTCAACTGTAAATATTAACTGTGTTCTTAACTCTTAACGGTGTATGGGACAGAGTAATGTGCTTTTAAGGATATATTATGTGAAAGATTTTCCACTGCATACACTGCTGCTCGAAATAAGAAAAGGCTATTTTATGGAGCCTGAAAACAAATTTGATACGGCCGAAGAAAAGAAGAAGAAGAAGAAGAAGCGGAAAAATAGAACTTTGGAGTATCAAGTCGTCAGCGAACAATGACAGAGATCTCGGAGGGGCTGAGCGAATCTTTAAAAAATGATTGCATTCCGCTTTTATTTATTTATTTCTCTTTTTTGTTCCGTCGCTATGTTTCAAATCCATGCTTGGTCTTTATTCGGGAAGTGTGTAGTGCTAATGCATTTCAAAAGCCCTTTTTCAAAGCACAATGGAATATCGCCATAGAAGTTTAGCGGTTCCGCTAAAGAAAGTGGCTCAGTCATTGCGAGCTGTACTCCATTGTGCAAGAGCCTAAGACTTTCCTTGCTGAAAAGTCGCCATCATTTTTCAGTTTTCATAGCTGCGGCTGGAGTTAAAAGGTTGTCGAAAAAGCTTACATATTTCTGTGTTGACTTATAACCTGTTATAATAATTACCGTTGTGAATCTAATTGTGTGCCGCGTTACTGTGCAGCAGAATAAGATCTGGTGCATAAAGGAGAAGCAAAGAAGCACAGATTTCAAGTTAAGTTCTGCACAGGAATGAATCGGAGTCCTGGAGGCCAAGTTATTTCTTTTAGAGACTCATAACTTGACTTGATCTATGTGAAAATAGCCTGTGTAAACATTTCTGCTAAGGTCTAAGAGATGACTGAGGAAACCATTAGTTGTAATGTAAAGTGTGGTCAGCTGTGTATAATCAAAATAGAGGGCGGCACATGGGGGATTGTGACATCTGCAGCAGCTCCTGTTGATATCAAAGAAGACCTTCTGAAACCTTAAGGATGACTTGGCATGACACAAATTGCTCCAAATTGTCAGGAGGATAAGTTGTGACTGAGCGTTTGTAATTCTGTCAGTTACCATTCACCCCCTCATCGCCATTCATCTGTGCCCGAGCGCTTTAATTGAGGGGGTCTGGACCGGCTGAGTGGATTGGTAATAGAAATAAGGACCCAGTGTGGATATTTTAATCAGCATTGACTTCTGTTCTGGGGCAGAAATGAGCCAGCCATGGAGCGGCGGGCCATCCATCTCCAGAGCCTCAGGTGTAGATGGAGGAGTGGCTTCTCCATTGGATGTGACAGTCACTCAGGGGGTGCTAATGGTTCAGCACTCACCACTGATGGTTATTGGGATTTATGCTCCCCTTCAAAAACAATAAAGTTACCTCTTTGATTCAGCACAGGCAGCAGTCAGAGAGATCGGCATGGTAAGACGCCAGAGCTTACTACTCAGCTTGGGCGCTACAGTGGTGATGTGTTACTACATCTGCCAAGCACTATACCCAAGTACGATTTTGAGGTACTTATCCCTTTACAAAGTATTTACATGTTCTTATAATTGTACTGCCCTATTTATCTAACAGCTATAGTGACTTTTTATTTTACACACAAAACATATGGTCAGTTCATCGAATATCGCTGTTATAGATTAGACTCCAGGAAGTCATTTTTCCTATCCATGAAATAGGCATATAAGCCCAGGGTAAAACATATCCATTTTAACACACACATTCAATGGACAGACATGAGAGTGGTACTGATCAAAGTAGGCCTACAATTCCAGAAAGTATCTATTGTTTATCTAAGTATGCTTTTCAAAGCAGGAGTTGGACTATAATTCAACGGTGGTAGGCCTATTGCTACGTTGGCTCAAGTAGGATCTGAGTATTCCTCCACTAGCTTCAGTGGTGGTGCTGCCAACTCGATGTGCAGTGCTAATCGTTCACTCCGTGTCGGCAGCATTATTCCACATGACAGCTGAAGCGTTTTGTCCATATAAAAACACATATTCTAATAGTTCATAAATAGAACGACAGGACTATTAATAAAATTGGACAACAGGGAACAGATCAGAATGGATGTCTATTTATTTAGCTCCGGGATATTTGGCGTGGCTCACACATGCTAACTTTTGCATAATCTAATTTGTCCTTGTCATGTTTATCATTAATCTTTGGTCCTGGTTTGCTTGAGACATGGTGATTTGTTGAGATGTCCCCCGGGAGAACATTCTCCAATATGATAATGGCATTATGCCTGCCTCAGTGAAAATGTGTCATATAAATTAAACATTATCAGTGACTACATGCATCATATGTTGATGACAGTCCTCATTCTACAGCGAAACACTTGAATCTGTCACTTATAATGCATTTTTATGATCCACTGGCTCCACTTAGGTCACCTATCAAAGCTCAAGTGTGGTCTTTGATTATAAATCATATATACAGTTGATATTTATTCAAAGAAGAATGTGTGGTGTTCGGTATTGCCAAATTACTATGCAAAAACATGAAATAATACACTTGAAGAACATCATTGACATAGTTGTTTTTTATCAAGCAGTATACAGGATGTATTTTGCATTACCAGTGATACACGATCATCATTCTAATGTGGTGGACATATTGACTACAACAATGCATTAGGTTTTAGAGCTTTTTGGTAAGATATTAGCTTCCTTTTCATTAATCATTCCTTTGACAAATGCATACACTTTTTTTAGGCTGGTGCTTGACAAAACTCATTAATCAAATGATACAGTACAGCACACTTAATATTATTGGGCATTATTCACCATTGTCCCTCAATACACTTTCTGAACATAGTAGGCCCATATATCAGTCACATGTAGTAGGTTTAGATTTCAGGGGGGATGCTGGGGATATGTCCCCCCTCAGTATTTAGAAGAGGTAATTTCTTGTGATCGCGAATGTCATGGCTTTGTACTAAGATTGAAACTTTGGAGCCTAACGCTTTAACAGGGTCTCATTTTTAATAGATTTGTTTTTAAGATGTACATGAGTCTGTTGAAAAAAACATCCCAAAAGACGTGTGATGTGTTTTGTATGTCTAGAACGTTTTGAACAATATGGGAGAATACATATTTAAAAGAAATACAGAATGCCTTACTGCAATATATTCCATTTTATTTGTGTCACCGGGTTCCTGAATGTTGTCCTTTCCTTCATATAAAAAGACATTTACAACATAAATTTATGCAGAAAAGGCACAATTTAATGCCGCCCCACCAATGTTTAAAGGAAACCATACGCCCTGATCAGTCACAATAATAAGAAGGACTGATTCATCGTAAAGACATTTTCGAGTTGTTGTTCCATCAGTCCAATACCGTTTTTTTCTTGTTGTGGCCAATGTTACTTTTGCATAGAATACTTTGAAGACTGTGAGTCAGTGGGCTCATAGGCTTCATTTTAGGGGCAGTCACGAAGAAAGGGAAAGTAGAGACATGCTGCTGGCAGAGATGAATTAGAGCAGTGCAAAAGCACTTTGATACTAGCAGTAGCAGGTGACATTTTTTCCCGCCCTGCCTCTGTTCCCTCTCTCTTTCCATTTTCTCTCCACCTAAAAAGGGGAACAGAGGGTAAAAGCGGGATGCATTGTGCAAAATGGGACAAAGTATAGAACATGTTCAAAGAAAGTATAAAGTCCCCCAACTTCAGAAAGCCATTTAGATCATCCACCCGGGTGACGTAAGGGAAAATAATATACTTGACCCTTTTGTCTGTGCACTTTGAGAAGTTTGTTATAATGGCAAGCCCTGTAATAATTCACTGTACCTCATGTATATTAAGTAGAAATTCACTGGCTTTTATGATAAATTGCATGGGTAACGCCAGGACACCTCTTTTGCATTTCAATGCGAGAGACTGTCAGATTCTTATTTCATTACCAGGCGACACATTAGCTGATGGATTTTAATTTTCTTTTTTTTCTATCTCTCTCTCTCTCTCTCTGGCAAGCAGGAGTCCACAGAGACCAGGCCAAAAGAGAAAAAGGTTTGAATACGTGGATAGGTGAGGAATGAAATAAATAAATACAAATCAGTGTCAAGAGGCTTTTATTGCAATGTTGAGGCCATCACAAAAAAAAGAAGAAGGAAAGTCTGTGTATATTCCTTTGCATACCTTTGCCGATTGCCTGTCTACAGTGTGAAACGACGTATCCCCAATTTCAGCGGCAGCGCTCTCTTGCTGAGTGGACAGAATATCATGGTTTAATTCATATTGTGATAAAAATCTGGATGTGGTTGAATCTAAGACATGCTGAGCAGGGGCAATGTGAAGCAGACGTGAGAGCGTAGCCTTTTCAGAGCGTCACACAGCGGGGTGTTGAGCCGCTTCTGGCCCTCCTCTGCCATCACTATAAAGCTAAAAACTCTGCTGCAGAGGGATTCTTTCTACTTTGGCTACAGTGAGACCAGCACAATACACAGGTGCCAAAAGCAATTATCAAATTACCTAAGCCTTTCTTGCTCCTGTTTAATCTGTTTGTAGTAAATCCAGCTAATAATACATTAGGGTATTAAATGCTAGCCCTCTATAGAGGTAATAATTACAGTGGCTTGAGTTTTCAATGGAAGGAGAAGAATGAACAAAACTAGGTCAGTGTGAAAACTCTGATAAAACATAACGTCTCCTTCGGGTCTTGGTGTTTGGTGGAATTTGGCTGGCAGAGGAAAGTAAATGAGAACTGCTCAAAACTCTGTCAACATAAAAGTGCACATAACTTGCAATAGGTATCTTTGCCGTACAGTAAAAGGCAGTTTTAGAAACAGAAGTAGCCTATATGTGCAGTTTATAATGAAACATTCAATTATGCTACCCTAGCCAACACGATTTTGTTGTTAAAGCTAACCTAAGGCCATATAGTTTTGTCATTTGAAGTGGGTTATTTATTTCCATCAAGCTATTGTTAAATTATGTGTTACCTTTCACAGTAGGGTCTTTTAGCATCTTCACTTGGTGGTAATAGTAGAACATCTTTAGTAATAACTAAATGTACAGATCTGTAAAATGGCACTTAAACATGCATGTTACAACTAGGCTGAGTTTGAACTTAATACCAGCCAGTGTAACTGCACATGTCCAGCAGGACAGAGGGCCATCACCAACTCCATGTATTTAGCTGTTTGTGTTTGGATGAACCAGTCCTGTATGTTGGGTATTTCCATAGCTGTGCTCAGCGTAGCAGCAAGAAGAAAGAAGACAACAAGAACCTCCCTCCTTTCATACCCAGTCCTCAGTCTGTGTGGAGCGTGTTCCTACCAACCATTGTCAGCGCATTAACCGTAGGCTAGCATAAAAGTAATTGGAAACTGATGCAAGCCAAAGCTTCAATTAATGCACCACCAAAGTCCCCGTTCTGTGTAATCGGCAATAATGGTTTCATGTTTGGGAGGGCGTTTGGTCACTCGCGTTCAGCACTCACCTCCTGACAGAGACTGTTAAACCCTGCTCAAAATCCCCACTCCACAGTAATCTTCATTTCAGTCATTTTCTTCTTTTTCCATCTCTGATGACAGCTCCAGTGTCTTCGCATTGCTCGCAGTCAGATCGTGCGCCCGAGTGAACAGGAGGTGTAATTGACTACTGACAACTCAGCGACAGGATTCTTAATTATTACTCTAGGGTATGGTGGCTGGCTGGCCTGGGTTCAGCTCTCTCACTGAGTATGCTAACAGAGTCATATCCCTCCTCTCTGTGAATATTGAAATGCAGTTATGTTCGCTGCATTTCCGTGTCGGACCCCCACACTTTGAATTTAGGGGATGATTGCAAATGAAATGCATGTGCACTGCGGGCTATGGAAGTTGGTCTCTGGCACTACAGCCGTATCACTTGCTGACCCCTATCAGTGCTGCTACAACTCAGCCTATTAACAAGATACTACAGTTGTCCTTTGTGAGACCTCCACATCTGATATACATACATTTGTTTAGTGACTATCCTTCAAAAAATATATATTATTTCTTTCAGGCTCCAAACATAAGACTACAGTGTTCCTTTTGTTTCCTTTGCCTTTGTGTGTCAATACTTCATCTGCCCCTACAGTGATAAGCCATTACACTGCTGCTACTTGTACCACTACACATGAGCATAATTCCTCTGGTCCTTGCCTGTTTGTGCCTGCACTGGGCCTGCTCAGTGTGATAGAGCAGACTAAAGCGGGTGAGCTTCGCTTTGTGCCACAGTCTGTATCTTTTGTGCGGGTGGATATGGAAGAGGGCGTGAAACAATTGGACAAAATGGCCCTAATGTGCTTAAAGAATCTTCTGTCTTTAATCAAAGCTCACACACATGCACCACAAAGGGAGACAGAGCAAACCCAATTCTCCGCTGCTTTCTGCAGAGTGACTGTTCCTCTCCTGGCTACAGTGCCTCTCCTCTTTGTGCTGGAAATCAGGATCCGGTTGGCTTCGTGGGCTTTCTTTTCCCTCATCCGTCATTCTTATGGTTTCATTGCCTCATCTCTTAAGGAAGAGACAACAGGGATTTGGCTTTAAGGACAGACAGCAAAGTGTAACTTTGTGTATGTGTTGTCATGATTATCTGTCCCATTGTGTGATCGCTTAATTGATCCACTCAGAAGTCATAGTTTCCAAAACAACCTTTTTTACATCATCATTGCGTCACAAAAAGAACAAGAAATGACAGTCAAATTTAGAACTTAATAGATTAGCTAAACCTCTACTGCTCCGTGGCAAGGAAGGTCAAGAATTCTCCAGGTGATTAAGCAACGTAAGAATAGGCTACTCTGCACTTAAAAGAGTTTAAGAGAAAGTGTCTTTTATTTTAGCTGTTCCCAAAACCAAGAAAACATGAGCTACATTTTAGGAGGAATAGAATAAACACTGTGTTTGTCATCTCTTACGTATTGTTGTGTTGTAAATTGTATTAAAAAACATGATATTATAAAAGTATGTAAGCTAACAAAACCAAACCGGATTATGAACACAATATACATGACTAACTTCAGTAGCTCTGCACTGCAAATAAAGAACAATGCTGCTTCTTTATTTAATTATTTTCAACATGGATTATCCACTGATGAGGATACACAATATAATTGTTGTTGCCACTAAAACCCCTGTTGTAGCCACGCCCCCACTGGACTTTTTGAAGGCGGGGCTTAAAGAGACAGGCTCTAAAATGGAGTGTTTCAGACAAAGGCTGAAAAGAGGAGATACAGCAATGGCACTGTGAGAGATAGAGTTTTTGTTGATACTTCACCATGAAAGCTGTTCCTAGTAGGCACCCTACTTAAAATTTTGAACCTGAACATTTGCATAATACCTGACCTTTAAGACCTATGTCATCGTTTTCATACAACCCCTGGAGCTAGCATAAATAAATAGCTACCTATAGCTTGTACAAACGTTCAGCAACATTACAACGAAAAACAAAAACAACGGCTGTCAGCTTGAAATGACAATCCTGGTTTTTCCTATTGCAATCTGCGACCAAGAAACCATTGTTTAAAGAGTTTCTAAGAAATGTTAGACTGTGAATGATACCATTATCATTGTTCACTACGTAAATGCCATGCGAGAACCAAAAACTCCACAGGCTTAGCAATAGTTAACAAGGTGAAAGGGACTAATAGAATGGTTAACTGTGGAATCACCTTATTAGTTGATGTTGTTTTATAGAAAACAGTCACACTTTCTTACAAATCCCTCGCAATAACTAAGGAACACCATAGTTCGTTCAATTCCAATATTTGGTCTCTTTTGGCTCCCTTTTCCTCTCCACCAACACTTGGCAAGAATCTACTGGGTTGTGTATTCTTAAAGGCATTCAAGCTTTGTTTATGATCATTGGGCATATAGTTAATGTGGTTATAGTGATTACCAGATGGCCTGCTGACATTAGATTTATTTCTTCCTGGTATACTACCTATCCAGCACAGTTAAGAGATCAAGAGAGTGATGAGAGAATGGCAGCTCATCTCATCTGTAATTTGATGATGAAATAGATGGGAATGAAAGGGAGAAAGAAGGGGGGCATACCTGGGAGCATTAGAAAAAGCATGATGGTTTGCTTCATGACCCCTCCTCTTGCCCTTAGTGTAACATTCAGGGGGAAGAGTGTCCCTTTTGTTATGGGCCCCCCTCTCCCTGGCAATTATCACAAACTCTCACTTCCCCCTGCCCTCCGGAGCCCAGAGAACTGAGCGGCCGGAGTGGGGGAATAGCTACATTTATAATTTTTTTTTCTTCTCTTTCCATAGATTAATTTTCTAGGAAGCCCTGTCACTGCTGTACAGGAAAAGCGGAGAGAGGAATGGAGTGTAAAAAGGGGGGGGGGGAGTTGGGAGGGAGAGAGATTGGGGCTACAGTGGCACAAACCTTCTCCTCGCCTTTTCCTTTTCTTTTTTTTTTCTTGACAGATCATTTTCCATGCAGGGGTATCAGGGGGTCTGGCCGATAATTGGCATGCAGATTGCAGCTGATGGCGTCCCGCAACAGAAGAAAAGAAGTGGCTAGTTAGAATAATGAGCCGGCCCTGCCTGATGGATGGGCCAGGGAGGAGGTCATACAAAATGTTTCAGACACAATTCCTAACCACCCCCCACAACCGCACCGCTACCTGCACCTCCCATTTCTAGTTTTTCTATTTTTCACAAAGCCTTGATATTTCATTATTTCCTCCTTTCTAGGGCAATGAAAGCGTCCCATCTTCCTCTTTCTTCCCCCCCCCCCTTTCTATTATATATTTTTTTCCTCTTCTTTCAACCCTCTTGCAGAACGTGCACAGTGACAGTACAGTGCAGTTTTGGGCACGTGGAGCCCCTAAAAGATGTCGCAACTCATTAGGAGCCAGACACCCTTAGGAGACTTGTAGTGTTTTAATTACAGTTAAGGAGTTAATTACTGGCCTCTCAGTGGAATTCTGCTTCTCACCCTCTGCTATAGCCAAAAGAGTCCACGTTTAAAATACAAGAAGTTGCCCTACATAGTGGAAAAAAGATGACTCACAAATGTAAGGACTGTTCTTTTTTTTTGTTGAAAACTTTTAATAAGATTTGCAGGTGTGATGCGTATTCATTTGTATTGCGTTTACTGGATTGTTACTTACTGCCATTTTATAAAGCAAACTTTCCTTAAATAAGCATTAAAGCATTAAATAACATATATTAGACAGAATGGCTACAGACTGGGGTCCCTGAAGACCCCAAGAAAAAACTAATGGAAGAAACAACCAAAATGCAAAATGCAAACTTATTTCTTCTCAAAACGTTAGTATGTGATGATTTTATGTGTCATTAAGTATTGGAGGGGCAAACATTGCTGCGTCTCTGTCTGTCTCCTTCAAAATGACTGACACAATGCCCCAAGGACCCAAGGCAAATACTGAAAACATGAACGCTATATAAAAATGTTCCATCTATAAAAACTGCATAGGAGGCTCCTGACAGAAAACCATGATATAGAGTCATTAGGAACACATTGATTACTAAAGTCATGAACAATTGGAATGATAGAATAAAGCACCTGTGAGTTATGACAAAAGGTTTTACCTCTGGGGTCATAATGACAGTCAGTAGGATTTTTTTTCCCTGTAAAAATCAAGTAAACATGATCTGTTATGTCTAGACACTGATTCAGATTTGAGGTTGACTTCTTATGTAGCTCCTTTCTTTGATACAAACACGCCTCACCTTTTCGCCACCTTCAAGGTTGTATTTTATTGCGACTTCCACTAATCCCTGCTGCTTTACAGATAATTAACCCAGGCTGTAAATTCCCCCTGCACGTCACTGCGCTTTTGATCTATTGCCTACCTCTCAGTTCAGGGAGATATAGGTAAACACAGCCTGTAAGTGGTATTAAGTACCTGGGTGTGCATGAGAGAATCATGTACATTTGCTTGGTTTCTTTTGTTTTACTGGCACAATCACTTTTGTTTTGCAGACTGGTTTTTACCTCTGCTTTGGTGCGGCAGATAGAACATTTTGCTGAAAATACTTCTGTACTTGAAAATAATGCCTTTTACAAAGAGGTATTGCTACTCAAGCAAGGAAGTAATCACTGTTTTCACCACTGTTGATAATGAATGGTATTCCTTTGTATACAGTCAAAGTTAATTTGATCAATTTCTTCAACATGTGCCAGATATTAGAGATACAGAGGAATCGAAATTAGGTTTCCCCTCGACCCACGGTGCAATAAGAACATAAGGATAAAACTAGATAAGATGAAATATGTAATGTATAAAATAAATAAATTCAAAATAGTGCAAAGGTAAGGCAAAACAAAACGGTATACAAAAAGTTAATGAATTCAAATGTGCAATATGAGGAATATTATTTACAATATGTGCAATATACAATAAAGTGAGGAAATAGGTACTTAATCAAGTTATAGGTACTTAATCAAGTTATAGGTACTTAATCATACAGAGGCTACAGTTTCTAGATTACAGAATGTTTTCTGACAATTGCGATAAGTTATTAGGGTTTTTATTTCCATTACTCAAATACTACATAATAACTAAAATGAACACATTTTAACCAGCACATCTGAGAGTAGACCATAAACATACTTTTGCCCTCACAGAATTAACATTGTGTGCAGTTTATGATTTTTGTCTATAAAGCTTTGACAAAATGTCCGCTCCCCCAGATGCATAGATGTGAACTATTACACCCTATAGCTTTCCTGTGTGTAGCACCCATCCATGGTATAGCTGCAAGGACAAATGTCAGCTGCAGCATGCCACCTAGGTCAAACATACACTTTGAGTTAAGAATGTCAATCCCTTTTAAAATGACCAAAGTGAAAGCAATTTTTTTATAAAGATTTAATACTTATTTATTTTGTTTTCCGATATTCGTTTGAGCTGTCACACATTTGCATTCCTTTCTTTGGCCACTGCAAGAAGCTCTTCCACTGACTCCATGCAGTGCATTGTGGGACAATAATGTGCATCAATATCAGAATACAAACAAATATTTTAATTTTTTAAAATCTTTTTTACTATTATACTGAAAAGACATGTTAAGTTTATTTGCAGTTAGAATGCACACCTACTTAATTGGTCCTTTCATATTGATTCTGAAATGCTTCTCAAGCTGGGAACACACCGCACTGGCCGCGCGGCGAGATTACATACAAAGTCAATGTACTAGCGCGTGGCCGCGCGTCCACCCAATAATCGGCGTCCAGCGGCCGGCGGCGGGTGCTTGCGCGGCGCGTGGATCGGGAGCGCGGCCATTTGCGGCGTGTAGAAATTGCGCCATCGAAGGAGCGTGAATCGAAGGCTTGTGCGGCGAACACGGCGCCGCAGAAAAAGATGAAAATTTTCATCTTTTTCTGCGGCGCCGCCGGGCACCGCGCCTCCACAGCCAATCAAGACGAGGTGGGCGTGTGGAGTGAGGACATTGGGCTTCCAATACATTCTGCAAATATGTGTATTTTGCATCTGTTTAGCTGTTGGTTGTACTTTAGCCAAGGTAGTGCCGGTTAGCATAGTGAAACTCACCCTGCTGTGTGCTGTTCCTGAGGATAATATGAACCCAAAGTTGACGGCAGTGGTGTGGAATTCCAATATAATACAGCGAAGCACCGGTACTGTCCTCCGTCAGCCGGCACACTTTCACTTTCAGGTAGGCTGATGTCTACCTTTATTTTTGCAGCTGAGCACACACTACAGTTGTTATTGTGTTTAGTATGTTGCTGAATTACTATTAATATGTGTGTATTTTCGATCGGGGTGCGTCTTCATGCTGTTTTGATGATATTTGTGACATGACTGCCGGTGTACACAGTGTACCTACATCTGTATTTTTTGACACAGCTGGACCATGTTGTTGTTGTTGTTGCACCGTAAGTGTGACGGGTCTGATCTCGGCGTCGGCGTCAGGAATATATGGCCCAATATGATCAAGCGGCGAGCCTCTTGCGGTCACACGGCCAACCGCCGCCTTCGATGTGGCGGCCAATGGCCGCGGCGGCGGCTGCGGTTAATATTGCCCAATATGACCAAGCGGCGAGCCTCCTGCGTTCACGCGGCCAACCGCCGCAGGCGGCCAATGCGGTGTGTTCCCGGCTTCAGGCTGTTAATCTAAAGAAAATGATTGCAATTCCAGGGGTGACGGTGAGCACACTGGTTGATGATGTTAGAAATGCGAGTTATTAAAATAATGAAAATGCTATCAAATGAACACGGGCGTTTTATTCTATTGTCAACATCACCGATGCATTGAACAGGAGCAGCTCTGTTACTAGGGATGAACCGGAGAAAACAAATAAGTTTACTGCCGGAAAGAGACAAAATATCTTAGCGATGTTTGAACAAATTGTGCGACTGCAGCGGCTCCCCCGGCAGCTCAAGCTTAATCTCACTTGCACCCTCATCAACACGACACAGAAGGGAACAAATTTACTGTTTCATCCTCATTCTTCCACGCACGCTAAGGAGCTGTATACAGTACACACCAGATCAAAGCCTTAATTGAAAAATAATTATAGGTACTTAATCATAGAAAGCACTGGGCTAATTGAAGTGAAAACAAGGAGGCAAACGCAGACCCTCAGAATCGTGGCAGAAAGAGGATATTGTAAGAGCTTCTTCTTCAATCCCCATTGTCTCCCAGATTAAATAGGAGAGGGCTATTAGCAGAGTTAATTGGCTCTCTAATTTAGATCTCGCCCCACTGAAAGCATAACGGATGTGCGCCTGTCCACCAATGATGTGTGCACTCTGTCACACCGTCCTGCTGGACTGTGATTGGTTAATTGCTCAGGGATTTTTGAAGTTTTCTCTCATTCTTCAAACGGGAACAGATTTGAGGGGAAGTGCGGTGCGTTTCGCCTGCCCAGGTAGTGTCCATTGTTTGGAGGGGTTTAAAGTGGGTGAGAGTGGGAACTCATGTGACTCATTTACCACAGCTGCTCTGCCTTCTGGCACACGTTAAGCCTTTTGATTATTTATAAATGTCTTCCATTTAACACTGAATGCTCTAAGAGTGCTAATTCAGCCTGTATTTCTGTCATTTGTACCCACATTCACAGACGCAAATGTGTCCATGAATCCTGGTTGCCCTCCTCCTGACCTGCCTTATATTATTGTAAAAGTTCCCGATGCCCTCAGAGAAACAGCACATTCACTGCAGGCCTTGTCACGTGAAAGGCCTTTTCTTATCACACTCCCAGCAAGTTGCTCCCTGCTGCGAAGGCGGCCGCCTGGTCTTCTCTGCACTCACTCTGCCCTCTAGTGTCCTCCAGGCAGCAGTGCACTGATTACTGAGTACAAATCCATTTAGACAGCCACAAGGTAGGAAGAAAGTAAATGGACCATTTTTCTTCCATTTTCTGGTACAGCCTTTCATCAGTTTCTGCACCATCTCTGTCTAGTGTTTTCTTATTGTTGCCGGAGTGGTAATGGAGCTCTTGACTGGTGTTCAAAATAGAAGATGGTGAGGACTTTTTCCTTTTTTTTTTTTTACAAAGTCAGAGTAATTGCCAGCAGATTATGCGCAACATGCCCCGTCTTTATGATACTCACAATCAAATCCTAACCCCTTGATATTCTGTTTTCCCCTTTTGTTTCCTCTGTATTTGCTTTAAAGCTGCTCCAATCATTATTTTAGCCATGCTAGCAGTATGGCTTTAGGTTTGTATGTTAGTGGATTGTCATGAAATTAGCTAAACATCTCAGGGTGGGTTGTAATCACTTCTCTTAACTCATGACATTTCATCAAGATACACATATCCTCTAGCATAGCTGTATATACTGTACATGTATATGATATTACAGTAAGCAAGTTATTTAAACTTGACTCCATGATTTAATGGCTGCTCCATTCCTTTCGTACAGTTTCAGTATCTTTGAAAACTTTTGGATCACCGGAATAAGGTTCCTTAGGCCTGGACAATACCTTGCTGCGAGTTTGAATTAACTTGCGACTTAGCACTTAGCAGGATGCTACTTGTTAAGGGGTTAACAACCTCAAGGACTTGATTCAATTGTAGATTACTTAAGAAAGCAAACCTTTCACCTTGACAATGAATAAATATTGTGATCGTAACTTTTTGACAAATACATGTGGGAAGTAGCTTTTCTTCCCTTGTATGTTTGTAGGGGCAGCGTGCTAAGTAAACAGTGGCTCATACAAATGCTGGGAAAGCTGTTTGCTTAAGGTTCAGCCTGCTGGGCGACAAAAGGCTCTGAACAGCAGACAGAAAACATATTATAGGGCTGCATGCTACTGTTATTTCTGTTGACAGTGATCAAATCAGGTCACCTGTGTGAGCGCGCGCGCGTGAGAGAGAGAAAGAGAGAGACATGTATGTTTCACTGGGAGGGTCATTTGAGCTACTTTCACAATCATTTTATCAGTGACTTACTATACAAAGAGTGGCCTGAGAGGCCATGTCTGCATTTAAATATATGTATTTAACCTAATTAGCCCCTAGCTCATGTGAATGTTCCTCAAAGCAGCTTGATGAATTTCTTATTAGGTAATAAATGAAGGACATGCTGAGATTCTATTAACATTTTGTGAAATATTAACATATGATCTGTGGTGACTTTATAGGCATATATATTATTCTAGTTATTAAGATCATTTTTGTCTGGCATTTCTTCTTTTACCAACAGCAGTGAGAAAGATTGTTGAACTTCACTACGATGGTACAGAGGGGAAAGCAACAAGACAAGTTTATCGTAAAAAAAATTAATAATTGCGAATGTTTATGTTTGAGCGCAAGATCACTAAATAAAAAGAGGAAACTATCAAAAATATAACACAACTTTCATACAAATCTTGAGACACTTGACAATGACTCTTGAGTTCAGCAAAAGTACATTACTGTGTATGTACATGTAAAAACGCAGCTGCACTGTCTGTATTCTACTCTGAGCAAGGCCCCAGCCTAATTACCAAGCAGTACCGGTGTGTCACATTTTTTCCTCGACATATCAGCCACAGTCAAATTAGTTTCAGTTCCCTACAATCATATCAGTATTTACTTTTTCCTGACTGGCTGCTGGTGCCACAAAGAAACAGAGCACCCACCCCAACAACACTGTCATCTAGTATCACCTCACCAGGCTGAAACATTATTCAATGTGTACATGTAATGCTTCAAACACAAAACTATTCAGTTGAATGCTAATCTTTTTTACTTAAAATAACTGTAAAGTCTATAGTATTAAAAAAAAGCATTATCAACTATATGTCATGAATCAAGCATTTGCATTAACCATAAAACATTATTAATGGTATGAAAAAAAACTGGGCTAATGAGAAAGTTTTTTTTTGGTTTAGGCTCACATCTACACCTACTGGTAGGGTGTTTCTATATATATTCTTATCCTGGACAGACAGTGTAATGCTCAGAGTATAACCTTGAAATGGCAAAGTAGGCAGGCAGCTAAAATAGCTTTAAATGGGAGAACACCTTTACGTGTCACAGTATCATGGCTGGTATTTCCACATCCTATCACGTTTCCCATCATTAAAACATGACTCAACAATGAAGCTGTAGACAGGATCCAGTATGTAAGGAGATAAATTAGAATAAAATGGCAGCAAAAGTTAGGATATTCAGGCAAGCACAGCTTTTTCTGAAATATTTCAAATTAAAACAGTGAAACATTAAACACAACCTCATTATTTGTCAGAGGGATAGTTTGATATTTTGGGAATTACATGTATTCCCTCTCGGGTGGAACGTTACAGGAGAAGATTACAAACAGCAGACGGTTAGCTGAGCTCATACATTGGAAGAGGGAGGGAAGTAGCCACACTCAACAAAAATATAAACGCAACACTTTTGTTTTTGCTCCCATTTTTCATGAGATGGACTTAAAGATCTAAAATTCATTCCAGATACACAATATTACCATTTCTCTCAAACATTGTTTACAAATCTGTCTAAATGTGTGATAGTGAGCACTTCTGCTTTGCTGAGATAATCCATCCCACCTCACAGGTGTGCCACATCAAGATGCTGATCTGACATCATGATTAATGCACAGGTGTGCCTTAGACTGTCCACAATAAAAGGCCACCCTGAAATGTGCAGTTTTGTCTCACAGCAAAATGCCACAGATGCCACAGGCATTGAGGGAGCGTGCAATTGGCATGCTGACAGTAGGAATGTCAACCAGATCTGTTGCTCGTGCATTGAATGTTCATTTCTCCACCATAAGCCGTCTCCAAAGGCGTTTCAGAGAATATGGCAGTACATCCAACCGGCCTCACAACCGCAGACCACGTGTAACCACACCAGCCCAGGACCTCCACATGAGACCAGCCACTGAGACAGCTGCTGAAACAATTGGTTTGCATAACCAAACAATTTCTGCACAAACTGTCAGAAACCGTCTCAAGGAAACTCAACTGCATGCTCGTCGTCCTCATCGGGGTCTTGACCTGACTCCAGCTCGTTGCCGTAACAGACTTGAGTGGGCAAATGCTCACATTCGATGGCGTCTGGCACGTTGGAGAGTTGTTCTCTTCACGGATGAATCTCGGTTTACATTGTTCAGGGCAGATGGCAGACAGCGTGTGTGGCGTCGTGTGGGTGAGCGCTTTGCTGATGTCAATGTTGTGGATCGAGTGGCCCATGGTGGTGGTGGGGTTATGTTATGGGCAAGGCATCTGTTATGGACGAAGAACACAGGTGCATTTTATTGATGGCATTTTGAATGCACAGAGATACCGTGATGAGATCCTGAGGCCCATTGTTGTGCCATACATCCATGAACATCACCTCACGTTTCAGCAAGATAATGCACGGCCCCATGTTGCAAGGATCTGTACACAATTCTTGGAAGCTGAAAATGTCCCAGTTCTTGCATGGCCAGCATACTCACCGGACATGTCACCCATTGAGCATGTTTGGGATGTGCTTGACCAGCGTATACGACAGCGTGCACCACTTCCCATTAATATCCAGCAACTTCGCACAGCCATTGAAGAGGAGTGGACCAACATTCCACAGGCCACAATTGACAATCTGATAAACTCTATGCGAAGAAGATGTGTTGCACTGCATGAGGCAAATGGTGGTCACACCAGATACTGACTGGTTCTGAGTCCCCAGACCCCCAATAAAGCAAAAAAAATGCACATTTCAGAGTGGCCTTTTATTGTGGACAGTCTAAGGCACACCTGTGCACTAATCATGATGTCAGATCAGCATCTTGATGTGGCACACCTGTGAGGTGGAATGGATTATCTCAGCAAAGCAGAAGTGCTCACTATCACACATTTAGACAGATTTGTGAACAATGTTTGAGAGAAATGGTAATATTTTGTATCTGGAATGAATTTTAGATCTTTAAGTCCATATCATGAAAAATGGGAGCAAAAACAAAAGTATTGCGTTTATATTTTTGTTGAGTGTAGCTTGAAGGTAAAACAATGCACCTCCACAGCTCACAAACACATTACAGTATATAACCTCTGTTTTGCAATTTCAGCTGCTCGCGGACATGATTCATTTTGAATAAACAATTTTTTCTTTAAAGTGAAATGTGATCAAATTCTGATTTGTGTAGGCCTATTTGCGCCATTGTATCGGTATGGTATGAATAGGACTTCTGAAAACCAAGTATAGTATACATTTAGATTCAGTAAGTGATATAATTCAAGATTCAAACAATTACAGCAGCAGTCATTGGCAATGAAATGCTTAGGTCTCAGGCTCCTCTCAACAATGCAATATAAAAGAAGAAAAACAAGTGAAGTGAGCAACACCTGCGACACAACTAAACACAAAAGTGGTACAAGGAAACCTGCAGATAAAGTGTATAGTGTCAAAATGCTTAACCAATAAATCAATAAGCAACGGCAGGGTTTCTTCCCAACTGTGTGTGTGTGTGTCAAACAATATACAATGTATAATATCGCACTGACACAGGAGAGAGTGAGACAGAGAGGTCAACCATCACGAAACAAACCAGCGAGCAAAGAGACATACAGGTACAGAGAGTTTGTAAGTCTTCTCTCCTCTCTTCCATGAAGTAAGCTCTTAGGGGACCAGTTGACCTTTTAGAATGGTCCAGTTGACTTAAATGTGAAAACTTAACGTATTTTTCTTTTTGAAGAAGAATTGAAAAAAAGAGAAAAAAAAAACCATCCATGTAGGCCTATACACATTTAAATGTTTCAAATGTATTCTTTCCCGCAACATTACTCAGACAGATGTGGTGTCAAACACACAAAGCCATCAGGAAACAAACCAGCTGACAAAGAGACACACAAATGGACAAAGAGTGTACCTCACCCAGTTCTCATGTCCTCTGCCCTTTCTGTCACAAAGACACACAAATCTCAAAGGCTTATCAAAACAGTATCATTGCATGCATCAAAATACATGACTTACTGGCCCTTATGCTACAACGCATATTATCACATAGCTGCAAGAAGACAAATACACACACAACCAAGAGAAAGTTAACTGCCATGGAAGCAAGCTAGCAGTTAGCAAATAAAGGGGAAAAGAGACAGACATACACAGAGTTTCTGACTCACAGTTTGGACGTCCTCTTTTCTTTCAGTCTCCACGTCATAAAATATCCCTCTGAGCTTCTTTGGCCATCTTGTTTGTTGACAGGACTTCTCTCGCTCTCTCCATCGCTGTTAGGAAGTTTCTTGAAGCATGTTAGCTGCTATAGTTAGCAACACTGAGAAACCTACTTGTGTCACTTATTGTTTGTTGTGAGTTTGACTGACTTCACATTTAATTCTTCATTGTCTTTTTCCAGAGTCCTTTATTTTTTAAATATTTGGAACAAGAACATTGTTTTCCCCCTTACTTGTATAACCTACTTTAAGCTAGCTTTTTCCAAGCAGACACAGGTGTGACTAATATCGTAACGAGGGCCCTGTTGCATTCAGGTAACCGAGTAAGCCATGTCAGGGAGCCAGTGTTAACAAATCACACACACACACACACACACACACACACACACACACACACACACACACACACACACACACACACACACACACACACACACACACACACACACACACACACACACACACACACACACACACTAGCCTACATCTAAATTGCCATTGCCACTATGCCATGTGTCTGCTATTAAAAAAAAGCTCCACACATACAGTGAGTTGACCCTCGTCCTTCCCCTGTCCCTTATTTTCATGTCTGGGAGTTGGCAACTTACTACAGTACCAGGATAGCTATTTTCCCCTGTTTCCTGTTTACACTAAGCTAAGCTAAGCTAACTTGATGCTGGGTGTTCA
The DNA here is from genome assembly GCA_026929865.2 of Hyperoplus lanceolatus. NCBI lineage: Eukaryota > Metazoa > Chordata > Actinopteri > Uranoscopiformes > Ammodytidae > Hyperoplus > Hyperoplus lanceolatus. The sequence goes on from CM049403.1 coordinate 6,854,960, forward strand.
GCATTATATTCCCTTAACATATTTGAGAGCAGTGACTCTGACTCTCTGCCAGACGAAGAAACACATTTCAAAGAAAAACAATGAGAGTTTAACAAAACTCATGCGTCATTATGAATGTGTGGGTGGGGTTTGTTGAGATTTCACCTACAGTGGCAAGGAAACCTGAACACACCACCACACCAGGGTCCTCACACACAACACATGGAATAATACAAATATACTTATCATTTTATGTGAAAGAACCAAAACTGTTGGAATAAGAAAATTATTTGTGTATGTAGAGAAGTGTTTTCTCATAGTAAGAAGCCGATAGAGAATTGAGGTATTCGGGCCCTTTAAGCTTTTTGGCTTGAATTCAAAACTGCTTCAACCATTGGAATTCATGAGGAACCCTTTGTTGTTTATGAAACAGTCTATTTCCTTCTCTGATGATCATAAATGACTTGTAAAGAATGTTATAACATCAAATTCATGTACACAATATAATATATAAATACATCAATAATGAGAATCATTGAAAAGAATGCAACTTTAAATAGTTATTATTAATGTCTTTGCACAGGTCCAAACCCCCGCCAACTATGTGCTAGCAAAGATCTTTAGGACAGCAGTCGCTGGTGCCGTAAAAGACACTACATCTTTTGTCCAAAGACGGTGCTACAATCAACAAGAACTTCATAACTAGTCCCTCGTAGCTACTTTAAATTATTAAGTTTGGACATTTTTCTATATAAATCTGCCAACAACAACAGCAGCTGTCGTGTTCACCCTTTACCTACAGAAATTAGTAAGCCGCATGAAGCTCATGCTATTGATACTAACACGCTCCACCCAACTCCTTGGGTGTTCATGACTGGCCTGTGTGCAAAAGCATGCAGGGTCATTGGTGAAGTCCTTCTTGGCTTCACACCTACTGATACCATATTCAAACACACAGCTGTGGCATCGAGGAGAGGAGAGGCCATTAGCTTTTGAATCCACACAGTGTTTGAGAAAAAAGACATCAGCATGGCGGCTACAATGTGTCAGGTGATGGGCTTCATTCTGAGTCTGATAGGGACGGCTGGAATCATCGCTGCTACAGGGATGGACCAGTGGGCCACTGAAGACCTCTTTGACAACGTGGTGACGGCAGTGTTCTCCTACTCAGGCCTGTGGAGGTCCTGTGTCCGCCAGAGCTCGGGCTTCACAGAGTGCAGGCCCTATTTCACCATCCTGGGACTGCCAGGTAGGCTTTTATTTTTATTTTTAGCAACAAAGCCTGGATGTCCAGAAACACATCTAGAACAATGAAGTTAGCTGAGCAAATTTAAATTTGCCAACGGCAGGTCTGGATTTCCAGGCTAACAAAGACGTAATATGGATGAAAATAATTCAGGACACCACAAGAGAGAAAATAAAAGAAAGATTTTGAGAATATGTTGAATAAATGGAGAAATGTACAGAACCTAAAGCAAACAGGCCGTTATGGTTGCATTTTAATGTTCTAATGCAGATACTAAGATGTATTAAACTGGAATATGATATTATAACAATATCATAAGGATGGGAGAGGAATGATTCATCGAACCATTTCAGTTATGTGTTTCCCTTGAATGATGGGAAAATAATGATGTGAGTTCAAAACCACACCCTTTGATACTAAGGGGGTGGATATTCTCATTGCCACCGTTTCCCCGAAACTGGCACAAACACTCATGAAAATGTTAGGTAAACATCTGATAAGACCAGTTCCTTGTTGAACCGTACATAAAGATAAGCAGTAGCTCAGGCGCTGCCATTTCATGGCTCCATGACATTGGCGCTATAACGTTGTTTGAGCGGGACATCTAAAATGGCAGTCTCAATGATACAGTTAATAGGATCCATGTTGTCCGCATTGGGGCAATTCTTAATAACAGCTGCAACAGCCATGGACATGTGGAGCTTGCAAGACCGATCTTTTACAGTTGTGACGAACGTTTACACCTATTCCGGGTTGTGGAATTCGTGTGTAGGGACAGCGTACGGTACAACCCAGTGCAGGCCTTATTTTACCATACTAGGACTGCCAGGTAAGAGAATTACACTGGGAGAGAAGACCACATTTATCTCATATTTCTCCACATGTTGGCTTAGGGAGAACATTTTTCCAAAGGACCCTGGAAGGTACTTTAGAATATTTGGGAGCTTTTTAGGGCAGATTCTCTCCATTTCCCCGCCGCATAAAAATGCAGTCGACTGCAGAAAAGACGATGTCTCCCTGGAATCAAATGGAAATTTGATGAGACATCTAAAGCTTAGCTGAGCAAGCACAAGCTTTACCGGAGTGTCACACAATGTAAAGTACATTTCCACACTCTGTGCTTAACGGCTGAATGTAGCGTAGAGCATATTGTATATAAGGTCTTAAAGGATTAAGTCTAGAATAATACAGGTACAATATTTCAGGCCATTGAAAGATGACATTAGGTCATCATGTTTTACTACATGGTGCCTTCATTCAGGTTTTTAAGTCGCTCCTTTTTACTTAGATTTTTTAACAAATACCATAGATGTTGAGTTCTGTCTGCTTCTTTTCCCTTAGCATTGTATTTATTATTAATATGTGTTTAGGGAGTTATGTGCATTTAGGTATATGTACCTTTTTGTCTTGCTGTTTTATTGTTTTATTTCTCTGTAAAGCTTGAGCTGCATTATGTACAGTATGTATGACATAGTGCTGACATTTGAAGCTGCTTCTATATCTGTGAGAAAACCAACTTGAGCTAATTTTTTGAGTTTTTTTTTAATTAGTATAATTTTCTTTTCTCTTAAATAACAGACCTGCCAGCTACACTTTATTTTGCGGCTGGTTGAGATGGACTTCATTTTTATGACTTTATATACCTTTTGGGTAGCAAACACATCATTTTTTGGGTGGCTATCTTTCGTATGGAACCTGCAAAGGAACTAAAGCCATCAAATGAATATCTATGCACAGCACTTAGGTAGATATTTCACAACAACAACTACTTGTTATTAGCAAGTTACATCAATTTGATGAGCAAATATTGTGATGAATTCTCTAAATGGTCTTGCTCTGTCTTTCAGCTCTGCTCCAGGCCGTGCGGGCCTTGATGATCGTGGGTATTATCCTGGGAGCCATCGGCTGCCTCATCGCCATATTTGCTCTGAAGTGTTTGAAAATGGGGAACATGGAGGACAACGTCAAAGCCACCATGACTCTCACTGCCGGGATCATGTTTCTTGTTTCAGGTGCAGTACTGCTATGTTCATGGTGTCTCGTTCTATTATTGAATAATTTTTCACTCATTCCGTCGTTTTATTTTATATGGTCAGGTGTGTGTGGCATTGCTGGGGTGTCGGCCTTCGCTAACTTGATTGTGCAAAGCTTTCGGTTCACAACATATGCCAGTGAAGGGTTCGGCATTGGTGGACTCACAGGAGCGCTGAATCCGAGGTAAGGTCAACAGGAGGCGGTGTGCAGTTTCTTTTGAAATATTCAACTTTTTACTCCATTACACTTATCTTATGATTTAAGTTAATAGTTACTTTACCAATTGAGATTTTTACCTACTTTTCACTTTCCTATGTTTTGCCTACAAGCACACATGTAACATGAGTGGATAAATCGATGAATAGTCAAAAATACTCTTTTCTAGATTAGGATCTCCTGTTCCTCGTGTATCGCTTTCAGATACTCATTACACCACTGCTTTAAAGGTCACATATTATGCTAAATGCACTTTTTAAATGTGTTCTAACATATCCATGGGTCCACGGTGTGCCTAGAGACTGCCAAAATATTTAAAAAAATAACAATCTCTCCTTTTCTCACTCTCCCCCTTTCTGAAACCCCCACCCCTCCCCCCCGATATACTCCAGTCAGAATTCTCCTCGTTTCTGACCTCATAAACTGGAAAGCCAGAAGCTTCCACTGTGCAACCCACACCCCTATTTCTTATTAGTCAGACAGAGGGCGAGGCGTATCTGGCTTCGCTTCCGGACAGGGGGCAGGGAGAGCTCAAAGATTGTATATTTACGAGGGGAGCTTCAGCTCTTTTTTAAAAAAAATAGGCCATTGTGAGATTAGCTGAACATCAGCATAGTACAATAAATGATCTGAAAGTTTTTTTCAGCAAACAATTAAAGAAAAACGTATTAGGGACCACTAAGACCATATAATATGGCGTATAATAGTACCGAAAAGTGTATAATATGGGAGCTTTAATAGCTACAGCACATTATGTATTCATGTAGCTTCTCACTGTTTGCTTACAGGTATACGTTTGGCCCTGCTCTTTTCGTGGGCTGGATCGGCGGTGCCGTCTTGCTCATTGGCGGCATTATGATGTGTATGGCCTGCCGTGGAATGAGTGATGGCAAGCAGCAACGGTAAATCACATTGAAGGAAATAATAACTAATCTGTGACATTTTCTATTCTTAACAGGAGCTTAGACCTTCACCCCTCCTGTAAAGTAAGAGAGCAATCTGCTAAAAAAAGGAAAACAGAGATTTAACAGAAATGTCCAGTAAGCAGGCGCTATATGCAAACTACTACTGTAGTGCACATTGTAGGAAAACACTAACAGACAGAAATGTTGGCTCCTCCTGATAAAGGTAAACAACAATATAAAGCAGAAATGGACATGATTGCAATGCGGTGGGGCAGTAAAAACCTTAGATCCTTTTAAATTTAAGGACACCTGCTCAGCAAAATGTAAATGCAAGTCTTTAAGTGTATTTTTTCTCTCCCACTGCATATATACATGCAGAGTTGCAAATTCTTACCAGGCTGCTTGCACAGTGATACACAACCGTCTTTATATTCTTCTCTTGGTAACACCTGGTTTGTCTATTCTTTGTAATGCGTTTTTTTTTAATGATTTTTTTTCAATCATTTTGTTTTTGACAATTTTGCATATGTACAAGTGCTGGTGGAATAAGCAGCGAGTAATGGGTAAGGTCAACCTATAGCGTGAGTCTGGATATTATAATTCACTCCAGCAGTTGGTGACTTCAAAACTACATTGTTCTTATTGCTTTTCTGTCTTTTATTTGAAGTTGGCTTTTTTTCTGATATTCTTCAGGTATGACGGGATGGCCTATAAAGCTGCCTCTCAACACACTGTCTACAAGCACGACACCAGACCCCGCCCAGCCTACAACGACTCCAACAAGGTCCCTAGTGTGGACGGAAGGATTTCAACCAACCAAAGATTTGACTACGTGTAAATTCATTTCACTCTTACAGATTGATACCTATTTTTTACAGTCAAGAGTTCTGTGATGACCCAGGAGTTTTTTTTCTCGTTTCCTGCCGTGGTTATTTTTTACAAAATGTCTCTCTACTTTGTCGTACAGAACGTTAAGTCTATTCTATATTTTTTCAATATAACTAATTATCAAATGTTTGTGATTGTTATTGTGTTATTTTTTTGGTTTTTGTGTCAAATAAAAAAATAAAGTGTGATTCTTATTTTGTCTAATTCAAAAGTACACCACAACATGTAGCAGAAAATAAAGAGAGTGACAGAGAGACACACAAAACAAACATGATGTGCATTAAGGAAGGGCCATCACTGATACTGGGGGAACATGCTAGGCCTGAAGGAACATTGGCTCTAGGGCCTCATTTTAATGTGGACAAATGTTCAATATAGGCACCCAGGTACTGTCAGGTGTAACTTGTGGGGCTATCCCTATGTCTATATATTATTTTATAAATCTGAGGAAACATATACTCCCCTAACTTGTTGTGTAGCTCACTTAACCAAGAACACATTAGCTTGCTAATCAATGTCCTATTTAGACCAAGGAGAGATAATATTTAAAACAAAAATAGAACACAGATTCAACACTGTGCACATTTGTAATAGCCTAAGTGGAAAAGTTTCATATGAAGACATGCAGTAGAACAATTTAATCACATCCACTGTGTTCACTGGAAAAAAAACGTTAATTTAATTTATGCATATCCTGTCATAAAAGAGAGGATCAAAACATCTGAAGAAAATAACCATATTGACTATTGTGTTGTTGTTTATCCCATTAGTGTTATCAGTAGAAAATGCAGTGGTCATCAGTTCATCCACGGTAGTTACCTGTTATCTCTAGCCCTCCAGCAACATATGAAAAAATACAATAATTGTCACATTGTTTCAGGGTAATTGAATAAAGCAAATGGTTCCCCTTCAGTTAGACACAGTGTCTTTGATTTAAGCCTTGTTCATTGGTCAGACACTGTGCTCTGTATGTATCTGTAGACTTGCTCTTTGATACAAAGGCAACACAGAGAGTCTGTTACTCCTTTGGGATGTGTCGTTATCTCCAAGGGGAATAGGCAGGGAAGGGGTTTTGGATGATTTGCATGAAATCACATTTCTTGATAATATAATTAATGGAAATAAAAAGTAGGTGGCCACATTTAATGACATTAAAGAGTGAGTCATTTGCCGTTTTAATTACATTGTAGCCAAGTAATGTCTTTGCATCAAGACAATGAGAGGAAGCTTCTTTAAGCTCCTTCTGGGCTGTTAGTGGAGGGCCTGGCTGGGTCTGTAGGGAACACACTCTAATCTCCTGACTGGATGGTGGATCGGGAGGTCGGGATGGACTGGGAAATTGTCCCCACTCCTGTGTCAACCGAAGACAGCTCTTTAGAAGTCTTTCAATGTGTCACAGATTGAGCAAGAAAGTGTTTGGTTAGAAGAAGTAGCTGCTCTGTTATGGATGGGAGTTATTCCACTTGGAATAAATGAATCAATAAGAAAAAATCCTCGTAAAGTCTAGAATTAAAAAGATGGAGTCAGTGATTCTGGAGAACGCTTGTCAAAATCACTTTTCAGTGAATATCTCCTCACAATCCCCTACCTGTCCAAACTGTGTGCGCTGAAAAATCCGGTGTTAATACACTGCCTAGGCTCTGTGAACTGGTAAGTAAACAAAACTTATGTAAAAAAAAAAAAAGGGGGGCCACCATGGCTAGCAACACACCCTTTTACAGAGCCTAGGCTGTGTATTAAAACTAGATTTCTCTGTCAGCACCCACACAGTACCAACAGGTAGCAGATCATGAGGAAATATTCACTGATTTTGACAGAAAGTGATTTTGACAACAAGCACTTTCCAGAATCGCTGACTCCACCTTTAACCTTCAGTCAGTATAGAGGATTTGAATGATGAAAGTCAGGTTAAATCTTTGTACCAACTTAAATATATTTCATATTTCTTATGTGAAAGTTCTTCAGATATTAGCTTAAAAGAAAACTAGTACAAATAATATTAGGAAGTATGACCGTCTCAAGAAACCAATGTATTTGTCTCAAATGGTGGCTCTCGTGGTACAGGTGATGATCAAACCATCACATAGCCGGGAAGCTTCTTGTAGTGAAAACAGGAAGTGGGTATCATGTACAATAGCCAATCCCTCTCTGACCCTCTGCCACGCCCACCGCAAGTAGCAGCAAAGAAAGCACACATGACCTATATGTCAAACCAGAGGGGAACCTGGCACGCTCAAATCGCCCCTTTTATGAACTCTAGGGCAAGTGTAGTCCCATTAGCAGACAGGTTAAATACACTGGTTTTGAGTAAAGTTTTAGAAAGTCTCACATCTAATGACCTCTTGAAAGTGTTTGACCTAGATGTATTTGACTGAAATCTGAGATTCAGAAGAAAAAAAGAAAAAACATATTTATTTACTTAGTTATAGTTGCCAGATACTTCCCCGGGTTGCAGATGGTATTGTTAGACATCTTCCCTCAACACAGTGGATGAGGAAGAATAACAAACCTTTAATCAGTGGTGTAGATAGATAGTAGAGTTCAGGCCATCTTTTCTTCCTGTTACTGGTTTACACTGTAAACGCACATCAGCTGCTCTACCGTTGAAATACCTCACCGTGTTGTTAGGGAATAGGACTTCAAAACTATTATTTATGGAATTTTCTTTAATCTGGCATTTATCTTTGCGTTTTTTGGCATTTACCTTTGCATTAGCTGTCATGAGATTTTGTATACCTGCTGACTCTTAGTTCCAGTTCATTCAGATGAAGAAAATTACTTTCTTACTATGGCTTTTGGTCAGGTTGGACCTTGTAGACCCAAAGAATAGATCCCCCATCCTTAGAGCTATGGTGCCACCTACTGGCTGAGAAATGCATCACTGCTCTGTTAGTGAAGTGGGACATGCAAATCAGCGATTTAGTGTTAGTAGTGGAGCATGTTTACAGATCTACCACTCTTGATCTGGAATGTAAAATTAAAACAATCTTTGTTGTCCAATAAAGTATATTGACATCCTTTTTGAAGTTAGGTGGTATTATTGCAAGCGTAGCAGGTTCAGAGTGCTTAGGCATATCTCATTAACTATAGCACCAAACCTGTGCACCTGGAGCCTTATGGCTTCATACAAGCCTTACATCACCAAGCACAATACCAAGCAGAATGTTAGGAGAACATTACCTGCCAGGATGCATTGTGCTGGAGATTGGGAGCCAGACCATTTCATCCTATATCAGTATCTGACCTCACTAATGCTCTTCTGGATGAATGGGCACAAATTCACAGAGACATTCCAAAACCTTGAAGAAAGCCTTCCCAGAAGAGTGGAAGCTGTTGAATTTACACAATTTAAAGCATAGCCTGAAATTGTAGCCTGGCCCGCCTACCTACTTCCGCCCAATTTTCATTTAACTTCAGTAGTCAGTCTGGGGGTGGGGTGTGTTAGTGGGATTCTGCTCGTCCAAATTTTTGGCGGTCCAATCAGCGATCAGAGCGAGTGGCTGAGAACGATGACGTCAAAGTCGCGCTCCAGTTTCAGTTGAATGCTGCGTTCCTTTATACTCGGAACTCGGAAATTTCCGACTTGGTAGTTCCGAGTTCCGACCTGTCTGTGTTCCAGTGCATCTGCTCGGAAAAGTATGGACGCCTACAACCTTTCTCATCCAAATAACTAAACGTTAGGCTCTAACAAGTTACCGTTGCCAGGTACCGGTAGATTCATAGACTACAATATAGTGTAGTCGGAAATTTCCTATTTCCCTGTACAACTGGAACGCACCGTCAGAAGCCGGCTCATGACATACGTCTGACCAAACGTGATGTGATTGGTTGGCTAATCCAGAGTGGCACTGGGCAGATCCAATAGTTTTAAACTTCAACAGACACCCGCCTCCAAGTGAGTGAACGTTTGCCTATTACACCACTTCCAGACCTTCTGTACAAATGAAATGAAGTACGATGATCTGGTAGCACCAGGCTACTGAAATTGATCATTTGTAAACAAACGATTAAGTGTTGAGTGGAAAGGAATAATTGCAATTAGTCTGTTAATGTGCAAGCAAAACAGTAATTCACAAATTCTATATGAGGGTATAATTAGTAAAATCTTTAACTTTTAATAATATGTCGGTATCATAGGTACTTTTGGCAGCAAGAAGAAATTATATTATGCTAATATTATCCTTGAAACTAAGTTAAAAACCCAAGCAGTAAAAATGTACAGAGCAATATTTAGTAAAAAAGTAATTCATTTAACATTACTGTTTTTTAAACTTTAACTTTAACTTGCTTACATCTGATGTTTATTACATAGAACAAATGCCGTTTGTATAATTGCTCCCTGTTGTTGTGTACTGCCAGGGCCGGATGTGAACACTACTCCATTGTCTGTGTGTGAGGAGTCTTATGAAAAACAAAGCAGAACGATTAAGCAAATATAATTCTCCTTGACTTAACAAAGACAAGATGGATAAGTAGTAAAAAATAATAGCAAACAGTCCAAAGTATGTCCTGCAGGAAGTCCTCTGGAGCTACACTCTCTCTCAGTGGCTCGCTGCTAAGTTAAGGTCCAGTGAACAACAGTTGAGTCTGTCAGTGCTGGTGATGTATGGTGGGCTGAAGAGACAGGGAGTGTGGCTTACTCCATGATGGCTCTGTAAATGACAGGCTCTATGTAGTCCCCCCTGTAACGGGAATTGATCACCCTCTGTCTCTTTGACGCCTTGATGATTTCCTTTTCTTCAAAGATCCCGTCAAATCTCATGTCGGATGCTTTAGACTGCAGACAAACAAACAAAAGGACTGCATGATAACACTACCACATCTTTTCAGTGCTTTGTTTTGGTCTTACGGATACTTTTTAAACGTAAATGAACAGAGAGGATTAGACAAAGGCATTAGTGAAATAAAGAATCCATGGTTGTGGTTAGGACCGCTCTTACCAGTCTAGATTTGACCCTCTTGGGGAGTTCCTCATCCAGAGTGTAAACATCATCTCTCTTGGCAGTTAGTTGTGACCCATCCTCAAATTCCACCTACATTACAGAAATGTAGCAACGTCAAACAAGAAAAGCTAAGCTAGCTGAACTGTGTAGTTTTTTAAACTGGCCATCATTATACAAATTATACTTTTAAAACACAAAGCTTAAAAACTCTTTCCTAATTAGATTAAATAAATAAAAATAGGATGGATGAGAAGAAAAAGACATTACATTCATTTAAGAATAATAATAGTGGAAAGAAAGATATTAAGTTTGGGCAGTTTCCTGCCTTCCCAAGACTGCAGGCCAGTATTCACAAATCATTCTAGTGCTAAAACTCTATGACTGACAACAGGTTACAAATAATGGATTCTTAATTGAAAGAGTCACAGAGTACAAATATCTTGGCATCTGGTTAGATGATAAACTCACTTTTAATTTTCATATAAAAAATCTTGTTCCACGACAAAAGGAACAAAACCACCTTCCCTTTATTTAGTAGGAAAAGTGATTTTGAGTTTTCATGTCTGTCCTTGATTACGGTGATGTGGTTTACCGGCATGCATCACATTCATGTCTTAAACTCCTGGACTCTGTTTTTCACTCTGCTTTAAGGTTCATCACAGGAGATGCTTATGACACACACCATTGTCTTTTATATGAAAGGGTTGGGTGGTCCTCCCTTAAAGAGAGGGGGACAGCACAGCACTTAACTGAATTGCTGCAAATCTCAGATGGGCTTTACAGACCCGCTCCACTGACATGCTTATGCTTTATGTCCCACAGCCCGGTCTGACAGAAACACTTACAGCAACAAATTAAACTAAATAACTTCATATCCTTTAACCAATTTAAACAAACTATTTTAAATCTGCCAAACTCTACCTGTAACTGTTTTAATTAGGCTATATTGTACTCTCACCCATTTAATTTTAATTGCTACCACTTAATTTCACCCTGTGTAAATGTTTCAATTGTTTTCTCTTCACCTGTTGTTGTGTATTTGATGTATTTGATTGAATATTGTTAATGTATTGTTGTTTTTCCTTTGAATTTGTTTGAACTCGACGTCATTGTAAATGAGGGTACCCCTCAATTGGTCTCGAGGATAAATAAAAGTTAAATGAAAAATAAAAAAAAAAAAAGGTTGGCTGCATCGTAACAGCCACTAAAGCCCCTTTTCCACCGCAGGAACTAAGGGACTAGGAACTTTTGGAGGAACCTGTTGTCTCATTTCCTGGTTTGGATTTAACCAATTGCGATGTAATAAAGAACAATCAGCAACAGCACAACATGAACGTCCTCTGTGCTCATGCCCAGGCCATACAGCCTTTTTTTTTTTTTTTTTTTTTACTGCTCCCATGTTAACAGATTAGATCAGACACTGACGAGCATAGACTGTTTATAGTCCTAGTCAGCAGCTCAGGGGCCTCATTTATAAAGCTTTGCGTGGGATTCACGTGGAAGCTAGCGTACGGAAGAAATGTAGGATGTACGTGCGAACAATAATATTCTGATTTATAAAACAGTGCGCACTCACGTCCTATGCCTGTTTCCCTTTATAAATCACAATCAACTCTAAATGTGGCGCAGCCTTTGCGGGCTTCCCGTAACGCCCATATTTACCCATACATAGTCATTGACACGCCCAAATTAATATAATTTACTGAGTGCATGAAGTCGGTAGTGGCAATCGCCGACTGAAAGGGAAATGGAAAAATAGACTCCACACACGGTGTGGATCACTGCGGTCACGCCGAAGTACCACGTTGGAGAAGTGGCGACCAGGGAAAATTTAGTTTGGTGGCAGAGTGTGAGCGTAAAGGCGTCAGAGTGCAGCCTGTGGCGATCTCTGTGAACACTGTGGTCGAAATAAAAAGAAGCGATCCGACATAAAAGTGGACGCAAAAAAGTGCATATCCTCACACAGCAGTGTTTGTGCCACGAGCGGGGGACACTGAGACCCCCCATGAGATACAGATTCGGAGAATTCATCCCGGTGCAGTGACGGGCGGCGGAGGGTTAATAATAAACTTCACAACACCGTTACGACGTGCTTAAACACAAAAAAAACACATAGACTAAAAACCGCGAAAAGTTAGCACAGTATGTGATGTACAGTAGGCTTATGATTAGTGTATGAAACTGTGCACTCCTGTCTGCCTGACTGAGGCATCGAGAACAGCGTCAGTGTAAAAGTAATAGGTTGTATTCCACCTCAATATTATCAGAATGAATCCAATAACATGCAGAGCTTATTCAAATGTTTTTTTTTAAATTTGCACTCATATCTCCGTTTGTAGGCCATTTAAGATCCTAATTCGTTTTGTTTTTGTTGGCATCACTCCATGGAAAAATCCGTGGAGGCATTTGTTCATTAGTTGTAAGAATGGCTTCATCCGTTTTGCAAAGGAACTCCCTATATGATAGACCTACATGGCTTATAATAGGCCTATATCTGGATTCATTTTACACAAAAACATTTGTTCTCGCACTTCATACATGTGCCGATGGAGTCGCCGTTTCTCCTTTCTCCACTTTCTGTGCGTACGCATGGGTCAGAGTTTGCGTGGAGGACCGCACATCTTCCCGTCAAGTTTGCTTTTTATAAATCCCAATGTTTGCGTAGAAATTGGCGTGCGCCCTCTTCTGGGCGTACGCCACGTTTATAAATGAGGCCCCAGGAGTCTCTCTTTTTATTTGGTTCCTTTAGGGAATGACCAATAACAGTTATAAGGAGTTATTATGAGGTAGAATAATTAGGTGGTTTAATAATTTCACATTTTTTTAATGACCTTAGTGTACACAAAATGTTACCACAATAGAGGATGCAACCAAAAAATTTCTTACCAGGTACATGCTCACAGCATGATCTGCCACGAACTTGGCCCCGTACACCAGGCCGTCTGTCCATCGCACCTGTACCACTTCACCCTTGGGTGGGGGTCCAAGCCGACCACAGTCTCTGCTCTAACAGATCAAACACACATTTCACAGTTCTAAGCAGACTGAACACATTAATATATTTCAAGCATCCTGGCAGGGGTGAACAAGTGGTTACCAGTGGTTGAGCTAGGCTAACCTGGATGAGCGACCTTTGCCCATTTCTATATAAAAAAATGCACATACAGTTACAGGAACTTTTCTGAGCTGGAGAGAGTGAGGCAACAAGATAAAAATTTTGAACTATTCCTTTATGAGACATGTATATCTTGGGCCCCCAAAGGCTGAGTTTCCACATTTGGTATCAATTGAGTGAAAATTAAAAGAAAGAAAGTTGTGAATACCCTGTGAATGCAAATAAGCAAAAGTCAATTGGACATGTGGCGGATTGCTTAGTATCAGCATACCCGGGACAGTGGGGATACACCTTTTTATTCATTTTTGCTTGTCTAGGTGCAGCGGTACCAGGAGGAGTGGCGGTTAGAAAGAGAGGGGAAGAGTTGTGGAAGAATAAGTGTAAGCAATAGTGTTCTGTGCTGCCCTTTGTGACTCCTACCACGATGTCTTCTGGGAAGAGATTGTCGCTGAAGGAGCCATCATCAAAGTTGACTTCGTAGAATGTCTCTTTGGACAGCTGCACCACATCACACTGGTAGAAGCGGCCATTCTTGTGCTTGCATATCACCTTTTGTCCCACAGTCAGCTCATGCATGGCTGCCTTATTGCGCTGTTAAAGAGGAGATACAGGATAACACATTTTGATGCATTTTGACACAGTTGAAGTATTTTCTGTCATCAGGCACAATGTAATGTTACAGTAATGGACAATGCTTTTACTGTTGTACAGGACAAAATAAAATGTAGAAATAATGCATCTCATGGTCACAGTTGCTCCTTCAAGAAGAGGTTAACAGATCCTCAGTGGCCCCTTACCTCAATCTGAGCCGGGCCTTTGTGTCTACAGCAGGTGACATGTACCACAAAGGGCCATTCATCTGGCTGCATGAGCACTCCAGCAGCCTGGGCACAGGTAGGATGGTAGGCAGTGGGACAGCGGCCATGAGAGCACTGCACGCAGCAGCCAGAGGCCTTCTTCATCCGCTTCTTACAGTAGTAACACTTCTATCAGAGATTAAAACACAGGAGTAAAAGTGTATTTAACATACAACTCAAAGAATGTGAAGCCAACACACAAGAACCAGCATTAGTTTTTGAGAACATCTGAAACCTTTACACTAAAATACCATCACTGCTTTTAAATACCATCACTGCTGGATTCAAGGTTTCACAGTACATTATGGCTAGATATCATTTAAACTCACCAGTTTAAATCTCTGCAAAGGGATTCCACTTAGATCTACAGGACTTCTTTCAGTGATGTTGACAAAGCGTGCCTCCAGTACAGCTACTGCACACAGCACATGTACCCACCTGCAACAAACACACACACACACACACAACTTTTACAGATTATTCTGTTTCTTGTGTGCTACTGTGATTATGGATTTATGAATACATTTTTTTTCATGAATAAATACTAGATCCTCATTATTTTCTAAGGTTTTTTCTAGGGACCTCATCTAATTTTAAAAAGATTCAATCGTGTTTTGATTGTTTGTGGTTTGAAACATAGACAGCTCTATTAGCATGTAAGCCACAGCAGGTCATTGCTGAAAGGGCTGGCTGACTGGAAGGGGAAAGTCTGTCAGGTATAAGGGCACAAGCAACAGGGATGACTGCTGCAGCCTGGAGATCATTGTCAAGCTAAGGTCATTCAAGAACTTGGGGGAGCTTCCCAAGGAGTGGACTGAGGCTGGGGTCAGTGGATCAAGGCTGTTATCAAAGCAACCTGGAAAATGTACATTCCCGTTTCCTAAACTCAAGACTTACTTGTTGTTGTTGGCTTTCTGCAAGGCTCCGCCTCTCAGTGAACACAAACAGCAATTCTGTAAAAAATTAAATGAAATAACTTTTTAACTTTCATTGTTTTACCTGATGATAGTCAACAATATTTTATTTGCAGCTAGCAGCTAAAGCTACAGTTTTCTGACATTTGAAAAGGGTATTGTTTTTGTAGAATACCAAATGCTGTATAAATGTAAACTAGTGTAACAGCAACGTCATGAGCAACAGGTGCCTTATTAAAATATATTTATGTTGGTAACACCATCAATATTCCTGTTACAATAACACACTCTGTCACAAAGCTGGGCCTGAGAAGAGGTTGAGGAGTGAAATTAATACTCATAATAATAACATTTTATAGGCTAATCTCCACCCTGCTATAATCCCAACGGCGTGTGCTAACGCTAGCACATGATGTGATGCAAGACTGCCTGTAGTCTGTCTCCACTGTTTACAGTGGTAAACAATAGTTAGAAGGTAGTGAAACGTTAGTCGAATAAAGACTTCAAAAAGAGAGTACTCGGCTACTCAAATACTAGTTTTGTTCATAATTTCATTTTAGGATATTTGATATTTGATAAACAACTATGTAGACGAGTAAAAGCACATCTAACTCCATTTTTGTGTACCATTAAGTTGGCCATCAGATATATATTGGACATTTAACTACCAAGAGGGATCCAATTAAACATTCCCTGGAAAGTTCACTGACCTCAGTCATAGCGTTGGCCTTGCAGCGTGCACATTTCCATTCCTTGCGTACACTAGCTGGATCCACACCATAACAGCCTGGAATATACAAACACAAAGACAGTGTTATAGCACCTACTGCCATCTCCAGGCAGGGCTTGTTGTTCAGTGAAGGATTGAAACAATTTTGTTATGCCAAAGATCTTCCATCAAATGCTGTTGTCTGATACTATAGAAGTGTGAAAGAATTGTACAAAAACACTTGCACATCAAGTAAATACTGCGCATCAATATCTTCAACCAATAATCTGAGTTCCAGAGTGTGTGTACTGACTGGTATGAACGCGGACATTGCACTGGGAGCAGCTGATGAGCAGGCTGGTTCCATCTTCCTCTAGATGAGGGGTGAGAGGCTGGTCCTCACACTCAGAGTCCTCCTCTGTGGTAGTGGTGAAACACATCTCAGGGATCAGCGGTTTGGTCCTCATCCGCCCACCGGCCACTACAGCATTACTGCCTTTACTGTTCGCACGTTCAGTCTGACAATCACACAGAAAGGATGGAGGACTTAAAAACACTTCACAACAATGTGATTCGTATTCTCAATATATAGACTTTTCATCAAACTACAGCTTTTATCCATTCACAGCTACTGGTTTACTTGACTTACTGAATTAAGAGTTCATTTCGGCTTGCATTCCACCCATGTAGGTTATTATTCTCCATAATCTCTGTTTGTACCTCTATACATAGGGCCTGAGACATAGATCTGATGAATTAAAAATACTGGAAAACTGAATGTACAACTCTGTAATCATTATTCCAGATTCGATTAAAGATGTGCAGCACTGTGAAGTAAGCTTTTAAACAAACACTTGATGAATATGAATTAAGGTCACCAGCTGGTGTCATGGGCAGAAAAAAATAAATGCACAAATTGTGTGCAAAATTAAGGACCACTGGACTATATAATGGCGTAACCCAACAGATAATGACAGGTGATGTGAGTCTTACCTGCTGGTGTGTGTGGAACAGCATGCAGATGGAGCAGTATGGGGACTTGGAGCCCATGCAGTGGTTGAACTCCTTCTCTTTCTTCAGGTTGTGAGGCCTACTCTGCCACAGGTGAGCCAGGTGTTTAGCCCAGCTCTCCCCTTCCAGACCCCCCTCCTCTATGGGGGGGCTCTCCTGTGGAGCTTCTTAAAAGGCACACACAAGCACAATACATATTTACTTTAATAACAACTTGAGGGAGGATATTACATGTATTATAGTTCACCCAATGTAAAGTATAATGGGGAGGAATCAGACTTTAAGCTTTAGCAGTTTATACATGCACAAACCTTCATCACTCATGCCGTCCTTTATAAGTGGATGGTGACCTGGCAGCTGCCCTAGATCACTCTGCGGCTTTTCCACTCCAGCCACTTCTTCCGCCACCTGCCATAGAGACACACATACTGTTATCACAAGTATCTAGGCTAGACTGTTTTTTTTTTTAAAAGACCACGCAGGTAGTTTTTCATTTTTGCTTACTAACCTAAAACTAAGACAACATGGTTGTGTTTCTGTTGTGTCTTAATGCTGCAAGGACTGTGAGAGGCATCCTTACAAAGGCCAACAAAATACACAGCCAAAATTCACTCTTGATATCACAACATCTGAGGCCCATTTACCAAACTTAAAACTCAAATGTGTTTGTAAACAAAACTGTGAGCCCTGCTGCTGTAAACAACTGCAGTGAAATTGTAACTTGTCAGGTAGCTTCTAACTTCAAACAGTGTTCCAGGGATCCCATTTCCTTGTGAAGAAAGTTTGTTTGTTCACTTAAGAGAATATAGGCTACCTTATGAAATGTTCACTTCTCTGAAACTCCAAAAGTTACATAGTGCACCTTTAACATGTGATGAAGTAAAGTATTAAACGTTGGTAACATTGGTGTCCCACTCACTGCTTTGCTAACAGGTCTGCTGTCTTTCTCGGTCTGATTGTCACTGCCCTCACTCTCCTCCTCCTCCTCCTCAGGCATGGCCTCCCCCTCTCCATAGTCCCCTTTAGCATAGCTGTGGACATGTAGGACGTCAGCCGGGCTCAGCGTCCTCTGGAAGACTTTGTGGACCGAGCTGGAGCTGTTGTTGTTGTCAGGCTGAGTTTCTTCACTGATGCCTGGCTTCTCTGGGCTCATCTCCACCCCCTGCTTCTCTGGGCTTAGCTCCACCACAGGCTTCTCCTCAGTGTCAGCAGGACGGACCTCTGCACGCGACACACCGTTCTTCTCTTTTTTCAAAGGACTTGAAGTTTTCTTAGCGCCGGCTTTGGACTGACCTTTACTCTGTGGTTTTGTGTCTTTCTCCTTTTTAGACTCCAACTTGACTTTGTCTGAAAGAAGAATACACACGGCAATGAAAACACACTATATTGCATCTACTGATTATAATGGTTCACCTCAAACCATTTAACCTGTAAACTTAAAAAAAAATGTGGCCATATCACCCAGCCCTAGATACCAAAGTATCAAAAACATAGATAGGTTCTTTTTTATAGGATTAATACATTTGTTTTATAAAACAAAACCAAGAAGCTTTACAAAATAAAGAGATATCTATCACTACCTTTATCTGGCTTGGCAGAGACTTTAGTGGGACACCCCTTCAGTGAGAGCTTGGCCTTCTTTGGTTCCATCTCCTCAGTCTCCTGGACCGTCAGCTCAGGTTTGATGTCTTCAGAGGGTTCAATACATTCAAACTGGCGCTTTGTTCCAGTTTGCGGCTTTGGACTGATACATAGGAGACATGGGTAAAAACATGGGATTTAGACATAGACTAGTGACTAGCAAAAGAACAAGAGTGAAGAAGAGGTGCTTGACGGTAACTATTCCCATGTTGCTAACCATTTAAACAGAAAGTGTCAATCAATTCATGGCCTTTGGTTGCCATCAATGGGAACAACTTTTATATCAACAAGAAGGAAGGAAAGAAAAAAAAAACGGTGTTCAGAAAAAGCCTGTAAACTGGTACGTAAAAAAAGGGGGGCCCACAGTAGCTATAGCAACATGCCCGTTTAAAGAGTATATAGGCTGTGAATTAACTACATTATTACCTGTTGTCCTCCTGGATAGGAGCAGTGGGCTCCTCAGGTCCAGTCTCCCTAGGAGTCTCTGTTGAAGGCTCCGTCTCATCTTCAGTTAACAGCTCAGGAGCTTCTGGTGTGGCTTTGCAGTGGTCTATGGGAGCGTTGTCTTTCCCTGCTTTCCACAGCTTGTAACGCTCGGGTTGAAACTTGCGTACAAACACATCCATGGAAATCTTTACCATGTCCTGACGGCACGAACACTGGGAGAGAAAAACAGAAGTCACCATTGTATTCTACGTTTGAGCCGTCTTAATACAAAGAGTACAGAACAACACTTAAGAGAGCAGCATGCATTATTGGAGAAGATAGTATTTCACCCCGACATGGGTGCAGATGGAGCAGCATACGTGATCCATCAACATTTACAGCAGTGATAAATGTGATGGTTTTTTTTACGCACCAGTGTGGCCTGTTTGCCATAGTCAATCCAACGCTGGGTGGCAAAGTTGGTGGACTCTGCACAGTTATATCCATGGTTGAAACCAGCGTGGTAGGCAAACGGGAACGTCACGATGAACTGCCCAGCTTCTTGAATGACCTGCATAGAAAAGCAAGCACACAAAGATACACCATTTCATTTCTATTGTTTGTCTTCATCATTCAAAGATGATAATTATTTTCCTGCATATATTGTTTTAACCTACCGTATGTTAACAAAGTAAATGAAAGCTCACCTTCTCAAATGGTATGCTGTACTTTCTAAGGATGGAGGGGGAAATTAAAGTCATCTTGTGTCGTAGGAAGGCTTCACAGCTCTGAGCATTTCCTGGAAAGAAACCTGGAAAATACAGAAAAGAATCAACACCATCGGTGTGTATGGCACACTCTGCTTGTGTTTGTGCATTTAAAAGTTTAACTGTTTAAATGGGAACAGTTTATGCAATAACCCATCACATACCCTTGGCAAGTCGTTCAAATCTTTTCCCATGCTCTGGTGGGACGACATACCTGAAGGGGCAACAAAAAGTACAAACATATCAAATACAATGATGGCTCTCATATTGATAGCAATATAAAGCTTGCTTGCTCTTCTTGTTAATTGTTGTTTTTGGATAAAGAAGACCAGAGAAGAACAACTCAACAACAGTTGGAACATTTTCATCTTCGTAAAAGGGTCATCAATCATATATTTGCAGGGAACGATATGGGACATCAGTTGGTCCAGCAGTGTGTACCACTGAAACAGTGACTGTACCAAGACTTTGGCTCTCCAAAGTGCAGGTAGTTGATGCTGTACAGGTCCATGTCCTCTGTGTGCCATGCAAAGGCACTCTTCCACATCCCAAAATAGAGGTACGGTGTGTTGACTTCTTTGATCTTGATCCCACTTTCCTTTTCCACAGTGTCCAGAATGGTGTTAAGACGGCCAATGTTCCATTCAACCACATCCTGCAATGGAGCCATTCAGCAGAGGCTGTTATTTGCAATGAAACTCGAGAGAAAATTGTGTTACCTTTTTGACTGCTAATGAAAAGGTGAAAATGATTAGCATGTCTGAGCATAGCATAACACAAGTCTGTTTTAAAGAAACAAACTGACACGATTCAAGTTTGCGGCACTATCCAGCCGACGACCACTCACTGCATCGTATAGGGTTCCACTGACGTCTGCCCCAAACAGTGGTGGGTTGAAGGTCAGGTTCTTCCAAAACTTCCTCTCCAGTTCCTCAAAATCAACGGACTGGGGATGGCGGAACCTACATGAAAGAAATGTTGAAATAAGAATAAAAAGCATTTGAAGTTCAAGTTTAGAGCCTGTTATCACAACAATAGACAACTGGTAATCACACACTGTACCAGTTTTTTTTTCTGCATTCTAATCTTATAGTCATTGTTTTGAAAAAGTTGTGGTTATAGTTTGAACTGACTTCTCTGTGTTGGAGGTCTTGCGGAACTCCTGGACATTCATTGGCTTCTTCTGGATGTTGTACTGTGTGAAGAGTCCTGATTGTCCGGTCACCACCTGCTGAATGGGAGCAGGGATCAACAGCTCATCCATATCATCGTATGTCCGCCTGGGTTTCCAGCCTTTAGGTGGAATAACCTGCAAGAAAGGAACAGAACACAAACACAACCAAAACAGCATGTATGTTAGAGAAGAGCAACTCAAGAGTGGCGAGCATTAAGCCTTGTTTCCACGGAGCAGGACAGTTCGGTTTGGTGCGGTATGGTTTGTTATGGAATGATAACCATAAATCTGGCTGATAACCATAAATAGGCTGACTTGGTAATAGCCGCGGCCAGCCAGAGCATGGGGTCCAGAGCTGTGAAACGGAACTAACAGAGGCAGCTACGTAAGTATGGTGACATTATAGCAGTGGGACACAATGCAGAAAAACAAGGGTCGCGTTCCGAATCGCATACTCTTTCTTTTTTCTATTCTACATCCTACATCCGACAATTAAAAGAATAGTTAGGATGCAGTAGGGACATACTTTTCTCTCTTATTTCATCATAACATTGCGCCTTGATCTTGCCTCTTGCTTTTATATCCGTCGCATCCCCGTTTGTTTACATATGGAGGCTTCATCGATGTGACGTCACTTCACGTGCGCACTGGATTGTGGGTCAGAATCGCCCAAATAGGATGCAGTTTTCAACACTAACAATCTAGGCCGCATGAAGTAGGACATCCGGGTACATCTAACCATCCTAAATCTGGCCACAAGAATCGGGACATCCTAAATCTTTTTTCTACATACTATATAGTAGAAAGTATTCGGAACGCAACCAAGATTTTTCACTCTTGCCGAGGTGATTGATCCCTTGAATGAAAAATGGCGATTGTGTTGCTATAAACTAACTAACCAATGAGCATGGTTATTGGTTAATAATATATTTTATTTTTAACAGTGACTTATCACTAAGCACTACTACAGTATAAATGTTGACACATATTCAACACACATTTTAAGAGAAATAGTCAGTAAGGTTGTGAATCTTCAGTTCTTGGAGTCACAATTTGATTAAAACATTTCTCAATCCATTTTTGCAAATGACTTACTTTTGCCATTCCAGCATTGTGCGCTCCTTGGGACTCCATATAGGCAATATAGCGGCCGAAATCCTTGAACTCCTCTTTGGAGGGGCTGAACGTCATTATCCTGGAGCCCATCTTTTGTGCAGGCGTACCAGTGGTCATCTTGGGATTTTTACTTGGACCTCAGCTCTGATTAGTGAAAAACATGGCCATGTCTGACATTAACATGTTTGGTAGTGGCTGGCTTACTTTAAAGCAGTCTTCTCAAACTTCTCAGCTTGCATCAGTTCTGTGTTTAGTTCTTAGTTCAGTTCTGTTGTAACTTGACAATAACAACCTAAACAAGCAAATTGCTGATCTACGATTCGGTTTAGGTTAAATATTTCTTAGCTAAATCTACATGTTTCCAGCTTTAATTATTTGAAAAATAACCGTTAATAATATTAAAAATGTGTAACCATGATTGGATACAATCATAATGTATTCTGATCGTCGGTCTGTGATTGGGTAAATGCAACGCCTGTCACCTACTGTAGCCTACTGACAGTGCTGCTGCTGCTAAAAAAAAATAGTTAGCTTGTCTGTTAGCTAACATGCTAACTGCACTATAGCTTGCTCTGCATATCTCGGGAATTCATTGTGCAGCCAGCAAAAAAGCAAGTAACCAACATTTAAAGCTAATGACAGTTGCCCATTCAAACCGGATGAGGATTAATTGAAAGCAGAAGCAACTGCTAGCGTTAACTGTGTAGCGGACAAGATCTGACAACTGCCTCGGCTTGGCTCTGTAGCTAACTAACTAGCAGACTATTGCTGGGCGTCAGTTTCTTTAGCCCACACTTCTTACCAATACATTTTTTTTTTTAAATTTCAATCATTAACTTTAACTTACATGCCGACATGTAGACGAGTTGTTATTTTACAGCTAGTCCAGAAAGAATACAGACATCAGGCTTGGTAGTAAAGACAGTCGTCCATTATTGCAGTGACGCATGCCCAGTGTATATTTGTTTACATCGAACTCAGCGAGAGGGGCTTCCGTAGTCCCTCAGCCAATCACAACACCGGCTTGTCCTGACTTGCCCAGTGCATCCGTTACGACTCTTATATACTATGGTTACGACCAGAGTCATTGAAAGAGAGAGTTGCGTGAATACATTGATTTATGAGCAGCATTAACAACGGCGTGTTTCGGTATGATCTTTAATATGAAAGTCGTTTGAAAGTGCTGTGAATTGACAGGTTCTATGCCTTGACTGCAGATGAGGGCTAAAGTGCACAGTGAACATGACGATCAGTGTGCTGTCATCTATTTTAATATAAACGTGCTTTGCCAGTTTTCAATATGTCAAAACTATGGCTTTAACAAAGCCATATCAGGTTACAAAGAGCATTAATAAATGGTTAATTATTATGCTAAAGACAAGTAGCCTAATGAAGAAGATAAAGGAACAAGTCAACCTCATGTAGCCTAAATGAACACTTAAACAATAATTTAATTATTATTTCATACCTTAATTAACATGTAAACTAATATATCCCAGGTATACAATATACAATTGTTAGCAATTAATTAATGCTTATACTATTAATCAACTGTTACTTCAGGCTTTTTACTAACCAATGTAAATACCGTATTTATACACATTAGATAATGTAGAAAAAAACAATACCTTAGTTAGCATGTACACCATTAGTAATTGATAGACACATTAGCTAACTGATATTGAATGTACCTTTTATTATAAAGTGCTACTGAATCAAGGTAAACATTTAGGCCTACCGACATACAAATAACAAGCCTGCCATAAAGAAGAAGACTTGAAACATGTTCACAGCCTTATGGTTGGACACCTGTGCTCAGCTCATCCATTGCTGTGTTCAGTAATCTTTCATCCAACCCAGACCTTCCTTTGTGAACCCTGAAGGGGACAGAGATCTTAGTTAAACTACATTATTTCTTAATGGGTTAGATAATTAATCAAGTCAAAATAAACACTTACCTAGTGGCTTGTATTCACAGCCGATGTATCCCTGGTAGTCAAGGTTTTTCAGTGTGTTTAACAGGTAGCTGTAGTTGAGCTCTCCGGCACTGTCAGGCTCATTTCTGTCTGGAACCTGAGCAATCTGAACATGACCTGAAGTCCATAACAAGAGAAGATTTGCTGCTCAACCCATAGGTGCATTTTCCTTACAAATACAAGTGGCACCATTTGAAAAAGGGAAAGAAACAGGCTTGCCAATGGTGAAAGGTTTACTTTACAACAAAGAAATAATCGACCAAACGCAAACTGCAACCGAAGCTCAGCAATACCAACTCAGTCAAGAATATATTATTTAACTGTATTTAATATATGGGGATTTGTTTTTGTTTGTGATGTACACAAGCTCTATCAGTCACGTGTGTGTCGGTTTTAAAATATACTTTTCTACAGCTTTTTATTGTACGGGAGGAATGGTATATTTTTAATGCATTAATAATGAACTATTGTCTTATGGAATGGATAATAAAGAACAACTTTTTAGTATATACTATATAAGTACAACATTGGTATACTTCTTTTTCACCTGGGAAAGCACGGGGAGGTCGTGCAAACTTCACACAAAAAAAGGTCCAGGGGATTTATATGAACAACAGAGTAAATGACCGTGTTATATGAAAGGTGTCAGCCGTTGTGATCAACCCACAGATAATTACCACCACCTCTACAGTTTACTAGTTCAAATTGACATCGCCATTCTGTATTCATTTCTATTAATTTTGTTTCGTCAGCTATCTAAACTGTATTTGCGGTCAGATTTTCCACAGTTTTGACTAACATTGTACTCACCAATTATGGGGAAATATTTGCGTATGTTTTGTGTCAGGTTTCCATCCATTATTTGCCAGTGAAAGATGTCCTGAAACAGTTCAGACATACTGTATGTTAACATACTAGTTTCAGCAGATTGTTTTATATTTTCATGTAAAGACACATTTCCGAAAACACCCACCATCTGCAGCTTTATATTTGGCTTTCCAACCATTTCCAGTATTTCAGCCGCTAAAGAAATTAAAAATAAAAGATCAGACAATATTGAGGGAAGGTAGCCTCACATGATCCACTCCAAATAGAAGGTGTTATCTTCATGAGAAGTGATCAAAAATAAGACAAAGAAAAGAAATATAGAACTGTAAAGCTAATGAGATCCAAATACACAATATAATAACTAACAACAACAAGTTACAATTCATTGTAATGCTTTATGTCAGTAATCAAGATGAATGTGTTGTCTCTCAATGGGACACAATGCATTACCCTGATGAGGAGAGTCCAGAAAATACCTGGGATCTGTAATCCTTGTGTTGATTGGTTCGATCAAACCAGTGATTCCTTCCTGTGAGAAACAATGGCATTTTACAATATCTGTTGAACACTTAGGGCCATATAAACAAAAGGATTGCGCTGCTTTTGTGGCAGCTAACCCTGTGTAAATTGGAGGAAAAGATTGCGTCCAATTCAAGAAGCATGTGCAAAGGGGGAAATGCAAGCAAACTGCACTGCTTAACAGATAGCGTCTTGGGTGCGCCTGTCCCATTTGTATGTATGTAAATGAGGGAATATTCAGAATTCAGCGCAAAATTGCCCGCTTCCTACTGTATGCAAATGACCAATGTTGCATATACCACCTAATTCACAAAGAAGACCATCTTTAATTGCCACAAAACAAAACAGGCCTGACATATTTCACTTCATGTGTAATGAATCTAGATTATATGAAACTTTCACTTTTTGAATTAGGCCTAAAGTACGGAAAAAATTTAAATGTCCATTATATTCTAATTTTAATTTCTAATCTTTATCTTTGCAGTATCCCACACTATATATCTGCAGAAATCCAGTTTCACTACATCCATACGGCTTCTTGTTAAAAATGTTACCCACCTTTGAAAGGATCTCAGAAGCATACTTGAGGTTCTGCACAAAGACGGCTTCCATCTCCTTGGCCACCCCAGTTCTGTGTGAACCAACAGGAACCCTCCCTGCCATCAGATGGATCCTGAGACATTTGAGGAAAATATTTCAAAAAAAAATTCAACATTGGTAAAATATACTTTATATCCTTCGGAAGCAATATGGACTCTTAAAAATGTCCTCATCACAAAAGCCCCAGTGACAGCCTTAGCAAAAGGCCTACATATTTTTAATTTTTAAATTCATATTTAATCTATGCATTATTCTATTTTGTGATTTTACTGTAGGCCTATTTATTATCCAAATATAACTACCATCAGACACAAGGGCTTGGTTGTGCATTTCCAAAATGTCCAACATATGAACAAACCATTTCAGATATGTTGGCGTCATAGTGTGGCAAAGCCTTTTCACATTTAACCAGTAGGTTAAATGGCTACTACCTAGTAAAGCTTAGGTTTTCAGTAGCCTAGTTGATATGGCATTTTGACATGCATTTTGTCTATTAAAATGTTGTTTTACAATATCAGTCAAACAATTTTGACATAGGCCTATTTAAAATATTTTTTTCATGTGTAGAAATTAAATTAACAAAACTTATTTTCAGATATCTTATTATAGGTTATCTACTTATTGATTTCTGTGATTCCTTCTTCAATAACTGTTGATATACAATTACATTTACACGTGTTGAAAAAGTATTGTTACAAGTAGGCCTAGTTTAGTTTTGTTTCCCATTTCAGACATCAACCATTGCATTAGCCTACGTCCAACATAGCCTACTGTATCAGCAAACCATTTAGGATGTGTGTGGTTGTCATATCATGTCTACCTTGTGAACATTCAAGAGCTAATGTTTTAGGAAAACATGCATTTTTTGTATAAACAATTCTTATGTTCATTTCCTGGGTGGAGGTTTGGGAGTTAAATACAAAAGTTATCCACTGTGCTGATGTCTCACCTTTTGCAGTCCAAAGCTCTTGCATATTTCACAGCCAGGTCCAGACCCTGTCTGAATTCTGCCTCTTTACCAGGAACTGCTCCACAACCAAGATCACCTGCTTTCAGATCTCCTGCAACACATCAATACCACCATCACCATTTGCTAATCAGGCTACTAATGCAATTTCAATATGAGTAGCCTAATGTCCGTTTGCAATAAATAGCAGCTGTCTCAGTGACCACTGCTGACTGTTAACCTGGCGGGGTGTTGATGAGGACGACCTCCAATCCTGTAGCGTCTCTGGCCGCCTGCAGCTCTTGCAGGTCGGCATCGTAGAGCCAGGCTGCCTCCACGGCCTGGAAGCCGGCCGAGGCAGCCGCGTAGATTCTCTGACTGAACTCTGGAAGTTCCGTAAAAAGCCAGGAAATATTCGCACAGAATTTCAGCGGAGCCATTCTAACTTAACTGTAGAAGCAGCCGACCCGGCGGTCAGTTTGTGCGGTGCACTTTGCCCCTGCTATCGGCCGTGGTGGTGGGGTCTGGCGTAAAGCGAAGGCAGGAAACGGACCATGGACCTGTAACGGACATCACATGTCGCTCGATACGGACCCATGAAACCCCAAGTAGGCTACGTCTAGTATCTGCAGCCGGAGCGAGTGTAGGTCCTCGCTGCAGACCGCGGAGAGGGCGGAGTCAGATAAAGAGGCGGTGTCGGACAGATTCAGATTCAGAAGTCTTTATTTGCCATGACATGTAAACATGTTTGGAATTTGTTTTGGTACAGTGGAGTTTACAACATGACAAGTGCAAGACAGGACAAGACAAACCAACATAGAAGTGCAAAATGAGTAAATAATAACAGCAGTCAACGCCCCCATATTATGGTAAATTAATATTGTTCCTCTCTTTTCTCTATACCTCCAGCACACTGTGTGTGTGTGTGTGTGTGTGTGTGTGTGTGTGTGTGTGTGTGTGTGTGTGTGTGTGTGTGTGTGTGTGTGTGTGTGTGTGTGTTATCTCAACAGTATGCCAGTATTCTTTGTGATGGAGTCTACGCTGACTTCAGTTAGGTAGGAGGACACACCTTTTTCAACCCTGCTCTTGTTCCTTTTTCCCAAAAGGCCCAATACAGCCTCTTACAGTTTTTTTCGATCGCTAACCCACAGTGGGCACAACTGGAGCGACATGTGCAAAACTCTAACAACACTATGCACAGCAGCAGTTCATGTGGACCAAACTCTGGATCGTTTTTCATTGCTAAAACACAATTTTCAAAACTCTACACACTTATCTCATGGCTTAACCACAACCTGCACAACACTGTAGATTTCTAGCACTTTGTTCAAATGCTAAAACACTACTGGCACAACTGTAAACCACACACATTTTTTTGAAAACATTTCCAAATTTAATATTTATCTGAGTAAATGTTCTATCATTCTAATACAGAAATCAATTCCTGTTGTCATTTACTATAAGGATGCAACTGTAAGCTGTTTGTTTGCTGGAAAATCCGTATTACAGATGCAACTTTAGATCTTTGCAGATTGGGTTGCACTCTCAACCCTGCCTCTCTCAAAGAGAGACTATGATTTACAACAGGGTCTATCGGTCCTTACGGTACTTCATCAGATATTACAGCTCAATGTCTTCTAGGTCTTCCTCCACACATACACACTGCCACTCCTCTTCCTCCACCAACCTGTCTTCATTGCTCCATTGCAAAAAAAATATTGTTGAGCTTTCCCTACTGTATGCATTAGCTCACTAACAAGTCTAAAACAAGACACCTTCTTGCAGTTTTTTTCGATTGCTAAACCACAGTGGGCACAACTGGAACGACATGTGCAAAACTCTAACAACACTATGCACAGCAGCGGTTCATGTGGACCAAACTCTAGCTCGTTTTTCATTGCTTAAACACAATTTTCAAAACTCTACACACTTATCTCATGGCTTAACCACAACCTGCACAACACTGTGGATTTCTAGCACTTTGTTCAAATGCTAACACACTGCTGTCACAAGTGTAAACCACACATTCAAAACAGAATGGATTTCACTAGTGCATTTCCTTTCCATAAGCTGTTGCTTTATTTATAAAATGAGAGAAGGCATCACAATTAAACAAATTAATTCATTTAATTTACAGCATTTGCAATACATGGAATGTATTGGAGTGTGCACAGTTAAAAATAATTACAATTTATTAAAAACAAACTGAATAATATTAAATCATTGAACTTGAATACACTAATATTTATATAAACATATTGATATAGACATGCCCTTAATTAGTGTAAAGTTGCTATAAATACAAGTTTCCATTAAGTATACATGCATGTGTCTTTGTATTTCATGTAGTCGTCCAGCAGACAGTGCTGTAGGCAGCTATATCCATAGATATATATAGAACAGTGTTCTATATATATCTATGGATATATCCATGGTCACGCCCATGTCTGACTCCGCCCATGTCAGACCCCGCCCCATTCCGTGTTCTGCAGCCAGGGGTAGGCTTGTACTACAGTGGAGGGGCCGTGTCTGAGAATCAACAGGAACTCCCAACTGGGATCTAGGCGGAGTGGTGAGTTCACATGCTGACCCAGAAGCGGAAATCCTATTGTCAGTAATTATAATAACTCTCTCTACCATCTCAATAGGCAATAAGCTATGAGTCGTATAGACCTAGCACGATTAGATGTAGAATCACACAAATTTGAATGACTTGGGTTACTATAGTGCTTAATCAATGTCCGAGCATTGAACCTGTTGTCTAGGTGTGAGCTCAGTGCTATTTATAAAGGTGAGTATTCCTTCACCAGACACACACCTGCCTGCTCTTCACTCTCTCTGCATCACGCATCAGCACCACTGCAAAGATGCCGAGATATTGCCTGGCTGCTGCTAGCTTCTATCCACTTGCCTGCTGTTAGCTTCCATCCACCAGCGCTTAGTCTATTGCTAGCTTCAACACCTGCTTGGCCTATTGCTAGCTTCAACCACCTGCCTGCTGTTAGTAGTGATGGCCAGATGAAGCTTTTTGAAGCCTTAAAGCGAAATGGTTCACAAAAAGGTTCATTTCTCGAGGCTTCATTTGAACCGATTTGAACACAATACAACCCCCCCTGCTGGTCAAACAGTGTTAAATAGCCAGATCATTCTATCAATTTGTAATAAACTCAATACTGTCCTGCAACATTGCAGCCATGGGAATGAGTGACTGACAAGTTAATAAATCAATACATCTTAATAAATGCATTTCATGTAGCCTATTGTTCATGTATTAATTCATATAAATTAAATACAATTTATATTTTGTTTGGTGTATCATTATGGGTATGAAACATGATAAAACATATGAATAAATCTATCAATAAATATTTTTCGTCAAACTTTGAATTACTCATAATGACAGGAATACTTATTTTCAAACTGTCGCAGTGTTATAAAAAGGTAAGGGGCAGTGAATGTGCTTGTGCAACTTAAGGATTTGATTCATTTTTATTGAGAAACAAAATTTATTCCACTGTGCTGGGGTTCAGACAATTTCCCCTTTTGGAAACATCTTCTCCTGCTTTGGAGAACACTCTTTCACATGGCACAGATGAGGCAGCAGTGCACAATAAAGTCACAGCATGTTGATACAACATCCACGTCTACATCACTCCCAAACCAATAAATCGCCAACACTAACCCGCAAAGTGCGAGTAGATCCACAATACCCGAAGCACTTCTTGAACAAACGAGGCTTCGAACGTCATCAGTCACGTGATTCGCCCTAAACGATACAAGCATCGATACGCGCTTCACCAAAAACTTCCGGGATTACTCGACACACACTCCGAAGCCTCGGCACATTTCGACCCATCACTAGCTGTTAGCTTCAACCACCTGCCTGCTGTTAGCCTCAACCTGGTCCCTGGTTTACCGTTCTCCGCTGAGGGGCCGAACACTGTGAGCAGCCGCCGCCGCCGACACCGGGATCCGAATGGGCCGAACGCTGTGAGCCGACACCGGGACCAGAGGGGCCGTACGCCGTGAGCCGCCGCCGCCAACACATCAGCTGAGCTAACGTTGGGAGCAATTACCGCTCCGCACTTTTCGTCATCTGACCTGCCATTTAACTGCTGTCATGGTGATTTTGCCCCTTGTTCTTTGCCTCGCTATGGCCTGGCATCTTGGCGGTCCTGCGGGGGGGATCCCAGACTCTTTTTGCCCACAGCTGTCCATCACAAGTGGTGCAACTTCCTCACTTGGACCCGAGCCAGCTGATTGGCTATTGCAGTTAAATATAGCTCAATCCGATTATTTTGCTTGCTTGGGGGGTTTGGATATTTGTTGTTTCCCCAATGTGTTCTCCTTATGGAACCACACAGGTGCCATACGAGGTAGGGCCTTTACTATTAATTCCTGTAATGGCCCAATTGGTCTGAGCATTAAGCGGAAATGTTTAATTTTTATGCTTCTTCTGCTATCTGGAATTCATCCAAATCCTGGTCCCCCAGTTACATGTAGCACACCATCAGATCTTAAGAATGTGTCTGGTCTGCATATCATACATGTAAATGCTCGCAGTCTGCGTCCCAACCTGAAAATGGATTTGCTGAAAATTTGGGTTGAGTCAACTGGTGCAGATGTAATTGTTATTTCAGAGACCTGGCTCTCTAAATCTGTTTTGGACAAGGATGTAGCAATTCAGGGTTTTAATATTGTCCGTTCTGATCGTCCTAATAAGGCTGGTGGAGTGGCAATATATGTCAGATCCAGTCTTGCTGCTCAAATTTTGCTTGCCAAATCTATTCGGAAACAGTTTGAAATCTTAGCCTTAAGTATTGCTTTGTCTGGTGGTCAACAACTAACTATTGTTGGTTGCTACAGGCCCCCCTCTGCCACTGCAGAGACATTATCCTCTTTAATGCAGCTGTTATCTGAACTGAAATTCAAAGAAATTGTTCTGGTTGGTGATTTTAATTGGGACTGGTCTTCACCAGTGTCTGATCCTTTTAAGGCCCAGTGTTTAGCTTTTAACCTTACTCAAATCATTAAAAGCCCCACACGTCTTAACCCCAAATGCCCAACCAAATCTTCTCTTATGGATCTTTTAATTACCAACATGCCACATAAATATTCTGCTACAGCAGTTTTTGCCAATGATCTGAGTGACCATTGTGTGATAGGTGCTGTTAGGGACATTAAAATCGCACTAAGCCTCGTATTGTTCTTAAAAGAAGTCTGAAGAACTTTGTTGAACAAGCTTTTCTTCATGATCTTTATCATTTTAACTGGAATCGTATTTTACTAATTGATGATTTAAATCTTGCATGGGAATACTTTTTTGGCAGTTTTAGTTATTTTATGGACAAACATGCTCCCCTTCGTCGGTTCAGGGTGAAGGGACGAGATAGCCCCTGGTTCACTGCTGAACTTACGGGTCTCTTACACAAGAGAAATCAGCTCTGGGCCAATGCAAGGAAGTCGGGGCTTGAGGCGGACTGGCTACTTTTTCGGCAAGCACGTAACAGCTGCACCGGCGCTATTAGGGCAGCTAAACGAGAGTACTATTTATCACAGACCACAGACAATTTAAACGACCCCAGGAAATTTTGGCATACCATAAAATCTCTTTCAGCCAATATTTGCTCTTCAGAGCTGCCTCCCACTATTGTTGTTGACTCCATCCCTATATCTGACAAATCTGAGATGCTAAACTGTTTTAACAAACATTTTATAGCCTCCACCTCCTTGTTTGAGTCCTCTTGTGACGTTAACTCACCTACTCAGTCCTTTGCCAGCCCTGCCACTGGTAGCCAGGGTTTCTCTTTCACCCCCTTCTCTGTTAAAGAGGTTCTTACGGCCTTAAAAGACCTAGACCCCCAAAAATCTGCAGGTCCAGATAACCTTCCCCCTTACTTCTTACGTTTGTCTGCGCACATTATAGCTCAACCGGTATCTCACATTTTTAATCTTTCTATCCAGAGCAACATTATTCCTGAAGTGTGGAAAACCTCCTATGTGCTCCCTCTCCTGAAAAGGGGTGACCACACTTTATTGGATAATTACAGACCCATCTCTAAGCTCTCTATTTTAGCAAAAGTGCTTGAAAGGCTGGTGAATGACCAGGTCAAGGATTACCTGAGCCTGAACAATATTTTATCTCCTTTTCAATCCGGCTTTAGGAAGCAACATAGTACTGCAACTGCTGCCATTAAGGTGATAAATGATATGTTGGTAGCCATGGATGCCAAGAAACATTGTGCTGCTCTTTTTATCGATCTTTCAAAGGCATTTGACACAGTCGATCACAGGATTTTGAGTCAGCGACTGTCCACCATTGGATTGTCAGACCATGCAGTTGGCTGGTTTTCTAACTACCTTTCCAACCGTAAACAGTGTGTGCATTCCGATGGTCTTTACTCCGAGTTCCTAAACACTACAAATAGTGTGCCGCGAGGTTCTGTCTTAGGACCAACTCTCTTTACCATCTATATAAATGAGGTGGGCCAAAATATTAATGCATCCGTACATCTTTATGCTGACGACACCGTTGTCTATTGTTGTGCATCTTCTGTTGGCCAGGTGTTCACTGACTTGCAGTCTGCTTTTGACACCATTCAGGCACAATTATTTCAACTAAGGCTAGTTCTAAATGCAGGTAAAACCAAGATGATGTTCTTTTCTAATAAAAGGAAGGTACCTGCTGTTCTACCCTGTATTATGTCTGCTCAGGGTATTCCACTTGAGTCTGTGGCCACTTACAAATATCTAGGCATCACAGTGGATGATAGCCTTTCTTTTAAATGTCATGTTGACCAGTTACTGAAGAAATTGAGGTTAAAGCTGGGGTTTTTCTTCAGAAATAGAGCCTGTTACTCTTTTAAAGCCAGAAAACGTATTGTTGCGGCCACTTTCTTGCCACTCCTGGATTATGGGGATGTTTTATATATGAATGCCTCTGCTCACTCCCTGCAACTGCTGGATGCCTCATATCACGGGGCCTTGAGATTCATAACTGATTGTAAACCCCTCACACATCACTGTACATTGTACTCTCTCACAAACTGGTCTTCACTTTCCATGCGCAGAACCACTCACTGGTATCTTTTTATCTATAAATCCATTATCGGATACTGCTCCCCTCTTATTTGTCAATGTATCTGGCACGGAAACA
The DNA here is from genome assembly GCA_026929865.2 of Hyperoplus lanceolatus. Lineage (NCBI taxonomy): Eukaryota > Metazoa > Chordata > Actinopteri > Uranoscopiformes > Ammodytidae > Hyperoplus > Hyperoplus lanceolatus. The sequence goes on from CM049403.1 coordinate 6,888,926, forward strand.
GTCCGATCACAGCCTCCGGTCCCTGGACTTCATCTCATTTGCCATCCCGTCAGTCCGTACTGAACTGGGCAAGAAGGCATTTTCCTACGCTGCGCCTGCAACCTGGAACAAGCTCCAGCAGAGGCTGAAGCTGTCCAGTTTTATTCCTTTAGGGGATTTTAGACTGCTAGTAGGAAGGCTGTTGAGACAGTCCGTGGGGGTCTGCACTTGTACATAACTTAACTTGTACTTAACTTGTTCTTAACCCTTTGTACTGCGTTATTTTACCGTTTGTGTTCTGTGTTGTGTCTCCTGTATGTTTAGTTAGTCTGTAACTTTGTGTTGCTGCTGATGCCTACCTGAACAGGTCTCTCTTGTAAATGAGACCCTGGGTCTCAATGAGATTTTACCTGTATAAATAAAGGTTAATAAAAATAATTTTTAAAAAAAATCAACGATGCAGAGAGTTCACAGTAGGCCATTTAAGTTTAGTTGTAGGCCTATACTCCAATATGTCAGTGATATTTCACCTGATATGAAGTAATTGAATTGTTAAGCACTCCATCAAAAAAGTAAGGAGAAAGTATATGCTAAGGAAAGACAGCATTGATACCGTTTGAAGCAATGACTAAATAAAATTGTAATCCCTAAATATGTTCCTCCAGTGTAGCAGTGAGTCTAATGCAGGCCGTTACGTATGTAGCTGCCAGTGGAGCTGTTGTTGAGGACTGCCAGTTTCTCCTGCTGTGGGCTTAACATCAGGAAGTTTGGTATTTCCTTGGCTATTTCCTTGTGGTGGATTGATGTCCCTTTACTGTAAAGAGAGCTTCCCACAGTGGAGGAGCAGAGACAGAGAGAGCACATATAACTCTGTGCCAATTCTCTCAACTCAATTTATATTCATAGAGCCTTTATTAGCATGAAACTTTCAATTATAATGTTGCCAAATAAGCATCAACATACAATTTGTCCAAATATTTGGACAGTACAAAATTAAGAGTAATATGAACAACATAAATATAGATTTAAGACTATATCTTACACCTCTTATATCTTATATATGTATCTTATCTATACGGTGTGTGTGTGTGTGTGTGTGTGTGTGTCTGTGTCTCTCTTTCGTTCTCCAGTCGCCCTGGACGTGGATCGTCTTCAGATTAAACCTCTTCTCTTTCATCCTTTCTTCCTACTTTGCATGTTGTCCTGTCTCTCTTGCCCTCTGTGTGGTTGTTTGTCTGTCTGTCTGTCTATGAATGCTGTTCTCGCCTCTTCTGTGGTTGTCAGTCTGTCCTCTGGCCAGCCCTGCGTTCCAAATCGCATACTCTACTACTTTTTCACTATTCTACATACTTACAGCTGACCATAAAATGTATGTAGTTTGCATGTAGTATGCTACAATTTGGACACAATTTAATGTATTCCATTAATATCGCCCCTTGCTTATATACCTGACGCGTCGCTAGTTGTTTTCACTCGGAGGCTCCTTCGATGTGACAGAATCCGGTTTGGCTTGTGGGTCAGAATCGCCCAAAAAAGCATGCTGATATCCACACTTAAGGTTACGACCGGATGTAGTAGGACATCCGGGGTATTCTTCATCATGCTGCATCTGACCGCATGTATTGGGACATCCTAAATCTTTTTCTACCATACTAAATTTCAGAGAAGTATGGGGATTGGAACACAGTCTTCATTTCTATTGTGGAAAAGGAGGTTGTGTGACTCAGGTCCTTTACCCATTTGGTGACACCTGATGTGGTTAAATGCCCTTCCACATCTTTTTCATGTCTGTCTGACCCCATTAAGTTTTTTTTTTTTAGTTTTTCCCTTATCTAAATCTGCTGTACAGATGGTTGAGCCCCCCGAGGCAAATTTTTCTTTGTGATATTGGTTTATATAAATAAAAACGTATTCAAGCAAAACATTGATAAATTAAATTGGGCTTGGGAAACACAACCTATATTTAACTCGGAAGTGAAAGGAGTCTAAACAAATAATACCTTCTCCCTAAGCATTTACACCTTTTGTCCACAAGATGGAGACATGGGCAAAAGGTTTGGGGGTGGTTCAAACTCGCCTCCAAAAAGTGGGAGATTGCAGAGCTGGCAGAATCCTGAGCAATGTTGTTGTGGTTTGTGGGTACTCTTTTTTTTTTTTTTTTGGTAACCAAAAGTGATTGTCTAAAATATGCACGCTGTTTGTATAGACCATAGAAAATGTCATTGTGGTGTGATATAATTATTTCTCTTCTGGAAAAGCAAAACACAGGAAGTTGTATAGACTCTGCTGTCAAGGGGTTTAGTCTGTTATAATCCAAAAGACAGAGTGTGTAGATCCCTCGCATGCTCACGGGAGGTGTCGGAATTCCATCTCATACAATCGTCCAGTGATAACTGACCCACATAACTGATGCCACTGCTGCCCCTACTGTGTTATAAAATAGTTCTACCCCTTCACGCTATAGTATAGGCCATCTACGGTTTCAACAATGACCCCCCCGCCACCCCTTAAGAATCCAGTTACAGTTGTAGGCTATTTCATGTGGTATTGTAAGCAAAGCAATTCAAGTGCAAGCGAGATTTGGAAAGTGAAAGGAACGGTAAATCAGATTTGTGGCAAATGTCCTGAATGAGTTTTTTGAATGTGACTGTAAATAGTGGCAGAGTGTCTGTGGGCCCTGACAATGACAGGAAGCTTGTTCAGGAGGGAGGAGGTCATATAGGAAAAGGATCTGCCCCCTGATGTTTCCAATGTGAGGATTAACAAACGGCTAGTTTGCTGCTTTCTGAGTGAATAAATAAAACAAAACTCCCCCGGCCAAGTGAGGGCACAAGCAAACCTTTCCGAATCCTACTGCATGCTACTCACTGATAAACAAGTACATTTACTCTGCCTTCTTCGCAAGTATATGTTACAATTTTTAAATGACTGTACTTAAATGTGCACTATATAACTTTAGGTCTGTCAGAGAAGTGAAGATTTTCTAACATATATTCTCATAACTGAATAAACTAACTTTCCTCGCAGGAAAATGTGATCCCTAGAACACTGTTTGAAGTTAGAAAGCTTCCTGAAAAGTGACTGTTTTTGTTTTTCACTGTTGTTGTTAGGTTCCGCCTAAAATGTGGCTAACATAGTAACATATCAGTAAAAGCTAATCCAGTGATATGATATGTAATATCAATCAAAATAAGAACTTTGAAGTATATTTTGCTGCTAATACTTGTGTTGATTGCAGGAGTTTTACTTACAATGCAGTATTTTTATATTGTGATATTGCTGCTTTTATTTAAAGGCCTACTAAGCGATCTCCAGCTAACGTTTGGTAACATTTGTTTATGTCTATACTGCAGTAGTTGACGCTCAGAGTGAGTGGCCAGCCCGTTCCACAAAACCGTGGCAAAACACCCGACTTTTTTCAGCGTGCACACACGACGGAAAGGTAGCGGATGGCTAGCTGATTTTCACAAAGTGTTCTCTATTAGCTACAACCGCTAAGCATGCCTTTAAGTAGGCCTAGAGGATCACACTTTCATCACTGCTGCTACCAACACTAGCCTACTACTAATACTACTACTAGGCCTACTAATGTACTATTGTTTAATATTAATTTTTATTTATCTGAATCTTTCAATAAATATGACCTAATAAGAAACATGCAGTGCAGACCTCTCAGTCACCATGATCTAGCCTACACCATCCATAAGAGGGCAACAGAATCCGCATATTTGTGTTTGTTTTTACATTGCATTGAATGCTGTTTGTCTGGGATGGGTATCGTAACTTTTTCCCATTGGGTTCAATCTGAATCTATGAATCATTACATGCAGAAACTCACAAAGGCACTTTCAACCCACTTTGGTTTGTACATACATGGAGCAGGTGTACTAGCAAGGCATCGCCCGCTTACCTACTTCTGCTCAATTTTCATTTTCCATATGAAATGAAGTACGATGGTCTGGTAGGACCAGGTGTACGAGGCCCTGACAGAGATAGACCGGATTCTTAAAAACAATTTATTTTTAAAAACATTTGCTGTTTTGGTGTAAAACTCAAATACTGATGCACTGCGTTTTTAATACAGTACATACGAATCTGCGGCTGGCCTTTTATTTTAACTTGATTCTCTATGTGCCCCATATGTGGCTGGTTAAAAGATGGGGTGTCTTCAAATAACTCAATATGTTTGGAGTGATCCAGTAGCATGTGGTTTGGCTTTTTCAAATGAATCAAAGGGAATGTCCACATATAAATAGAAGTCTAATGTGTTTTCTGCTTCGAATTAATTGCCTAAAATCCCAGTATTACAAAAAGAAAATAAGTTAAAATGTAATCAACCGTAGTGCTGTACAACTGTGGAATTCATCTCTACTTTCCTGCTACTGAAGATGGGTATTTTAACTCAAAGTGAGACCATGTGAGAGACGGTTCCTGCTCCATTTTACAGTGTACTCTCAAGAGCCAGCTGGAGTAAAGTTTGAGCACTGGATTTTTATTTGTGTAGCCGTTATAATAATGATAGTAATAATAATAATAATACATGTAATTTAATACAGAGTTTTTCAAGGTACTCAAAGACACTTTACAATACATTTAGTACACAAGCAAATTCAAAAAACAGGTGTAGCCACACAAAAACAAAGGCATGTACTGCATATTAAAAGCAATTGAAACGTTCAAATCAATGTTGAAAGTACGAGACAGTAGATCCCTGCATGCTAACTCTGGCCCCAGTTACTCCAGTCAGCAGCAGTTCAAAAACAATCCCTGTGCTACGCAAATATTTAGAATGTCCCAAAGACAGGGGCTGGATCAGGGGAAAAATAAAAGTGGAATTTCAAAGAGATGAGAAATGACTGTGTTCATTACTAAAGATCACTGCAAACTGATCCAAAGTACAAATCAGGGGCATTACATTCAACAGTAAAAAGAGGTTGTTATGTGTGTATGCTATATTATAGCAGGTATTAAGACTCCTGGTTCTTTTGATTTGAAATGAACTCATCCATCATATTATTAGCTGGACAAATTCCATTTTACAGTAACTACACTCCCCGGCCCCTTTATTGGGTACACCGGTTCAATTACTTACCATATACAGTATAACTAATCAGCCAATCACATAGCAGCAACTCGCTGCATTTAGGCATGTAGACCTGGTCAGGACAACTTGTCGAAGCAACAGAATGGGGAATAAAGGGGGTTTAAGTGACTTTGAACGTGGCATGGTGGATGGTGCCAGACAGGCTGGTCTGAGTATTTCAGAAACTGCTGATCTACTGCGATTTTCACTCACAACCATCTGTAGGGTTTACAGAGAATTGTCCGAAAAAGAAAAAATATCCATTGAGCAGCAGTTGTGTGGACGAAAATGCCTTGTTGATGTCAGAGGTCAGTGGAGGATGGGCAGACTGGTTCGAGACGATAGAAAGGCAACAGACACTTAAATAACCACTCGTTACAACCAGGGTATGCAGAATACCATCTCTGAACGCACAACATGTCCGACCTTGAAGCAGATTGGCTACAGCAGCAGAAGAGTCCACTGAGTGCCAGTCTCAATTTCAGTTGCAACATTCAGATGATAGGGTCAGAATTTGCCGTAAACAACATGAAAGCATATCTATCTATCTATCTATCTATCTATCTATCTATCTATCTATCTATCTATCTATCTATCTATCTATCTATCTATCTATCTATCTATCTATCTATCTATCTATCTATCTATCTATCTATCTATCTATCTATCTATCCATCCATCCATCCATCCATCCATCCATCCATCCATCCATCTAGATACACTTTCCACATCATAGCCAGGTCACATAACATATAACAGCGAGGTTTTAGAACATGATGCTTTTTATAAACCTAAATAGTTTTACGATGGCGGTTAAACATCCACCCAAATCCACAGCTCCTTTGTTATTTTCCGCAGTAAATATTTGGATGGCATTTTGCTCGGAGCGCAGCACGACATCTCTGACAGTCAGAGCATTGTCGGGGCCTGACAGCTGTAGTGCAATCAACTAGGTCAATACCAACCCAAGGACGGGAGTTACATTCATGGAAAGTGAAGGTGCTTTGATGCGCCTTTTTATTACGCTTTCTATTCCCCCTTCCTCTCAGCTGTATTCACAACCCTAACACAGTGTAAATAAACAAAGTGGAACGCTTTAACGGAGAACATGCATATGTATGAGATGTAAAAAAAAAAATATTTTGATCCCTTTGAGCGGTTCCTTGTCAACTCCAAAAAAAGCCGCACATCAATGTGTTGTTTTTTGCGTGTGTGTGCGTGTGTGTGTGTGTGTGTGTGTGTGTGTGTGTGTGTGTGTGTGTGTGTGTGTGTGTGTGTGTGTGTGTGTATTCCATAACAAAAGTCTTTTCCTTCCCTCTTGTCACAGGTGCCATCTCATTAGTGGTAAATTTCTAAGCTGACATTTAACGTTGTTCCCAGTCACGCAGCATCTTCTTCTTTTCCGGTAGGAGTCAGATATCACAGCAAAGCAATGCAGTGTTTGTTCGAGAAGAGAGTGTAGCAGAGATTCTACACACAGACACCTCTCTGCCTCTACAGTTAAGTGCTTGTGATTTGGGCTTTGTGGGGTGGCGAATTAAAAGTGTGTTACTAAAATGTCTTGTGATATTGGTAAACATATTTTTTTTTACATCCTAATATAAGAAGCTATACCCGAAAATTGAAATATGGTAGAAGCTATTTTTTTTTATATTGTTATTATATACAGTACCTTTTAATATCTGCCCTTGTGCTAATCTGATCACAGGCAAAAGCTTGACATAAAAATGTTCCAACTTTGTGTAGCAAAATGACCTATAGCTCACAATAACATTTCGGTGTCATGAATTGTACTTGATGAATGCTGTTCCGGAAGCAGTGAATGAAGGCATTTATTTATATATATATATATATATATATATATATATATATATATTTCATTACACACAGATGATACATTTTATTCTTTGTTCTTACGACTGACACTCGGGGTAGATTGGAAGCTCTCAACATGTCTTGTGATATGAATGATTGCCTTTCCCTGTGATAGTACAGTGACTTTATATTTCACACATTTTTCCCCAAACAAAATTTTGATAAAAACCTTCCTTGTGACCAGGGGGGGGGGGGTTGTTTTCTCTCTCACTATTTAAAGCTGGGGTATATGATTTCTGATTGGTCAAAGTTAACATGAGCTGTACACTTTGACCAATCAGAGCGAGGCTCCGATTCTCTGTTCTTATTGGCTGTTGGGACTGTCCATTCACTTTGGCACGACTTTGTTGGTGTAGAGCGTGTCAGGGAGGGACCATAGGGGAGGGACCAAAGAGAACAAGTGGAGTGGTTGAGGTATTTGAATTCGATTCTCTATCCCAACTGCCATTTTCTCCCCAAATCCTCCACCCCAGCTTTAATACACATGATGATGGCTCTTTGTTTTATGGTGACAATGTTTGAGTTTTGTAAAAGTACCAATAGTGAAAGCATTGGTCAATAGAAGTCACAGAGCGTTTTCTGAGGTGGTGAAAACACATCAGAAACGTAATGTAAAACAAACAATAAAAATCTATTTTCTTATTCTGTCCTCCAAGCATTCCCTTTATAAACAAGAAGATGGAACTGTATGACTCTAAGTTAATGCAATAAAATGATAATAAACTAATGTTTAGAGTACGTAAAGTAGAATAAATAATCAAGTCAAGTAGAGGCTTTTTTCAACATAATAGAGATATTTAAGCCTTGTGTCTGCTTGAGCTCCCCAGCTGAAACATATACTGTGAGTATAGTGTAAATGATTAGTAAGACTCGCTCAGCCAGACATTCCCATAATCTGGCTTCAAGCACAACCACACACAGAAACAGATCACTGTACAGGCGCTCATGTGACCAATGGTAAACCTATACAATAACATTTTGGAAGAATTGTACACATGTGTCAACGCTGTAAAATGGGGACGCCAATGACTGCCAAGATAGTCATGTACTGTAAACTGCTGATACCTGCTGCTGCAATGATAAAAGTTCCCTTCCTTCAGGCATTAATAAGGTTGATTACTTACATTAAAACAACTATTGTTGTTGGTGTTACAATTTTCATAAATGTTTGAAAAAGATATACTAAGTTGGCAATATCTAACCAATTGTGTAAATTGTATAAATCAAAAAATAACACGCACCGGTCTTAAAAAATGCATGTTTGGCAACTTTTTAAGAACAAAATGTATCATAAGTCATATCATTAACAATCCATAAAACACATCCTTCTAGAATAACCTTCAGAATAGTGCTGAGAATGATAAAGGAAAGGTTAGTTGAAAGTGCTTTACAAGTAAATATTTTAATAGTGTAGTACAGGGGTGTCAAACTCATTTTGGTTCGAGGGCCACATACAGCCTCTCTGATCTCAAGTGGGCCGGACCAGTAAAATAATGCAAAAATTTTGGGGGTATTTTGCTCAAAGATGCATACGCACTAATGAAATAAACAACTGTTTATTTGAATACACAAATACTACAGGCACTTTTGTCCAATTTTGTTTACTATATATACAGGGACACATTTTGTGCAAACATGCAGACAGTACAAAATACACTGATTTATTTTTAAATACAATATTGGTTGTTTTGGAATAAGTTTTTCCCAATTTAAAACATAAAAATAAAGCAGCATGGAAAATTAGAAAATAAATCTTGTAGGCCTACACTAGCATGCTCCTGCTCGTTTCGCGCGCACAGAGCCGCAGACACACCGCGCTTGCTAGTACATTAATTGTTCAGCACTAAAAAAAAAAATGTTTTATTTTATTATTATTTTTTTGGTTTTTACTTTGCCATAAAGAACTGGAGGAAACATTAATAGCGGTGAAGCAAGATTGCCATTTACCATTTACCATTTCCCACGTTGCTAAAATCTGCTTTTTTAAATTTTGGCTGCACCCTAGCGGCTGGAGTGAGCAGCTCTTCTTAGATGCAAGTTCATCAATTCATGCCTTAAAATCCTGAGCTGTGGAACTTTCAGCAGACATTCCTAGCTGTAAGCCACGTAAGTTTCCTAACAGTTGGGAGTGTATGTGACGTGCGGATATGGCACAGATTGATTTTTTTTTTTTTTTCCAGAATTGATTCAAATCGGCCGAATTGATTGTGGCCCGCGTGCCTTGAGTTTGACACATGTGGTGTAGTACTTTAAGAGTATTGAAAAAACAAACCCATTTTGAGATAATGGCCGTTAAAGATGGTTGTAGAGGGGAAATATACAGACGCAAACAGACAAGGTTTAGTCAAATACAACCCATTAATGTACATTTTGGACCTTTTATTTACACTGGTATAAAAGCAGACATGTTATGGAAGCAAAATAGACAAGAATCTCAAAATTGATCAGTGCTTTAAGAAAAATGTTTTTGCTTGCAGTGTCTCACCTTAATATATCTGTTGAATATTATTGTGTGACAAACATAGACAAAGCCTCAGTAACAATATATACAAACCCACTGCATACACTCTTCATGAAAGCCCATGACACATAAAATATAACACTGTCACACCCACAGATACAGATCATTCTATGGGCCATCATGTGATGAGTGTGACCGATAGCAAACCAATGCATTGCACCATTTGTGCACACTGTAAATGTGGACTGAGTGCTAATATCACACATTTTCAATTTTGAACTATAATGTATACGAGATAGAAGAACCAAGTGGGACATCCTGACCAGTGGTGGAATGTAACTTAGTATATTTACTCAACTTCTGTAGGCCGGTCTACATAAGTAGTAGACCTACATAGTAGGTAGCACTTGTACTTAAGGTTCTTGAATATTTTCTTCTCATTCCTCTACTACTCCACTAAAATTTAATGGGAAATATTCTACTTTTGACTCCACTACATTTAGGCCTTTCTGATAATGTAAGTTAGTTACTTAAATAATGTAAATGATTGAATATGCCTAGTATCAAACAGTAGCCCTCCAAGCACAGATGAAACATCAGTCGATTAATAGATAAGTTGATTGACAATAATGCATTAGGCCTACATTAATGTATCTGTAATTACAATCTAATATAAAATGGTAAATCCGTCACTTTCACTTTTTACTTAAGTGGACCTACATTTTTATGATTATACTTAGTGTACATTTACACTTAGGTAGCCTAATGTTTTCAATGCATGACTTTTTGCAGCGTAACTATTTAAACCGTTTAGTACTAGCACTTTTACTCAGTAGAACCACCACTGATATGAGCCTGTCTCAGTGTGCGGTGAGGAGGAGACCTTTGGTTTGCTCAGCTCAGCCTCCCGCCCGTTAGCCCCGCCCCTCAGATGAAGCCCTCAGTAGAAGGGAGACAGATGGTGGCAAACTGTTGAAAAGTTTGAGCGAAGACGGGCTGTTTATCCGCACTTTGGTGACTTATCACGTCATCTTCTTCGCCCCACAGCTGTTCTCCTCACACACACACAGCGCGATGGTGTGAATGTCCAGCCGTGGAACGAGTCTTCATATCCGCATCCAACCCGGAGCGACTTTCGAACTTCAAGCAAGTAGACTTTTTTGCTTGGTGATTTTCTGGAGACTGCATGGTAGGCTACATACTACGTCCGCTCGTTTTCAAAGGGGGCGATCGCTTTCAATAGTTATAACGCTTGTCATTGTGTTTCTATAATGTTTACCAAAGGATTGTCATTGTAGCCTACATGTGTTGTTTAAATACTGTAAAAAATATTCATTTGTCAGCTATCCGAACCGCCCATACGTATCCAGCTGAACATCTGCCTTTTGGCATGCAGCTTTCCTTCCTCCTCTCCTCCTTGACGCTTGCGTGTTGTTGTCTTGTGCGCAAAATCATGTCCACGTCCACTTTCCTACTGCTTTGTCCATGTGTTTTCAGTAGAAAAACGGGCTGATAAAACATGAACACGCACGTAAACAGAGTGTAGAGTTATTCCGTTCCCCCGAAAGAGAATAACAGTTTTTGCGCTGCAGGATGTGTGCTGTCTTTCTGGCGGTCAGGGACGCACGCTCCTGTGGGATGCGACTTGACTGACAGCGGAACCGTGCGTGTCATAATTGGCTTAGAAATATTATAGGCCTAATTATTTTTAAAGTGATCAGTAATATGTTTATCCTATTTGCACTACACTGAGTACCCCCCCCCCCCCCCGCAATTAGGAGGTGAATTGTTGGATATTCATAGCCGATAATGTGACAGTCAATGTTGTTGTGACAGACAGATAGGCTATGGTTAGTTAGTAGGCTTATTGCTTTGCATATGCATTTAATGTCTTGGGCGCTTATTAACGAAGTGCCCTATCATGATGTTGTTGTTGTTGTTGTTGTTGTTGTTGTGTGGATTGTTTAGTAAGTGAAAACTTTAAAAAAACATGACAAAATGCCTGACATCATGTCTGAGAGCCTTTAAAGTGATGTTTTTTAAAAAGCTTATTTTGTCCCACCAACGCTCATTGATATTACAAAGTTATTCAATGTGCAGCGATGCAAAATAGGCAAAATTAGTATGCAAATAGTTTAATTATATGCATTTTCTGTCAATCTAAAGCCTGGGGATGATTTCTATCTTAGCCGACTGCCTGAGACACCATGCACATACCAGATATAAAACAAACAGTAAATGTGGTTTGAAGTATAATCACACTTAAAGGTGGAATCAGCGATTCTGGTGAACACTTGTTGTTAAGGCTGTGTATTAACACTGGATCTTTTTCACTGCACTACACAGTACGTTATGGTAATGGATCGTGAGGAGATATCCACTGATTGTTTGTGACAAAATGTGATTCTGACAGCAAGCGTTCTCCAGTATCGCAGACTCCACCTTTTTAATTGATGTGTTCTTCTATGTATACCTATTAGTATTAATAACCAATTTCTTGGAATACATAAATCTACTAATAATTGTACAGCTTTAATTCCAGAAATCGGATATTTATACAAATAGGCCTACTTAAAAGTCACATGAATTAAGCATGGCTACTGCAAACCACATTGTATAAGGCTGTTTGTTTTATAGTCACTGATTTATGTTTGACAGATCTTTATGCACGGTGTTGAAGTCGGCAAAGGCAGTCCACCTTGTTTGCAGCAGCATGTTATGGTGTCTCTGTGTCTAAAGCATGTGTGTGTGGACAGGGTTTCTTTATGTGTTATAACGCAGTCAGTGAGAAAGATGGTGGTGGTGTGTTGTAGTCCTGTTACTACCAGAATACTTAACACAGACACAGCTCAAGCCCTTTTTTTGTGTGGCTGCTCTTTTCACTCCAGTGGCTCATGGCACTCATGGCTTTGTGATTACGGGAACACAGTGTATAATGCCCTCTGGTCGTAACAACACTCAACTCTGGTGAATGCATACATGATGAAACACATGTAGTAGGCCAGACCTTTTAAACATTGACGAGACCACAAGTATGTGGCGTGGCTTCAGTAGTAAGCACAGTACATTCTGTCTGCATGTCTGCCTGTTCCGATGGACTTTCCAGATCTTCTTTGGGTGAAATAGTTGCACGGCTTAGACGGTCAAGGTTTAAGGAGAAGTCACATGAGGTGATTTGAGTTGTTGCTGCAACAAAAGCCAGCACCGTGGCAGCACTGAGCTCTTTGGAATTAAAAATCTGGACGCTCGTTATAAAGGGGTGAAACTTGGTTGCCCTGAATTTCACTTGAACGAACAGTATAGTTAAAGTTGGAGTCAGCAATTCTGTAGAACTCTAGTTGTCAAAAGCATTTTTTTTGTTGTCAAAATCATTGAATATCTCCTCACCGTCCGCTACCTGTCTGTATGGAGTGTGCACTGAACAACATCTGGTCTTAATACACAGCCTAGGCTCTGTAAAAATAGTTTGTAAACAAAGGGTATATTAACAAAGGAGTGGCCGCAGTAGCTATAGCAACATGCACAAGAATAGTTTGTGTATCAACACTGGATTTTTTTAAACCAGCGCGCACACAGTACTTACAGGTTCAGGGATGGTGAGGAAGACATATTCACTGATTTTGACAACATGCGTCCCCCAGAATCGCTGATCTACCTTAAACTTGAGATATAGAATCTTTTCAAGAGATCACATCGACAACTGTTTTCAAGATTTCAATGTGGTCTCTTTTGAGCCTTTCAATGCGGGCTTCCCTTTGAGTTTGTCTCTGCCTCTTAGAGAAGGTATTGCAACACAGCTGACCTGCGTTTAGTCACGGAGGGGATGAAGGTCAAGGGAGGAGGGACATAAATCAAACAGAGGGCACTGGCTCTCCTTGACTTGCTGTAAGTGTAATATTTGTCATGATCTTCTAAAATGACTTCCCCCAGCCCCCTTCAGTGAAAGGCCCTTTTGTCCTGTGAGAAGCTGCTTGCACTGTGCATATAGCGATGCACCTTTTAGTATCCTGTGCATGGGTTTCTCACACACCCTCTATGGTTCACCACCAGTCTCTCACTGGGGTGCACATCTGTTTTTTCTTTCACACCGTGCATGTGCTCGTCACAGACGTTGGCCTTTAAACCCCCTGATCGCAGAGCCATTCCTGTCACTGACTGCACCTTCACCACACAGATTACTGTTACTGTTGTCATAAAGAAAACAGATATCTCACCCAGACAAGTAGTGTGCATGACTTTGTCGGTGGACCACATCTTTCTAAAGAACAATGTTTTGGTTGTGGCCTGCTGCAAACAATCTAGAGTGAGTCAGAGGCAAAGATATACGGTTTATAAAAATATTTTACATAATAAACTGGGCCCATTTCAATCTTTCAATTATCCTCTAATAAGTTCTTTCATTATTTTGGATATAACAGGCCAGATAATTTACAAATGATGTTAATGCTTTTGCAAGAATGTGTGTGTTCCCAGTGTGCTCCATCCAGAAGTAGTGAAATGCTCTGCTGCTCTCGGCTCACTGCTTTGATGCAAAGGCACTGAGGTCTGTTTCTACCTCAAGTCTTTCCTCTTCGCTGCAAAGCTTATTGAAGTCAAGCCAGGAAAATAAAATTAATATATTGGATTTTTTTAAAGGTTCAACCAAGTTAGTTACCCACCAAAATAAGTACTTTTTTAAACTTTCTTGATTAATTTTGTTTTTGTCAAATAATGACTATAGAATAAAAAAAAATAAAAAAAATGTTGACAAGATACATGTGAGAGTTGGAATGGCACATTGGGTCATTCGGCCGATATATCAGCTGAAAGTAGCTTACAGATATGTCCTATTGGCAGGGCTGTACGCTTATTTTTTTAGGTGGTAGCACTGGTGCTAGCAAGCAAAAAAATTTAGTAGCACAAAAATAAATTTGGTAGCACACAAAGTAGGCTATGATTGAAAACTTGCGTAACCTTAACCCTTGCATTTTGCTCTAATTACTTTTGAGCATGTCATCCTGGTCTCATTTGAGATTCACAATTAATATGATATCCTAGTGTGTGCAGTAATAATTGTAGAAAAATGAATAGGGGTGCACTGATTGCAATTTAGAAAAAAGAATCTAACCTGCCAATTGCAATTTTTTGCTGATTCAGAATTATTATTATAATGTCCTTCTGTCAATTAAAACCAAACTTTAAAACATTAAACATAGCCTATTAAATAAATAAGTATACATATTGGTACAATTTAGGATAAATTAAATAGGTTGTTGTGAATGTGTTGGGAGTAGCTTTTCAGTGGCTTATTTAAAACTTTGTGTAAATAGACTAGGCTACTGTTGACTGCTCTCTGCAGCTGAAGGAGTTGCCTTTCAAGCTAGAAAAAAGCGCTAACTTCCTGCTCTTATCGGCTTCAAAATAAAAGTCAACTCACGTTTGGCTAGTAACAGGCTTTTAATGTGAGGGTGCACAGGAAATGTTCTGTTTGTACACGCGCTAACTTAACTGCGGTAATGTGCTGTCTCCTTCCGGTAATTGCCGTTGGTGAAGTTTTTATCCCTAGAATCGCTGCACGAGCACAGATCCCGAGCACACATCTTTCACCAGCCAAAGTGGAGGGTGGACTCAATAACTTACTTGCCTAAGACTCATTTACCCGCAGTGTTAATGTAGATCCCTCTAAGCAGTGTTGTGCAATGCTCCTCTGTGTTTCAAAGACAGCCTCTCCTCATTATCAACCTGTCCCAGGAGTGCGAATGGATTCGTATTCATCATCGCACGTGATCAATTTCAGTAGCAAATGCGATCAAAACTGTCGCACTGTACAGCCCTGCCTATTGGGATATAAGTTATTTAGAAATAGCGATGAAAAAATTATACTGAATGCAAGTTACATTTTTCAACTGCAAAATGTCAAGGAAATACAGGGATCCTTATCATGAATGTATTTAAATGGTATGTGATTATGAAGAAAATAACAGAAATATTTGCATGAAATGATACATTATGAAAAATAGTTCATTAAAAAAAAACCAATTTTTTTCTAATCATAATAGTATTTGAATTTAAAGAACTGTAAATGAACTAGCCTACATTTTGAAAAATCTTTCTATTCGAAATTTAACAATAAACAATAATTGCTAGTGCAGCTACTGTGCACATCTTTGTATTTTCCAAAAGAGATACAAACTCCTCTAGACATATTTGTGGAAACCACATTGAGGTGTCAATCCTCTGGGTGGGTTTTTCCCATGGCAGCAGCAACTGACATGTGAGGGGGCGTTGCTAGGAGACACACTGAGTGACAGCTTACGTGATGCGCACTTCTGACTGGGGCATGTCTTTAGCCTTTTATGGCCTATGAATGTCGACAGACGTTTCAACAAGTCCACGTACGTAGCCTCGGTTTTAGCAATATAAGCCGTTTGTTCCTTCTCAACATTCAACAATAAGTAGGAGCCATTACATTGTTCAGTTTTTATTTACCCAACAACATGGAAGCTAGTTAACTTAGCTTGCTAATTGGTTCATTTATTGGTTGTTGTTCATTTCAACACCTGCTGCTGAGTCACTGGACGCTCTAGCATGTTCAGTGTTGTGTTCATTCCACTCCTATAGACTGACAAAACTCAAAGGAATTACATAGTCCTGTAACCTCTGAACTCTAACATAACTCTGAAAATAATGAGTTCTATTATCAGAGAGAATAAACATGCCTAATACAACGTCAACCCTTGGCCCCTAAGTAAAGATACATACATTCTTTTTAAGATATCTTCATGAAACTTACAATAACTTTTTGTATACATTTTGTTTCAGAAATTTTCAAAATTTGAAAATTTTGCAAAATCTAACTTATTATATTTTTCATATTATAAATCGAAAAATACTGGAACAGGTCTTAGAATGCATTTTCTTCATGCTTTTAAGATGAAAATGTTTCGGAAATCAGACACTTAACACAACACATGAACAAATCCTGTTATAACCGTAAGAAAATGGCTAAGAATAATCATGGAAAGTTTTGTTCAAGTAGGTGCTTTTGAAGTTTGCATTGATAAAAACTATTGATAATTGCCGTTAAAGATGGTAATAATATCAGCCTACAGACAAAACAACAGACAATGTGTATGTCAAACAAACACCCAAATGCACATGTTAGACTGTTTGATTGATACTAGAATAGAAGAAGACATGTAATGGAAGCAAAATAGATGAAAAAATTTAGAAATTGACAGGTGCATTAAAAAAAACATTGTTTTGCCTGCAATAATGTAGCCTATAATTTGTAGCTCTGTTGAGTGTGTAAAACATATTGGACATCCTTTGTGTTTAACAGTACATGATGATGGGACTTTTTTTGCCGCATCATGGTGGCCACTAGTGTTTGACTCTAGATTACTGGAGTTAAAAGGTTGAGACCACGTCATGCTGATTAGCGCTGCTGGTTTTAATCTGCTTACTACAGACACCCACTGGATCAATCAGTGTGTCCTGACACTTTCAATTAAAAAGTGTGTTCATAACCTGTGTGGCATGTTCCAAAGTGTTTCACACCCACGGTCACACACACACACACACACACACACACACACCACGTTCCTTTGAAGCATGCACGACCTTCCAATTAACCCTGCTGGATTAATCCCTTGCTCTTCTAACACTGCTGGCCTTATTAAAGCATAGCCCAGTCCCCCCCTCCTGCTGTTTGTCCACGCTCAAAACGACATGTTTCCTTGTGCTGACTATCTCGACTTGTGTTTTTCTTTGCAGCTCTGCGTTGGAGCTGACTTCCCATAGACTGCTCTGTTTGTCATATAGGGCAGGAGAGAAAGGCCTTGTTCACCCATATTCCCTCATACTGGAAACCTGCAGGATACTGGCAACATGGCAAGAAGATCCTCCATTCCCGTGTTACTTCTCGCAATATGCTGCTGCCTGGCATCTGCAGGTAGGTCCCTCTTCTCGTTGCTTATATCATGTGAAACCAATAGATTCGATCTGAAATGCAAAATTGGTGTTAATAAACTAAAAATAATTCATTTCTTAATTGGTAGAAAAATCAAACCTCATGCAACTCTGGTAAAGCAGGATTGAATGACTATATTTTCTATGCCATCAGGCCTAAAAGTGCTTTGTTATCAGAGAACCACACCTCGCTGCCATATGCAATGTGGGACTTTCCACTGTTTCTTTCAGAATGTTTTGCTAGACAGCGCTTGTCACAGTTGAGAGTCAGAGGGATTTCTATTAAAGAAAGTGCTGACAGGTTCAATCTCAGAATTTAGATCGTCAGCGAACTACATGTAGCTGCTGTCAGACTCTGATATAGCTGAACACCCAGTAACTTCCTGTCCTTAAACTGGCAAACCTGAACTCAAACTTACCAACCAAAGACAGTGCTACCGTGGTGAATAAGGGTTATGTATATGGCTATCAGTGTGTCATATCCATTAAGGTAGGGCTCTACAGGATGTGTTCAATTCCTGACACAAGCCACACTAAATAAACGCTAGTTTATTAACTCTAGATAACACTAGATAACAAATACCGTACCTCTCACTGTTAGTCATGTTTACTCCTTTGGAATATGAATATATATTTTTTGGCAGTTTTTTTATTCCGATCCAACTACGAGCCTGCCGGACAAACTTACCTTTACTCCTCTGTTTAATGGCTACATGGCAAATGGTTGTTATGGTGCATTAGCGCCCCCTCTCCCGGTGTATGGTTCTTCCGTGTATCATTCAAACTACCAATGGTGTACAAAGAGCTATGGGCAATTAGATTTGTCCCAGTCAGCCACTCTGGCTTTGCTTTGTCTTATCAAAGAAAACATTATGGGAAAAGTCTAATCGCAAAATTACCATCCAAATTCACTTTTCCCAACAGTGAATGCTCGGTTACTAAACTAGCATATTTATTCCTTATTTAATCAATATCTTATGACTTAATAAAGAAATGAATGTCTTATGTTCTGTATCTTGTGAGATGTTGTGGTCGTATCCAGCTAGCCGTTGGTGTAGTTTCACAATGTTATGGACTTGGCCACTAGATGTAATTGGAGGATCTGTCCATGGCTGTACTATTTAATTGGCTTTGCAATTCTGTAGCGGTTTCTTGTCGCTTGGTAACTTAACCAAAATAGTCAATGGACTGACCTAAGCCTGACACTCGGTCCCACAGTGGGGAGGAGAAGTATGTCCAGTTGGCTACATTCCTCTTTTTCTATTTTTCAGATAGCTAGATGTCCTGTTTACAGTACAGAGACATGCTTTCACAATGCTACGGCTTTGGGCCTGAACTCGCTCCAGCTTTAATCTGCAACGTCCAGTCAGTGTAGTTTTTCCGTGGTATACTAAAGGAATAATTACCCAGTAGGAGGCATGCATGCTACATAGCTAGCGCTCCAAAAGAAGTGTGGTTGGCGTTTTTTTTTTCATTGCTTTGGGTCTAATTGCCACCGTAGGTTATTATTTCAAAAGTATAGTCTGGAGGTTTGAACCGCACTCTCCAGAGAGCTGACTTTTACTCAAAACAATAGCATGTGTATAGTCAAGTATGCGCTGTGGGTAAAGCAAACGTTATTCCTCCCCTACAATGCCAGGATCTCCAACACAATGAGCTCGTGTATGAAGTTTTCCTCTAAATTCTTCCTCGTGAGGCACAACACATTGTTGTACCGTGTCACCAGGGACAGATATTTACAGTAAAACAAGCCAATGCCCTTTCCTCCAAAGAGCCCTGGCAGCGGCTCGACTCTTTGAAAGGGATTTCAACGGACAAATATCTTCAGATGCTCCGTCCCTTAGTAGTCCGAGCAGTTGGTTTTTAGGACAGGTAAAATACAAGTCCAATAAACACATTTTTTGCCCACCTTCAAGATTTAAAAAAAGACACTCTTCCGTCTCCCACATGTCCAAAATTAACTTTATTTTTTTTAATATCGCTTGGTAAATGTTTCACTTTTTCCAGTTTATCTTCCACCCTTGCCTCTCTCTTATTCTTTCTCTTTCTATCAGCCTGCAGCAGCATCTGTGTAAACAGTCACACATTGCCTCTAAACTTGTCAGGAGCGCTCTTACGTAATGTTTAGATTAGTCTGCGATGAGTCTCTTCTCTCAGTGTAACACAACCCAGCACCCTGGGCCTCCCCCATAACTCTTTAAAGTTAAGACTTTTCGAGCACCTTGACGTCCATATTTCAAGCCTCTGCTCTGCTCCCCTCACTGCTCTACTGTTTATACCTTTTTTCCTTCCACATATCCTTATACTAGCATTTTGTGGTCATCTTTCCTCAATGTGCCAAAGAAGCGGTTATTTTGTGAAGGATATGCGCTGGACATTGGGCTGGGTTTTTTGGTTTCGTCGTGAAATAGAGTCTTGAAAGGGAGCTATGCCAGATATTAATTTGAGGCACTTGCCAGGAACAGCGCAGGCAGGGAAGCTGGTTAAATGCCGGGCTCGCTGAAAAACACACTCACATTATTGATTGCAAAAGTACTTACCCCATTTTTACTTATGGGGCGGCTCCACTCAGCTTTGGAATGGAAGCGCATAGACATTACAATGGAAAAGTACCATAAATCACCAACTGGACAAAAAGGAATTGAACTGCACTCTGAATCACAGTCCATACATTCAACTTGAGAGGCTTTTTTAACTGCACAGTTTTTACAGTAAACACCTTTCTTTTCCATCTGCATTTTGTGTACTCTTTGGCAGAGAAAAGTGACCGGGATGCTAAATGTGGTTATATGGATAATGTGATCTCCCCCCCGACAGTGGAGCAAAAGTTTCGTCCTTATATCTACAACGCATTCTAAGGGCCAGCAAGAGCGGGGACTGACTGCCAAAATGCATTGAGCAACCGCTGTAATCTGAGAGGTGGGGGTATAGCCTAGCCAGTGGGAGGAGAGAGAGAGAGAGAGAGAGAGAGAGAGAGAGGCAAGCGAGGGATGGCCTGGTCCAAATCGACACACTCCACACACGTACAGCGTGCCAAACCGACACAGTCCCTTCCAGCGCTAAAGCAGATGTTGCCCCAGTGATTCATGCGGAGGAGCCCGAGCAGCGCGGCACTGTGTGCTGCTAGGCAGAGTATGGTCGGGATGTTTACATAGCAACGGGAGTCCCGTGTGTGTCTAATTACAGGTTGTGCTCTCCCCCACGGTGAGGCCTTTATCTTAACAGTGTTGTCAAGGAGGAGGCCAGAGTCCTGTCAGTTTATATCTTTCGCTTTTTTAATAAAAAGGTCACCCCCCCCCAGTATTACCCTGTTTAATTAGCAGCACGATATGAATTAGATTTTAGAATGTTTATTTTTATTTAACTTACTCTTGTCTGTCACTCTGTCGCTCTCTCTCTCACACACACATGCACAGGCATGCACACAGGCATGCACACAGTCACCCACGCACACACACACACACAAATACACACATGCATACACGCACGCACACAGGCACGCACACACACACACACACACATACACACACACACACACACACAAACACACACACACACACACATACACACACACACACCCAAAGAAAGAGCACCTGAATAACCTCCCGAAGACAGGTCTTTATAGCCTCGTGTCTTCGTCCAAGTCCATCATATCTTCCAGTTAAGATGACGCTTACGCAAATCTGCAGTGAAGTAACCGAATCCCCCCCCCCCCCTCCCTCTATAGTTCCAGTAAGCAGGCGTGTAAATAATTTCGGTCAAAGCCAGTAATGGAAGACAGCTGGGGTGATCGTGCGATGTCCATTGTGTTTCACAGCACTATGAAGAAAAAAAGAAGCTGAGCTGGATCTGGGGAGAGTAAGAGAGTATGACTTCATTTAAGAAAGATAGAGTATTTGTAAAAAGAAAAAAAAAGATTAATATACTCACACTCAATCCATTCTGATAACCTTCAGAAAGCACCGTAAAAAAAAAATGGGTGTGCAATCAAGCCATATTAGCTGCAGTGTAGTTGCACGTTTTTCACCATATACTGTACAACGTGAGTTATTAGTTGCCTTATCACTTCACCAAGGTGCCAAATTGTGAGTGCCTGACTTTTGTCTGCAAAAAGAAAGAAAAAAAATCCTAATATGGGATTGTATCTGAAGGCTTCCAGGTGGTGTCTGTCGTCAAGCCGGCCCCTCCTGGGGCCTCACCTTCCCCACACTCCATATCCTCCAGATGAGTCCTGCTGAAAGACCATGGCTCTATGCTGGAAGAGGCTTCTGGAAAACAGGATTGTCTGTCCAAATAAATGACAGAAGGCGCTTTACTTTGTCCTAAATAATGGAGGTTATTGAATAAATTACAGAAACACCCCCCCCCCCCCACACACACACACACACATGGAAATGCTCTCTTTTGTTTTATAGATTTTGAGGTTGTTGTAGGAACAACATAACCATTAGCCACTGCCTGGAATATATTAAAAGTACTGTAACAGGCTGTCATGGTCACTGGCTAACTTCTGTAATCTAAGCACATCTTATCTATCTATCTGCAGTTTTTTTTTTTTTTTTTTTACTGAACATCTATTAATAGCTTCTTAATTGTCCAGCGGTGACTCTCTCTAACACTATTATTATTAAGCACCCTTTCCCGTTGGTTAACTCCCCAGTAAAGAGGCCCTCTCCGACGTCCTTTGTACGTGTTAATACACGAGGCAGCATGGCATTTGACAAGTCATTCTTCTTGTTTCTTGCCCTCCCTCCCTTTCCCTTAAAGATGAAGAACCCCTCCGAGGAATGTAGGCCCTTCCAGCTGGTGTGAGAGCACTTGTCTGCCTTGGCCTTTCTCACCTCTCTGACTCCTTCACACTGGGCTCACACCGGGCTCACACACACACACACACACACACACACACACACACACACACACACACACACACACACACACACACACACACACACACACACACACACACACACACTGGCACATAGAGCCAGCATTGTTTCACTCTTTGCTTTCTACTGATGGCATCCCGCCGCTTCTCAAAGGCCCCTGTTATCGCCGTCTGAGTGATGATGTGTTTTTTGTGAAATATCGCAGGATCAAAGTCCTTTTTTTTTAGGGCTGCGACTTGATTGATGGCAAAAAAACAAACATGGATATGCACTCAATGTGCTTGGTCTTATTTATTTAGCAAGACCCTTTCCTCGTTGCATCTTACAAATCATTTAGCCCAGACTTATTATCTGTTGATTTTTCCCTGGGTATGGAAGGGTGTGTGTGTGTGTGTGTGTGTGTGTGTGTGTGTGTGTGTGTGTGTGTGTGTGTGTGTGTGTGTGTGTGTGTGTGTGTGTGTGTGTGTGTGTGTGTGTGTATGTGTGTTTGTGTCTGTGTGTGAATTTGGATGTTGGATTAGAACAGATAAAGCCACAGAAACAACATCATTGAGACAGGACGTGTATGAAATGCGACATAGTAAACTTAACTTAAGTGCATGATGATTTACAGTGTTGTCTAGGCTCCACAACATATTTTCAATCTTCAATACTTATTGCATTCTTTGGGCTTTACAAATTTCCGGACTTAAAGCAACAAGATGTAACTCTTCCACCTTAAAGAAAAACCTGTCTCAAAGTCCGGCGGTACAGCAACTTTAAACAGGAAGTACTGCATCTGCCCCATTCCCACAGAGTGCCTTGTTGCCTGCTTTCAGCACCATGTATCTTGGTTATCAGCTCTACTGGGAGCCAAAAGTCATCTTATCCAAGTTATGTCTCAGGCTCGCATACAAATAATTAATAAATAAATCTCTTTCCAGCCCATCTTTAACTTTGCTCTAAACATTTTTGAAGTTTACAAACCTATTTCAACTAAGGTTAGCTTTTAATAAATGACCCTCTCCAATGTAATGTTAGCCACTTAGCCACAGCATATTAGACATAATGGCAACAGTTGCATAATGTTACACATAAGTTACTCAACATGCTAACAACGGGCTGTAGACTAGAGTCATATTTGGGCAAACTCCCTTAATATTACTTTACCTTCTCAGTCGACATAGTTCTTTCGCTTCTTAATACTGTATTTGCCAGTGTTACACCAAAATCTGTGACTGCAAAGGCACCGGGTTTGCAACCCTTTGCTTACAAATGCAAGGCGGACAGCCGCTTGTGTGTTTTACCACATTGCAGTTGCACTCAGACCCTTTAGTTTGCACCAAAACGCATCAAACCAAACAAATTACAAATTGTTGCTTTAAAGATTTTGATTCAACAAGCCCCTTCAAAGTTTAATATGACCCTGGCCCAGCCTGTCTGACTTTGTATTGACTCGGGGGGGATGATATTAAATTATATATGTTCAAGATTTGTAAAAAATGAAATGAGTTTGCTATGAAGGAGGTACAGTACGAGTGACCAGAGGGCAGCTCCCCTACTGGGGTTGAATCTTTGTGGCTGTAGATGGAATGGCTGCCTCCTGATCCCCCACCAAGCTGCTGTCAGAGACCATGGCTCCTGCTGACATGTATGATTGATGAGTGAGGTGCCCCTGAAGCAGCGGGAGAGATTTCTCTTTCCCTCGCCCCGTTCAACCACAAAAGGCACTTTTGCAGGAAGAAGCATTCGTAGTGCTGTTCTTCAGTGTGTAGGGTGAAGTTATGGCCGATACAGTCCACTTATGGTTCCTCCACAAAGTCTTGTCTGGTTGAAAGCTTCCCACCAAGGCCGCAGCCAGGATTTTTCAAATACCAAAGTCAAAAATGCCCGACCCCCCCCCCCCTCCAAAAAAAAAAAAAAAGACTGCTCTCCTGTCTAAATAACTGATCCACAATTGATATTATTTGACAATATGTTAGGGGCATGCTTATGAAAAAGAAAATATACCCCATCAATACTATCAGTGTCAGTGTGTCCGTTATTTAAATTCCCAACAGCACAGTAGCCTATTGAGTCCCATGTATCTGCCACTGTGTAAATTGATGTTGCTGTCACTGTACTAGTTCATTTTACTTATACTGGACCACCACCTTATTGGCTCTTAACAATTTCCTGCTTTTCCCAGATAGACGGATAGGCCAGTTCTTGTTCCGTGACTGTGCTGACATCTTTTTTACTTGTTCTTTGATATCATAGGTCCAGACAGCACATGTCAGCACCCATCAGTAAAGACCTATAGTAGTAGCACAGCCACTAAAGTCTTTAGTCATATATGCAGTACACACATGCTCGGTCTCTCCCAGCTGTCTCACTTTACACAGTGGCTCCTGTGTTCCTCTGGGGAAATAGCCTTGTCATCTATCCCCTTCAAAGCCCTGTGATTTATGTCTGCATTGAGAGGTTAGAGAGAAAATGTACCCACTTCCATCAACCTCTGCTCGCTCTGTGCTTCAGATGCTGCTTGGGATTGGGCAAGTCATTTTTTTTCTTCTTCAACTAACCGTGATGGTTGCAAACAGGTGCCCACTTCCTCTGACAGGAGGACTGATGAATGATTACCAGGCTCACTGACAGTAACAGAAGAAAAGTGTTTAATCTACCGTACCTTTTTAAAGCACATTCTATATGATAATGTTTTTTTTGTTTTTTTAATCACTCCTTTACAAATATACACCTAATACCATTGGCAACAATACGGGCCACCTATTATGCAAAATGCACTTTTTCATGGTTTTTCAACATAAATATTATATAGGGGAGAGTGGCCTAAGTTGTGCAACTTTTCACTCAAAGTGACTTTAAAGTAAGGCCTTGAGAGTAAAGTCTCCAACTCAAATATGTACATATATTTCAGGGTGTTGTGCATCCCTGGCAATAAAAACTTTGGATCTGGAATAAACTGTTGAAGAAATGTAGCTTTCGGAAAAAAAGTTGTCTTGTTGCACAACTTGCCCCCGGTGTGGTGTAAGTTGTGCGGTTGGAGAGAATACCATGGGGTAAATTGTGCGAATGCTATATATCTCATAAACTGTAATGCAAGATAAATCCATTAGACAATCACTTATTTAAGGTGTATTTAAAGTAAATAAAGTAAATAGTTGACAAAGATTGAAGGACAATTTTCTTAAACAAGGCCTAGCAGATCTCATGGTTTTACCTGCAAAGCTCACAATGACAAAGTCACCATCATCATCTTTCTGGCCATCTGAACTCTCATCAGTGGTGTCGTTAAGTGGAATTGAGATGTCACTCTCTTCTGAGCTACTGTAGACAATCACTTTCTTTTGGTGACCAGCGTATACAGCCATGCCACTGGCACAACTCTCAGAAATGTACTTTGCACTAGTTGCTCCGTGCTTGTGGAACCAACTGCCACCTGACAAATGTGATTCCCTCTACATTTCTGCCTTTAAATCAAGGCTCAAAACCCATATGTACACCCTGGTGTTTCCTCCCTATTAACTATCTTACTGCTGCACTACTATCTGTGTTTGTTTGGATGTATGGGCTTTACGTCTTTTATTTTGGTTATTGTTATTTTACCTTAATTGTTTACCTACTGAATGCACTATGTACAACACTTTGGACAGTGCAAACTGTCATAAATTTGCTTTTATAAATACATTTTACTTACTTACTTACTTATAACTCACCTAGGCCCTTTGGCACAAATCACCCCAATCCCAGAAATTTGAATAATAAGCATGATGCAGCAATTTAGGGCTGACATCGTGCTAACTGTATAGACTCAAAATGTAGCATACCAAAGCACTAAAACATGTGTCAAATGTTTTCAAACTTGTCTATAAGTGTTCAGACACAATAATCAAAAAACCTTGATCATGGAAATTTTACTTTGAAAGGCAAAACACAGTTTTTTGAGCTTAAATGTGCTTATATCTTATTCCTTGTGTCTCCCTTCTTTACAGGATGAGTCAAATTGATGGCTTCTTAAATATGTGGTCACATTTCCAATTTCTTCCACGGTTTTCTAGAAACAAGGGGTGGCACAACTTCCAAAATGCACAACTTAGGTCACTCTCCCCTATACATACTGTAAGAAATATAAAGGCTTCTTCGGATTCTACACCATGTTGACAGTTTCTAGTAGAAACCCAAATTACATTTTTTTAATCTGGAAATGAGCATCATGACCTTTAAGCTATTCATATTCCAAATAAGCACACCATTTAAATTTCCTTTTTGATTTAATCAGTAAAACCTCCTTTAATAAAGTGACCAGCTACCAAAACCCAGATGTAATAAGCTCTGAGTTGATCCAAAGGTTTACCACGCCCTTACAGCCAGCCTAAACCCCTCATATACAGAGCGAGATGCATTTCTTCTTGCACTTTGTTTTCCTTTGTATTGATATCCTTTGCTGTTGCTGGAGTTCTTTCATCCACAGGGATGTAACGTATCGTATGAACACCTGTTAACATACTTAAGGACCGAAGCAGAGCTTTGCGTGCACATCCATGCCTGCGTTAGCTCCACATCAACCCACCTAGATAAAATATAATCCATGGAAAACTCCAACTCTATTGGCTGTTCGCATCGCATGCCAGCTGACAACATTATGCTAGATTAATCTAGCGAGAGTGTTTTGGGTGATATTGAGTTACAGACGGGGTTTGCGGGAGATCTGACTTCAGATTTCACACTTTTGATGGAGGGAGTTTACGACTTCCCTAATGGGGTTCAGGCTCACCCTTTGCCCTGCTTCCTTCATCCCATTCCAGCTCCCTCCTCCTCCTTCTCCTCCTCCTCCTCCTTCTCCTATGCCTCTGAATTTTTTTTACAGTCTGGAGATAAATCCTCTTCATAGGCCCGGGCCCAGTGAAGTGAACTTGCGCTACCCTTTATGAAAGGGCTTTGCTCACTTCCTGTAGTAGTGGCTGAAGGTTCAGGGGTGAGTGGGCTGCGCTAATGTCAACACTGCAGAGCTAGCCATTTTATTTTTTCTTCTTTTTTGTCCAAAGCCCCTTAGGAAAACAACAGCGGGTTAGAATATTACGTTCCCTCAAACTGGTTTGCGTGGTCCATGGGAATCATGCCCTGCAGTTAAAAAGAAAAGGGAGCAGAGGATTGATGTAATCCTGTGCTCCATATGGGAACTGGGATATCTTTAAGAAGGGAGGAGATATATATTGAAACAAAGAGCTCCCTTTGTGCTACTATGAATTACCGGCCTTATGTTATCGCAGCATCATAACTCTATTCAAAATGCCTTAAAGTTTCATTATTGTCTTTCTATGCTCTCTTGTTTTTTTCATCATTATTACATTGTGTTATGTTATGAAGTGTTGACATGTGTGAGGTAATCTTCACTGCTTTTGATTTTTCCCTATGCATTTGGAGAACACACAATTAGCCCAGGCCCGCTGAAGGATACTGGGAACTGGATATGTCAGGATGTGTATACACACATAGGGGCAAGGCTCTGTTTGTTTATGTTCGGAAATGGCTTTGTGGGAATATCAGATTTTTGTCCCTCGCTGGCACACAGACTGACATCACTTCCTGTACCCAAACTCTTGGCTCAGTGCCACAGTGTGGAAGGCAACAGCGTGCATTCTGCTGGAAACGGAGGCGTTATCTCTAGTAAGATAGGAGAAGACAGCAGTGATACGTGCATCTACATTGCACATATGGGTGGTAGGAAGGCCTAGAGGAAAGAGGGGACCACTAGTAGCCATGAGATTGCTAGTTCGATCCCCGGCACTGGACAGTAGGGTGTTATTTGTAACACCAGTGGTAGCTGATATAACATCTACGGTGCCCACCATCTCTACCATTGTGTCCTTGAGCAAGGCACTTAACCTCAAACTGCTCCAGGGGCGCTGTACTATGGCCTATGACCCCCTCCGAAGTGGAAAACTTGAGAAGGAGATATGTGAAAAAGACCAATTTCCCTGTGAACAATTGACTAACTTACTATAGCATGAACATTTTATTTGTATCTGAGTGACAAAAGTGAAAGTACAAGGGACAATTGGGAGTAATACAAACTCATCTATAGTATGTGATTGGTTTTGTTACGTGAAAATAACTGGTCCAGACAGCAAGACTGCAAGGCAACCAGTGGCCTGCATGATGTCAATTTACATAGAGAGTGATTCCTTTTCTTAAATTCGATGTGGCTACTATGACAGTCTGGTGAAGGGTAATCCAAATGAAAGATTTTTAACCACCTTCATTCTTCCCAATTGATAAACTGTAGTCTGAAATGCAACATATCTGAGAGAGACATATTAACATAAAAGAGGTTATAGTCCAAGAGGAGCCTGCCAAAGCCTGTGAAGCGTGTCTCTAGTGACATGGCTGCCTGGACCTCACACTGTTTAAAGTCAGTATTTACACAGTCTCTCTCTCCCTCCTGTATTTGGATTTACTGCGCTCACTTCCTGTCTCACCTCTAACACCATCGCAGTCAACCCTAGATGAATTTAAGGCTATGTAAATAAAAGAATAGAATTCATATATATATATATTTTTTTTTTTTGGTTTTCAAGAAAAATATCCTCTTTTTTTGTAGATTGGTCTTCTAATACCATACCCGATGTTGCTGTACGAATAAGTCTGTTTATATTTAGTGCTAATCCCCCAAAAGGGCAAAACTGAATAAATATACATTTAAGTGTGGGGGAGGTAAGGAGAACAAGAGGTTAAGGTGCATGTCAGTCAGTGTTTGTCTTTCATGGTCATTCCTGTTCTTCCTTCTTGTGTAGAATGAGTCGTACAAGTGTGTGCAGAGATGGACCTCACAAAAAAAACATGTAACTAATGCTTATTTACAGTAATATATCATTTTTATTTGAACTGATGTGAATAGGACGTTCGGATTTCACACTTGCAAACACTGCATCCGTTTGAATGGTCTCTAGCGCTCCTTTGAACTGAAATTTCCCACTATACCCTTAATCGCTTACATGTCAACTAACATTTCCAACTGATTTAATCAGACTCTTCAAATGACATTGCGAGCGCTTTCATCTCTCACTCCTCAACATGACATTTCAGCTAACTGTAACCGAGAGTTTATCTGATTTCACGTTATACTTTAACTGATTCTGCATGACAACGCTGTCTTACTCACTTACACTTTGATGACTTCCACTGCATTGGAGGCTCCAACTCCTTTCACTGACTGCACAGCTGTATAGTCAAACCTCACACAATGCCTGCTGCTGCACCTAAACTGAAACCTCTACCAGCCTCTCCTTTAACACTTCACCTCAATGACTGTGTGTGGACTTTCCCTCCCACTTCAAATGCTGTCAGCATTTCGAATGTTACATCTGCAACCTTATTCCTGGTCCATGCATAAATAAGATTAGCATTTGATAGCCGTCTATTTGGCACAGTAGTCCTGTTGAAATGTGGAATCCTTATTGGGTCCTTTTGTTACAATGTCAATGTGTCTTACTGCAGTGGCTTAATTCACTTACTTGTTTACCAGATACTATAGTACTGTAGCCGAGCAGCCATTCCCAATTTTATGTTGTTGCTATATTTTTTGAAAATGTGGCATATGATGCTATAACCGGTACAGGCTTGAGTAGTTTCACGCTAAAGTGGTTTTGGCAAACTCACGCTCAGAGCATGTCATTTCCTGTGCCTGTGCCCACCTGCTGTCAGAGAGATGCAGACACTGGCGATCAAAGTTAATGATCTGAATAAGTCTGTCAGTTTTTCCACCTAGTAAAGTTCGTCTCACTTTCACTGTACTTTTTATTTTTTACAGCGTGGTTCCATGTGGTTTTGTTTTCTATCTGACATTTGTACTATATACTTCCAGTTCTAATAATCCATTTGAACTAAATGAAGACAGTCTTCACTTTGTCTTGACACAAGCAAAATGTAACTGTAAGTAAGGGAAGAGTTTTTAGTTTGACTGTGGCCCCTGAGATGATCTGTAGGGCTCTGGATAACTGCCGGCAACACGCATCTTTTAATGGCTCTCTTATCATCTTAATGAAATCTGATCTATTTCTGATCCTTTGTTTGTGTGTGTGCTGTAGTTATGCCAGCTGTCAAAAAAGCCCCAGTGAGCCTGGTTACAAACCCAGTACCATCTCCCAATGCACACAGTGTGGTGTGCTTGTGTGTGTGTGTAAACCACATAGCACCGCAAGCTGCTGGAGGGTCATTGGGGGGCACACGTTCTGGTTCAGATTGTTCCCCTGTTAAAAACACTGCCAGAAATGTCAGCATGCAACTCTTCAAAAAATAACTAAATATGAATCTATGCAAGGACTGTTTTCAATATGGCCTAAAAAGCATTTTCTGGGGACTCCAAATTAAACCTTGAATTTTTTTGAGAATAGAAAAAAAGGATTTACCGTAAATAGGCTACATTGGAATCTAATGATTAAATCCTTTTTGGGCCACATATTATGCATATTTTTTTCTTTTTCATCTAACTAAACACCATTCAAATAGTTTGGGTTGAATGAATTGTGAATGTGACTGGACCCCACAGCTGGGCAGAGGGGGGGGGGGGGGGAGTAGTGGGCCAATGATGATGTGATGTTGATGTTGAGTCTGTGTATAGGCCGGATCAGGCTCTGGCTGTCTTCTCCATGTTAGTGTTTCATCTTAAAGCCTTGTCTGCATGGGACTAGGCTGCCCTCCCAGGAATGTTAAGAAAATTAATCAAATGATAGAAATTGGTCGAGTAGATAGACCTCTCCTCCTGCTTTTTTTTTACTGTACTTGCTTACAAAGGGGTCGAGAGAGGACACTATATACTTTTTTTTGTCTTGCCTTTTCCATTGTAGAACATAGTCACACTCTCATGGTATTTTACATGTGCTACTCTCATCTCTCTGTAGGCGGCTGATAGCTTTTTAGAGATTACTGTTACAGCTGGAGTATCTTATCTGCCATCAAGATTTTTTTTTTGCTGTGTGTGTGTGTGTGTGTGTGTGTGTGTGTGTGTGTGTGTGTGTGTGTGTGTGTGTGTGTGTGTGTGTGTGTGTGTTGGTGTGAGAAGGCATTTGGTGGTATAGTCTACAGTGTGTGAGTGTGTAAGGGGGGGTGGGCCAAGGCTGGACTTGTTTTTCAGGGGAGATTGAACAACAGTGTCTCTCATTCCTCCGCTGTGGGCGTTTTGGCCCTGGCCAGCGAAAAGGCAGTAGTGGCAACCGGACAGGACACCGTCTGTGCTCCTTCTATGGCCGAGGCCTAGACAGATGCGGGGGAGAAAGACTGACAGACAGACAGACAGACATGGTCATTTTATAGGTTCATAGACTTCCTATGAATCCCAATAGAAGAAAAATGCCTGTACAGTATGTCCATACAGCTATGTATGAGTGATTCATAGTTGATTGTGATTGATTTCATTGATGATTTGTGTTAGATTTCCATTAGACTTCAGACTTAATGAATACGTAAATAATTACTGCAAGGGCATGAATAGAATTCTTGTGATTCTTAAATGATTACAAAAAACGAGTACGAGAAATATAAATCCTCTTGTTGCCCCTACAGGCTAAATCGTTTACTACACCCTACGATCTTTAAGTGTTGGATGGATTGAACAAAATACCTTTTGGGATTCTGTCTCATGGCTCCCATACAAGACACAACAGGCAGCTCTTTTGAGGGTAAACACTCTTATAATCACACTGGTGTATGCACCTACCCAGCACTTTATTGCAGATAAAGCTGTTATACTTACAACAATAAGAAACATGAGTCCAAATGAATGTTAATGTTGCTCTTTATCTGCTAGCTGCATAAACAGCTGCTTGCTAATACATTGTTTGTATGAATTTAAAGGAGTCAGTTATTCTGAATAACGATTCTTGATAAAATCACTCTTTGTCAAAATCAGTGAATATTTCCTTACAATTCACTACCTGTCCCTACTGTGTGTGTGCTGCGGAAAAAAATAGCTTTGTTAATACACAGTCTATAGTCTCTGTAAACTGGCATATCGCTAGCTAACGGTGAGACTCCTTTGTTCACATACCAGTTTACAGAACCTAGGACGCCAGCTTTTTTTTTTGTCAGCGCACACAGTATGGGCATATAGCGGATCATGAGGAGATATTCACTGATTTTAACAAAAACTGATTTTGACAGCAAGCTTTCTACAGAATCACTGACTCCAGCTTTTAAAATGTGATAAGATGACAGTGTTATGTTTTGCTGCCCCCCCCCAGTTAATGACAGATCAGTTAAAGCTACACATGTAAAAAAAAAAGTGTCAAGACAGGCACTGGAGGAATATGATTGGACTACAGGGTTGTTGGGGCAAAAGGGTGCTCAGTGGTAGTCATGGGCCCAATCCCAAATGACTCCCTAGGCACTCCCACTCCGTGAGCGAGTGTGACTCGCTGTGGAGTCACACTCGCGGCTGTGAAGTGCCACTCGATCATTAAGGGAGAGGGTATAACAACGGTGCGGCTTTGGCAAGCCCTCGTCTTTGCCAGACGGAAACAGGAAGAAGACACTAGTTTGAAGTCTTTATTTCTCACCCTAAAATAGAATTCCACCACATTTATATTTGACCTGAAACACTCTTTACATTCATATTCAGCTACGCATGTGAGAGTAAAATGTAGTATTGAATAAAAACAAACTCACTCCCATGCTTTTTTGGCTGCATAATTTATTTGTTGTTAAACATTTTCTAAGTGCATATTCTTAATTTTACCAGCTCAGTCTGTAGTGGAGAAAACGGGTGGGTGTTTGATCCGCTGTTTAATTATCCTTTTAGTTTACATGCACAGCAGCATACAAAACCAGGGAAAAGAACAATAGTCTGCTAAAGCATGTATTTCACTTGTCATGATCTGCCATTACGACCGGCGAATCGCGGCAGTTAATTTGCATGCATAAATGATAATGCACTGCAAGGGTGGTCATAAATAAGAAAAGTCATGCGCTCCAGCTGACTGACGTCACCGCCGCTATTACTACCCCTCATCGGCTGTAACAGAAACACAAATCTTACTAACAATTTAAGGAAATAATAATCACTGTCCCTTATTAACTTGTGGGCATTTTCTTCATCTGCTTCGTTTTATCTTTTTCCACGCCTTGAAAATACACTAACGGTAGACAGGTGGCATAATCAAATCAACAAGTGTAAAACAACATGTTTGTTGATATTGTAGGCTACCCTCCGGTTCCGTCATTTAGGGCTATGCATAAAAATAATCAATCAAATGTCTGTTTGAGGTAAGAGTAGC
Organism: Hyperoplus lanceolatus; assembly: GCA_026929865.2. Lineage (NCBI taxonomy): Eukaryota > Metazoa > Chordata > Actinopteri > Uranoscopiformes > Ammodytidae > Hyperoplus > Hyperoplus lanceolatus. Next base: position 6,922,409 of record CM049403.1, read on the forward strand.
TACGTTTCATTTATAATTTGGGAAACAAATTCCCTGGAACTCTCATTTGTAAGTTAGCTCCTCCATTCCGGACATAATTGATTGGCGGACACCTGTGTCAAACGTAGGGCTGAGCCAACGTCGATGCAGACTCGATGATCGAGGGCTTTATCACCCACTTACACTCGAGGCTCGATGGTTTGGGACGACACTCAATATGGCGGGCCCTCCCCGCGAACGCGCAAACGGAGGTATAGTGGATAGGGTTAGGGTGTAGGGGGTGGATCTAGATTCGGCCATGGTCATGGTCCTATCAGGTTCTGAACACTTTGCCCTCCAGTTTTTCATTTTATTCATACAGGTAATCCCACTGGGACCGGAGACTCTTTTTCAAGGGAAAGTTGGTGGAGTGTTCAAAATATGAAGGGTGTACTCTCTTTGGAGCATGACTGCACTCAAACAGTTGGCAGTCTCTACCATATTAAGATTTTTGGTATATCCTGTGTAAAAGTAGAAATGTATCCTGATGGTGAGTGGGATTAAACTAATTGACTGCCATTACCTTTTCTGAAGGCTCTTCTTAAGAAAAACAAAAGCACCAAACCATGCCCTACTTTTCCATCCATGTTGTACACTCCTTTTCTCCCTTTTTTCTGTTTCATATCTAAACAATGTTTAAAAAATTATAGCTTTAACCTTGTGGTATTGTACTCTTTTGGCAGTCTCCCAGAAAGGGCTATAGGTTCTTTCTTTGTTTGTCTGGGCAGTTGTTTGTTATTATTCTCCGTGTGTGAGGGGGAAGAAGTGAGTGTGAGTGCCCCTCAGAGTGTTTGTGGGAGGGAAGGCTTGATGACATGGGTGGAGAGGGAATAGGCTTTCTCTGGTCCATTGGGAGGAAAAGGGAGGGAGGGGTGGGGGGGTTCCGCGGGGGTTGAAATACTGATGCTCCACAGGTTTTTGCCATTAGGGCCATGGCCTTTTATCACTATAGCACATTCTAATATATATATGTATGCGCCCAAAAAGCCTTTAGAATTTTTTTTAATCTCACTGGGTTTGGAGTGAATTCAACAGACAACGCAAAATCCGAGTTGAGACATCTGTCAGGGCTTTGTGAATTGTCTCTGGAGAGACAAATATGGTAACAATAAAGCCTTCTGCGTTTTTCTCACAACAAGGAAGAGAGGGGGGGCTGTGCCATACATGATCTCTGGCTTTGTGCTGATCTAACTCGGGCTTATTGGACAGCACGGAAAAGAAGAAAACAATAGCTATGTGTTCTTAGCCTTTAAAAAAAAAGAAAAAAAAGAAGGTTTTCCCCCTTAGCTGTACCCCACTGCTGAGGCACTGTGTTTCTTTAGTTTTTTGGAGTCCGTTGGGGGATAATTCAACATTGTTATCTAACATGTCTTCCACTTGGACTTTTTAATGGTTTCCAAATGTTCCATCTGATTGCTATTGGCAGCCTGTGCGTGCTTGGCGAGATGTGTTACTGACATGTGCATGCTTGCAGGCCTGGGCTGGCACAAGGCGGGGGGGGCAAGGGGGGTAAAATGCAAGGGTCTGACCCCGAGATTGAGAGAAAAAAAAATCTGGCCACTTATTTTCTCATAAGAAATATGACTCAATAATAGAGAAAAGCTGTTTGGTACCTCACTCACCTCAGTGCATGTGTTCCGTGCCACCCGTATAACTTTTGTGTATTCTTGTATGTGTGCAATGTGTTGAAGTAGGTCACGCGGATGTCATATATATAAGAGGAAGTTTACAGTATAGGGTGATATCAAGGCTGTGGTCAACCACCTGAAATCTTAGCTGACGAAAAGGAAGTTCCATATCGCGCAAGAGCAAAAGGTGCGACCTGGTAAACACAAGTGAAGACGAGTTGATGTCAAGAGAGTCCAGACATTCACACAGATCACTGGCTGTTCATTGCAGTGCACTGTGTCATAGACATAGCACAGACAGACAGAGATTCGGTGTCCTTCCTTAAACCCTGCTGAGTGCTCCTTTGCTTGATTGCCTTGGCCCAGTCATTGCTTTTTCGGTAGTTGTTGCCAATGTGATGCCTGTGACTAAAAAGAGAGCATTTACTAAAGAGTATAAAACGATTAGTGTCCATCCCTATCCGTTTTCAGCAGAACGGAATTTGTCTGTTGAAAGCTAACCTTTCAGTTTGACCCATGCACCCCCCCCCCCTCCCTATTATTAATTACATTTCTGAGTTGTATAGCCCTAAGTTGTTCATCCACTTTGTTCTTTATTGTTTAAGGAACACTGCACACATTTAGCGGTTTAAATATAAATTCAGCAGTCCTTTTTGTGGAAAGGCTTAGTCAGAAAAAGACAAAAAGGACTTTGTACTTGTGACATTTGCTGCGACAAAAAAATTCCTTCCTATATCACACTGTAGACTGAGATCTGTCAGTCAGAGGAGAAAGTTTTCAAGTGAAACAATAGATGACATGATGGCTTTCCCCTAACGAGAGGTCAGAGGTGAAACCCCGACTATGACATGTGACCTCTTTAGAAGCCGTTTTGCAACAGTGATATACTTCATACAAGCATCTCAAATACGCCTGTATGTATAGTGAGTTTCTCTGTCCAGAATGACACATAGGGAGTTGGACAATGTGAACTAGAGCATTAGTGTGTGTACACCATGTGCTGGCTGTTTCTTTTTTTTCTTTCTTCTTTTTTTTTAACCTCACACTATTCAGAACCTTTTCACATCTCCAAGGCAACCAGTGAAGGCCACAGCTAATGGTTAGTCACAGGTTGTACAAGACAGAGTGTACCGTACAGGGTGTAGTGAAACGTCTGGTTCTCCTCCTCATTGATTTTTAGGAAGGTCCATTTGTACCATTAGTATAAATTGATACCAGTTAAAAAATGTTGTTCAAAAATTTTAGCCATCCACCATCACGAACACCACACATATGTACAGATATTACTGTAAATGGTCTCGCAAAAAAAAAAGATCAAATGCTGATTTATAAGTTATGTGTTTTGAAAACTGCATTCTCTTTCATGTCGTGGGCTACCAATGGGGCTCTTCTCTGGAGTAGATTACTATGGCCATGTGGTGTCAATGTGTAATACATTATTTACATATGACACATTGATTGAATCCTTACTTTACTGCTTTGAGCGTTTTCATTCTTACAATATGTTTTTGCTCCCCACAGGGCCATTGTCCCGTAGCCCATGTGAGCTGCTGCCGGTGGGGCTGGGCCACCCGGTGCAGGCTGCCTCTAAGAGCTTCACCGCCCTGTCCGGCTGTGCCAGCAGAGACACCACCAGCCAGCCCCAAGAGGTCCACATAGTCAACCTGAGAGGACCACAGGGACCAGACGTCCCCCCGCCTGAGGTCAGTCAGCTTCAAAATGAAGGTTTCACTGTGAACCAAAAGAAGTACATAATGAAGCATTCAGCAATGTTTTGCTTTAATCCCATATTTAATATCAGAACATCAAGAAATGATTGTTAATAAAAATTAGGGCTGTCAAATTAACGCGTTAATTTCGATTAATTAATCACAGAAAAATTAACGTGATTAAAAAAATTAACGCAGATTAATCGCACTTCTATAGTGCCCTTTGACCCGGTGCAAAAGTGGTGCGCAGCTCGGTGAGCTGCACCTGTAGCTTGCATCATGGCTTGCATACACAGCCCGCACGGGTGAAAGGGAGAAAAGTAAAGAGAGAAGCAGAGGAAAGGGCGGGGCCGAGGGCTCTATGGACGGTTTAAGGGATGCTTTGGGCAAATAAGCATGAAGGTAGGAAGACATCTTACTTTATTCTCTGCAGTGTCTGTGCATTATTGATTTAGTGGGTGCAACAATATAGGTTTAAAACAGTATCTCTCAATCTTCCTCCGTGTGTCTCAATTTTGTTTGCTAGCTGTCTCGTCTCCCGCGTAAACGGACACCCTATGTGTGTGTGTGTGTGTGTGTGTGTGTGTCAATATTTTTTATAAGTGACCCTGTAGACAATTGATCCCTGTCTGTTATTAGCAGGGCAAAAAGCTCTGTGAACTAGTAAGCTTGATGACTGTTCAACTGCGAGCTCAATAGCTTAGTCAGGAACTGGACATTAAGTTTGCACTGATTACCGTAACATGAACATTTGTCCCGTTGACTCCTGTCTCTAAACCTCCTACACCTCTATTGTGGGGAAGTTCATTCTTTAACAGAAAAGGCTTACATCGAGGTGAATGGTGCAGCACAGCTAATAAGCTATACTGTATATTAGCCTCACTAGGTACTGTCAAATAAATGGACCTTCTAGAGAGGGGTAAAAACAAGACAGTGAGTAGTTCCTCATTTGAAAAGCCAACCACTTATTTGTTTTGAGCACCTCTCTTTAGTTCATTCAAACTGTCAGCACATCTCCAGGATAGTGTTTCTAAAGTTGACGTCGGTATCCAAACCACTCCCTGTCTACAGCACGTCTCCTCAAAGTCAGCCATAGTTTTCAGATGAATCACGGGGCCCAGGGCCTTTTTCAGAAACACTGAGTCTGGCTGGGAGATCGTCCCATCTCCCCTCAGTCACAGTGCTGTGTGAGAAGGAGCATGTGTGGACTTGCCATCGCAATTTTGCTGCCGATGTAAGCTTAGGTGTTGCTAAGGCCAAATACAAAGAAATGTGTGTGTTTATGCTGTGTCAGCTCGACGACTCTCCGGTTTTAGTCGCCGTGTTTGTTCTGAAGCTGAACTACAAATGATACATTACTGTGTGAACAAACAATTGGGAAAGATTTGTCTTTGCTGTTAATTTTTGAGATGTATTTTTTTATTCAAATTGTTTGATAGCCCATACTGCAAGAAGTGATGGACCAAATAATGGTTCATTGACACATTTACATTACGTCTGGTGGTAAAACTGCATCTTTTATACCTTTTTCCTAACTCGTCTGTAGTTAATTTATAATGCTTTTAAGCAGAGGGAATTGTGTTTAAGTGAAATTAAACACACCTGGAATCTGGCAATGAAAAATAGGACACAATTTTCCAACATTGTTATTTTTTTTTTACTTTGAAATAATTAGCTCTCCAAAAGGCCCGCTCACGCAGCACAACTGTTATGGCCAACAGTAAGCTTTTGTTTTGAAAGGTCTGTGAAATCCATCTCTTCACGTCATTGTCTCCAGCTGTTGGTAAGCCATCACCTCCATGGTCCAGTGAGGACTTTGGTGGAGGAGGCTGAAATCCAGCTGTCTGTTCCCTGCACCCACAGCCTTGGCTAAAGCAAAAGCTGAATGTCACACCGGCTCTAGTTGAGATTAAGTGGCCCTGCAGAAAACTCATTGTGCCTGTGATAAGATAAGATCCCCTAAAGGACATTTGGATACTGTGTCCACTCCCACTCTGGTCCTTGATTGCATTTCCACCTTGGTTGTGTGTGGGCACAGATTGGCCTGTTCTGAACACAAGCAGCCTCTTCCTTAAATGCTTTTAGCCTTCAACAAGGCTGAGTTTGGAGGCCAGTACAGTGTGTAAAACTGTTCTTCAGTTTGCCACAATCTGTCCTTGATCTATCATGACAGCAGGAGGTGATGATGATCCAGTGAAATAGAAAAAGGAATTACAGCCCCTGAAAACAAAGGGCCTTGTTTAAAATGTTAAACATTCTCAGCCATATTTGTGGCGAAGGACGCTCTGAGAAAGATATATGCTGTGAAAAAGGGCCACATTGATCAACCTTGATCAAATTAAGACTAAAAGCATAAAAATCCTTTCCCTTTTTTTAATCAAGCAAATTAAAGGTAAGGAAAGTTATGTTGGAATTAATGAGAATTATCTCCTCTAGTGGAAAGGGTCTTCAACCTCTTAGAAACCAGCTGTCTTTTCCAAATGATGAAACTCCACAGCCTCTTGTCTAGAAGGAATCCACCGAAATGACATTTTTGGAATATCAGACGGTAAGACATTTAGACCTGAAAGCTGAAAAGCTCCCGTAGTCGGTTTGGTTTCAGCTACACAGTGGCTTCCATATCCAGAGGTAAAAAAAAGCCTTCAAAGCGCTCTTGCAGTATAATTCATTTCTACTCATCCCATCTGTATATGCTCAATTTGTGCCAGTGACTAGTGCTCTTGCGAGGAAATACAGAGCTGGATTTGTCTGCAAGAAGATTTGTAGCTCTTCAGTTCTGCTTAGCACACGAGACTCCAAACGGGAGGAAACAGATACACTTGCCCTGTCCAAATGTAACAGCACCTTCGGTAAATGTAATCCCCATAGGAATAAATGTGTCAAAACGTCATGCTGCGGTTTTACGGGGGTAAGGTAGATTGGGATGGATCTTTTCAACTACTGTATATCCCAGTTAGAAAGAAAAAATATTCCTTTAATTAATTGTAAAATTTGTCAGATTTAGAATCTTGCAAAATATTTCACTCAGTTATGGATCTTTTCCCCTTGTTTTTTATTTTTTTTTAAACTTTTCTTTTAGTGGTTTTATGTTTTTTTACATATGGACAAAAAAAAACAGAATAAGTAAACACATACAATACATACACAACCCCCTCTCCCCTCTCCCCTCCCCCTCCCCTCTCCCCTCCCCCTCCCTCACATAAACAGACAAGGGATACAGAAAAAAAAGTGAAATAAATAACTAAGACAAAATGATTAAGAAAATAAGCTATAAGTACACAAGAAACAAAACAAAGCTAAAACAAAAACAAAACTGGGGCAAACCTCACACCTTTTGGTTCCCTAAGTGCCGCAGCACTGGGCCCCATATAGCAGGGAATTTATGGGGGTGACCTGACAGTATATGTCGTAGCCTTTCCACATGTAGAATGCCCACCATTTCCCTCCTTTTCCCCTTGTTTGCTTTGGAATGTGTATCCTTTGCTTATTGTCAATATTAGCAGCAGAGAGGTATAGATGGTCTCTCCGTGATTATGTAGATCTGTTCTCCTGAGTTCTCCGCCTCACTTCTGCTGATGGGGGGGGGGGGAGGTCTGGGCGCACAGAACCGATTGTATTTGGATGTTTGGAACGATCAACAGTGTAATTGGGAAGGGCTTGGAAACATGATGTGCCCCAATGCACCTTAAGGGGTCTGCAAAGCCAAGACATGAGCGGGTATACGGGCATAAATCAAGCTGCTGCACATGAAGTGTATGGACTAACGTGGACCAAGGGGATCACACATCATGGTCAGATTTACACTGTTTTATACACACACACACACACACACATATTCACATCCTGCAGCTTGCTATGTGTGAGGCCTGCTTCACGTCTCCTTTACATCCATGTGTTAAAAGTCGCGGCTCGCAGTTTGTCCATATTTTGGGGTAAATATGTGAGAGAAATGAATTGTTTCCTGTCTGCACCAGTGAACCCATTCCGTATGTACGGGCATTAACTATGGGCTATGAACTGTTATCCAGAGAAAGAAATGCACAGCTGGACTTGAATCATAATACACACGTTGGCTCCTGGCCAATCTCCACACCAAAGCTGAGATATTAAGTGCAACAGAACACCTCTGTAGTGACTGTGCATAGTGCTTTGGTCTGGGATACGCTCACATTTAAAGCGCTGCCAGTCAGCACAGAATAACACACCCGGGGAAGAAAATATGCTAATCACTCATTCAAGCAGCCCAGAGCTAGAAATATCCACAATAATATTTTGGATAGTACTCCAGTGATGTACAAGCCATGTGTTCAAATCTGCAGGGGAAGAAAGTAGAGCAGGCTGTGCATGACTAAAAATAAGTTCATTGCCGTAAGAATGAAGCTCAGCATTCTAACTTGCTGTAGGTTAAGATGGTCACCATGTGAAAGAGGATCCTTCCTTACCCAATCTGCATGTAAGCATTGTCTTTGTGAGCATTTCAGCCCTAAACTCTTGTAAGAAAGTTGTTAGAGTTAGTTCGAGGATTTTCCATGATTCAAGCAGAGAGTTTTTTTTTTCTCGTCAATGATTATATTTAACAAGTTGCAATGGCATCCTAGTTAGTGGTGCATTGGTCCAATTTGGTCGAAAAAAAAAAAGAATTTTCAGCAAATTTAATTTTTTCGTTCCTGAAATGACAACCACCAACCAGCACCACAGACAATGCCCGCTGAGCATTGCCAGACCACAATGAGAGAGATTTTTAGGGGCTGACAGTACTTAGCTAGTTTGCGTATTTCAAACTACCTATTTAGTTTTATGATATGTCTGGATTTTTACTCAACATTTCTTTTAGACAGAGGGCTGTTTGTTTTATAGATTCCTAACCGTCTTTTTTCATACAATGACTAGTAGTGCGACTGGCTGGCCTGGACCAAATCTTTTAGGACTTCTAAAGTGTTATTCACATTTGTCTGAAATGAAGAGCTATGATTTCTTTAGTTCCAGTGTTCCTGATCAAAGTAACAGAAGCCCCCTTTTTTCTTTTTCTGTTATCCTCATGTGGGCCTCTAAAGCAAAGACAGTCCAGGCCTGAGACGCAATATCCTGGAATAGGACTGTTGAATAAGTGACTGTTTTGGGCCGACACAGTCATAGTAAAGCCTGTCGTGCCAGATTGGGGCTCTGTGTCCGCAGGTAGGTATTTAAAATAACGGCATAATATTATTCACATTTTCAAAAAATTCAATTAGATTGTTAGAAATAAAAGATCTAATCTTCCTTAGAGCATTCGGAGAACAAATGAGAGTTACAGACCAGACTCACTGCCTCCAATTTCATCCAAGCTTTGAAACCACTTTAGGGATTTTCAGGCCGAATATATTTTGGTGGGTTGACTATTGACCCCTGGAGGTGTTGGTGTTTTGCCACTTAAAGCTCTACCAAAACAATGACCTCATCCCGAAGTGTTCTTTTTCTGTTCTCCCCCTGCTCTGGATCAACAGTGTATAGGTATCAAGTTTGAACGTGTTTCCATATGTTCCACACCCCCTGTCATACGCTGAAATGGCCTTTTGCAACCGCCTTCTAACATGCATAGCAGAGCTTGGCACTATGATGGACACACCTATACAGTATGTTCCCCAGTTTCATTGACATGTTGAGCAAAAAATAAGCAACTGGATGAAAAAAAAGAGAGAGACCTGTCTGGGCATATAGGCTACAGTCAGATGATAGGGTGAAAAATCAACAAAGCGGTATAGGCTATCTCCAATCGGGCCATCTTTCTGTAATCAGCTCAGCAAAGGCAAACATCAAACAGCCACTTGCTCGGCATCAGGGTGAGGCAGAGCAGATGATTGTTCTATCAGCTGGAATTCGCAGATATCTTTTTTGACTGTGTGAGTGACTCTAGCTGAAGGGGCTCTCACCAGGCACAGACAGCTTTGTCAGATATGAGTTGAGCTTGTATGCACACACAAGACAAACTGCACACACAAAGCCAGCCATATGTTTCATTTAAACCTGCTTTTGGGGGCTTTTGTATGGCCTAACCTTGTTTACAAATGTTATGCAGACTTTTTCTCAGAAGGAGATGTTTTTTCTCTCATATTTAATAGCAGCCTAGAGGAAGGACTCACTAGCCTACATCCACTAATGCTGAGGAATTTGACTTCTCCTCACTCTCTGTGAAATATAAAGTTAAATATACCCTAAACAAGAATGATACTATAGGAAGTGTGCATCTTTCAAAAAAAAAAATCTTTTTGGTGGAATGTTAGCTTCAAGCCTCTGGGTGGGTGTTTCTCATGGCAGAAGTTGAAGAAAGTTGAAGAGCTTGCATTGCCAGTAGCTATGTCCTGTCAACTACAATAGAGTAGGTCTAGGCTTTAACTAATTGGATGAATTCATAGTCTATGTACAGTATGTTGAAACAACAAAACAAAATGTTGTTAATTTATTTTCTTGGTAATGTTTATTTTAGTTCAAATCAAATTCCATTAGAGTGGAATCTTGGTCTTCCGTGCCCCCTCCCCCCCTTGCCACGATTTTGTGTTATTTTCTTCAGCATGTCCTCCTGCCATTCTGCCATATCACTGCAGATTGCTATCCAGAAGTCCCGTCTCACTTTGCCGTCCTTTCAGGCTTCTTGCAGTTGAGTGCAGTGCAGACTGATTAGCATCACAGTTCAGGGAGAAAGGCTCCAGGTAACTTCCCCATCGGTACTCAAATATGTGGGTGGCACTGATAAGAGCGGTCAACAGGGTTTGGTCCGCCTCTGCTCCATCGTTTAGCTCCCTTGCCCCGGCTCCCCTTCCCTCTGTACACCCTCACTGATCCAGAAAGAACCCAGATCCAGACAGACAAGACACACGCACATAGCCATAGCCTACATACACATCAGATAACACAGCATGATCGGCCCCAGACAGTGTGCTTTCCTCCTCTTGGAGCTGTGACTTTATAAGGTTCTTTGTCAACCCCTCTTTGTTTTCAACTTTTTTGGTAATGTTAAAGGTTCCAACGGTTGTTATAACCTTGGATATGGTTCCATTTTAAAGCTTTATTGTGTGAGTTTTTCATATGAATGAATGTCGGTTACATTCAAGCATTAGCCAAATGAGTTGACACAAAGTTGATTAAGCCTATCAGCTCAACAAAATTATATTGTATTATATATATTGTATTTCTCAGTATGGCAGCGTTTACAAACTGGAATTCCAAATGGGGGTCAACAAAAGTTACGCACTGCAGCTTTAACCTATGCCGATAGTGATTCCTAAACTGCGGTCGTTGTTTTTGAGTTGACTGTTCAGTATGTTTCTGTTCCATGTCACTGATTGTGTCCTTGATTATTATTTCCTGGGAGGGAGAGTGTGTTTCCAGATTAGTCCTTCACTTTCCGGCTAATTAAAGGATGTTTTGGGTTTTCTCTGAATCAACAGGGATTATCGGCCTCTTAATCCACTCTGTCAATAAAGGAAAGTGCAGGGACACACTGAGCTGCACTGATACAGACCTGTGGCTGCAGGGTGTCAGTGTTTGTCTATGAGAGTATCACATTACAATGTTAATGCTTTGACACTTAGATTTATTTGGCTTGAAAGGTCACGGAATTGTAACCACACGCTCAAGACGGCACAAACAAACAAAAAAAGGTTCTAAATCTAACTGTGGCTTTTGTTAAACAATAAAGGCTTCGGGATGATTTACCACTTTTTCACTGTAGGCGAAAACATTGTTTTTTTTCAAACACTGGTCAATTTTAGATTTTGCTTCCAAAACATGTCTTCTTCCATACTAGTATAAATAAAACGTCCAAACTGTAGATTTAGGTGTTTATTTTAGTACACCTTGCCTGTTCAAGTAGGCCCAAAAATCTCAACTTCTTAAGCACTTACATCAACAAAACTCTGCAAAATCATTCTTAGAACTGTTCTGAAAGTTAAATACAGAATGATGTGTTCATATGTTATTAATTTTCTGATTTATAATACATTTTGATCTAAAAAAATATGCCAAAATACCTTTCCCTTGTGGTTTGGTGCCTTTATGCTGGGTTTTTAAAAAATTTATTAAAATTATCTATAAAAAAAAAAAAATTTAAATCCCAAAAAAATATTTTTTTTTTTTAAAGACCTAGGCTGTACCTATATTTTATGATTAATAAAATGAAAATGGGTTGCGTCCAAAATCTGTTGGACAAAAATATGTTGTTAAAAATAAATAAGGATTTTAGCTCTGGCTTTATTGAACACATAGATTTCTTTTTCTCTGAATAGCTGCAAAGATACGCATCATTTTGTTAGATATGGCCAATTTTGCATGATTATTCAAACTTTTCTGAATAAAATGTTAATACATAAAATATTGTTTTAATGTTGTTAATCAACTGGCAAAGTTTCTATAAGTTATAAGTTAATACCCATTTCACCTGCGATGTCTTGCCTTTAAAGATGAAGCTGTTTTTGTTTTGAACATTTCCATTGTTTACACATGCTACCGCTACCACTAATGGTATGCTCTGTGACGGGCCTTGACTACAGCTGTCGTCCCTTGTGTGCGGTGTAGTTTCAGTAACGTGATAGGGTCTCCATCCGTGTCTGCTGGCAAATGCGCCCCATAACCGTTATAGACACTGGACTCCCCCGAAATCCCCCTCTTGCCCATGTCTCCTGATAATCTATCAAGTGTGGTCTGTTGTGTCCAATGGAGGTATATAGAGGCACCAGGGACATCTCAGCGCCACCTGATCCTTCTTGTGAACAACATTACAGGGCCCTCCCCCTTTGATGCCTACTGTATCTGCTGCTCTTCTCTCCACACCCTGGCTGTGTGACAAGCTCTGTTGCTATGATGATGGCCTGGTCTTACCAAAACCTTGTGACGGTAACCCTGTGGGCAGAGAGGCACACCAGCTGCCCCGAGCATCACTTACATTGTGCAACCCAGCTACTGGTCAGAACTGATACAGCTTGGGTGTTATTCACTCTTTACTTACTCCTAAACTTACACTTGAAAAAAAGACTCTTGAGAAGAACAATGCAAGGTGTTTTTCACTTGTCATGATTAAAAACTCATTCTGAGCTATATTTGACTAGCATTTAGAGTTGTTATGTTTCATAATAGGCCTGCGATGCTCAAAAGCAGTATCCCCCCCCCCATAACTAAGTTAATTTAAGTTATTGCAAGTAATACATCAGTGGCACTGTTCAAAATGTAAGATGATCATCTACCTGAAATAAGATTATAAGTGATATGTTTAGCATTTATAAATGAGATATATGTTGAAGTGATGGGAATACTCATATTGAGCATTCGTTATAGGAAGAGCATTGAACTTACGAGTCCCTATATCTCACTGCTTGTAAGGTGGTTGTGTCTTACATTAAGTAAGTGTCATTAGATATTTTGACGTGAACATTAGACAAATATACTTGGTATGATTTAGATTGTTTTGCAGTGCACTGTCAATAACAGCAGATAATTACCACACTTTTCCCCTTTTTCCAGCATCAGTGGCTCTTGGCACTTCCTCTCCGCTTTTAAAGCTCTGTTTGTGTGTTTACGTTTATAAAGGTGACTCACGTCTCCTGGACATGTCTCTGTCTGGCTTTAATTTCCTCATCTTTTAAACTCTCTCTCTCTCCATCACTCTCCTTTTTCGCTCTCTCCGTCTGTCTCCCTCGTCATCTCTCAAAGCCAGGGCCTGAAAAGCCAAGCCAGGTATGACTGTATCTCTCTCTGCTTGTTGTTATCCCCAGAGGAGCGATTCACATGCTTTTTCCACAGTCTGGATAAATGGGGGAAGCAAAATATGCAACGGAAAAGAAAAGAAAAAGGAGCGAGAGTATTCAAGTCTTTGAGTCTCTTGATCTGTTTGTTTGGAGGATGGCCATCCAGTTTGCCTCATAGAGAGATAGCTCTTTGGTCATTTCTTCCATCATTTCTTGGTCTCTCAAGAGAGACTTATTTATTATGAATTGTGTGCTAGCACTAGCGCAGGCGGCTAAACAGCGCTTTGTGTTGCCCTCTCCTCCAGGGCTTACACTGTACATCTTCGGACGGACTGCTAATTAGGCTTTGATGCTTTGATTGAACATCACAAGGAGAAAATAGAAATGAAGAGATCACATTTTACTGCATATAATAGATCTCCTTTAAGGAAGACAGGAGCCTTGGGGGAATTGTGTAGCTGTGTGGGCAAGAGAGAGTTACATACAGAGCAAAGTTGTTCATAACTTGCCTACTGATGAGGTCATTTTGATTTGTACGACCAATAGGTCAAGGTCATCCTTGACCTTTGCAAACACTATAAACAAAACAATTTCAACTGGAGGATTAAAGGTGGAGTCCGCGATCCTGATAAGCATTAGCCCGAATTGCTGACTCTGCCTTCAAATGACAAGCTCTGTTTCCCGAAGCTCTCAACCATGACACATCTCATATATTTGATTTGTGAGTATGTTAATGGGAAATGTTTGTCATTTTGGGAAGTATGCTTGGATTGCTCACTTTCCCAGGAGTTAGATAATAGACCTGCAACCTGTTCCCTGTTTGTTTTAGGACAAAGACTGAAAACAGTGGTGAACAGTTAGGTAGCCATGGCTCTGTTCACAGGTGACAAAAAATCCCCTAAAGCAGCACCTTTTAAAAGCTCACTTATTAACCTGTTCTATCTCCTTATATCTCTATTTGTGCTTCACTGGGAATTTCCTGACCTAACTTTCTCTGGGCCCAGCCAGTGACTCAACGGTTTTGTTTGCACCAGGTTGCCTATAGCAACATCACTGTATACCGACAATATTTTTTATTATTATTATTTTTTTTGTTAAGACAGGTTTGAGATAAAGTGATGCTTGTTGTTTGCAGTGTTCTTGCTAAAACAAAACAACACAAAGCAAAATAATACTAATACCTAAAATGGATAGAATCATATTAAAAAGACTGCAGGTAAGTTACACCTGACAATGTTACAATGTTTATTTGATGTTTTCTCTGATTACCTTTAGTGATACGGCCTACAGCTGCACCTTAGCCGTTTGAGCTAACGGTAGCTTCACTGACTGACAGTATTCTGAGCTGCCTCACAGCAATGTTCATGAGGCCAGGTGTTCTTAAAGCGGCTACGAGTAACATTTAAATATCTTTTAAACAGCCTCATGTTTCCTCTGATAATCATAAATTACCTTTAACAGCAAACGAGACCATCAGTGCAAAGAAAGACGTTTTTAAATAGTTTTTATTACTGCTTTTGGTCTGGTCGCATACCCAGTCCGATTTTCGGTTCGCTCGTGCAAGCTCTATGGTCACATATCCGTATTGGTCGCAGATTTCAGTGTGGCGCAGCAACGTGAATTGAGAAGCCTATCCCTCCAGGTGAGGGAAGGGGAGCGGGAGCCTTGTTTGATGCAGTTATTTGTCGTCATAATGACTGATAACGGGGCTGAACCATCAAAGAAAAAAAAGAAAATGCAATGAAGAAAAGCCAAAAGGGAGAGTGATATAGGCTACGGGGGGACGAGGGCGTTGCCAAGCAACGTGTATACAATTTCACGAGAGCGAAACTAGACTGCAGTGTTTACTCCTAAATGAATGAGCGGTTGGTACTAACACAAAGTTTGCTTTGCTTCACCATCATCAGATAACCATTATCTGAAATAGTAATTATTTACAACAACATAAACACATTACCTCATCGTGATCCATACTAACTGCCGTCTCTCGTTCATTCGCTTTCTGTGAGGACATGTAATCTTTCAGCTCCGTGAGAGATAGTAGTTAGGTGAACCTGCATCAACTCATTGCAATCAGGTGCGTGTGGCAGTGACTGGCATTAGTTCATGCAGTGTCAAAACCACTCTCACGGAGCCGAAAAGAGTCCTCACACTTTCAACACACGGACATGCGCTATATTGCTCCCTTCACAGTTCACACTCACACGCCTGGCACGCGCTAGAAAACAGCTTTGTCGTAAAAATACTACCGCTTTTGTCCAAAGGGGACGCCAACGTGCCATGTTACTCGTAGTGGCTTTAATCAAATAAAATGATAAACAACAAAGTTACACGATGATGGTCTTTAAAAAAATGTTGGTGGCTATCTGGCAGCTGTAAGTCATTCACTATCTCGGTGATCACCTTATAGCTGTTTATCTAAAGAAAGACTGAGACTCTATTGACTCTTAATCATTTCAAACATCATAATCATACAGGAGTGGAGTTCCCCCATTATGGACGTAGGAGATCTTCGACTTGATACTTGTAGCATTGCATTAAGATATTGTTTCTTTCATTGTTCCGTTATTAGCTTCAATGGAACCATGAAGGCTTTATTTATTGAGGGAAAAAAAGGGGCCAATATTTTTTGCGAGTTTTAACCAAATAAGTTACCGTTTGGGTAGTTCTATAGAATTCAGTATACAGTATATACATATATTGGAATCCTTGTGAGCTGGATAAGCTATGTACAGGCTTTTACTGATGACACACACAAACACACACACACACCCACACAAACACACACACAGGCCTGGGCTGAGATCAGATCGATCAGTGCATGCACAGGCCGTCAACAAACCTTGACAAAGTTGGTCCGAATCGTCCATACAGGTCTAACGCTGGACACAAGTAAACATCAGCTTATGCCCCCCCCCCCCACACACACACACACACCCCAAAAAAATCCAGTTTGTTTTCCCCACCTCACTAGCAGACTGTGAAAAATCTATTTTAATGGCAGTCTGAGAACCAAAGGCATACTTACATGCTGTAAAGATGATAACAGAAACACGCCACTTACTATTTTTTTTAAAAACTCTGTTAACAAAGACTCCACTGTGTGAAAGTTCAGATCCTGCAGAGGCTACATATCAGAGCTAAAGCAAGTGCCTTTTAAGGAGAACACAGCACGCCGCCTCTGTGAATTTACAAGCAAAGCGAATACATAAACAACCACAAAACCAGATAAAGAAGACCAATCTACAACATGTAAGCTCTGCAAATTACATCAGGATAGTAACTTGATCTCGTGATATCTTTGGTTATATTTCAGTGAGCATGAGGAAATCAAAGCATTGGCATTTACACAGTGTAGCTGTGTGAAACAGGGACCTTTTCAACATATAAATATCATCATGAAACTTTGCTATTTTATTATTTATAATTAAAGCAATACATTTTTTGTGTTTGCAATTATTATTATTTTTTTTATCTTTGAATAAATATGATAATTGTAAATTTGCATTTCTTTGAAAACAAAACATCTAGATGTCTGATAAAGCCAGAGTTAAAATCTGGTTGGTTTTAGATACATAAACAAAATATACATAAACAAACAGGGTTTAGTAAAAAAAAAAAACAGCTAAATGTACATTTTGGACCTTTTATTTATACTATCATATTAAAGAAGACATTCAAGCAATTGAAACAAAATAGACAAAAAATCGCAAAATTGACAAGTGCTTGGAAAAATGATGTTTTTGCCTGTGCATTGTCTCGCCTTAAACCCTCATCTCTTAAGTGTACTTAACTATCTTCCTTCTTTTTTTGTTTTTAACAGTGTGTTGTTCCTTTACGTAACTCCAATCCCTTGTTTTTTTCTGCCCTACTAGGTGGAGCTGCATCTGAAGCCCATCCAGTCTATGCTGACCCACCAGAAGCCACTAGCCTTCGTGCTCAACTCCCCCCAACCACTGATCTGGAAGATCAAGACAGAGAACCTGGCCCTGGGCGTCAAACGTACCTTTCATGTGAGTCCAGCATCACTAAAAAGCCTTTAAGTCCTACTTCCTAAAACTGTGTATTCATTTCCTGGCTAAAACCTTACTCCCATTACAGTAGCCTTCTCTCCCTCTCTCAGTCAAATATTTCAAGAGATATACAACTTTGCAGAGGAGGCCCCCCTCTCCACAAAAGGCTTGTCATACACAGTCATTGTATAGTGAGGCATTCGTCTCTGCATACTGACATGTAATGATTCAATCCGTGCATACCTCTTTAGGTTACAGCTGTGCACTCCTCTCAGAACAGAGGCGAATTCATTCCTAAACATTTTCTTTCGTGCGATTCTAAGTCAATTGTAGAAGCAGTTTTTTAGATTAGTACAAGTCTGACTAATATAAATATTATTTTGATTTATATCAAGTGATTCAGTATATAATTATATCATTATATAATCACCATTTCCCAGACTCAACCCAGTATCACTCCCTCGCTTTGTGGTGTAGAATGTGTCTAAGAAGGTGAGATATGCTCTGTCAGCTTTCTCCACACCCTATAACCACAGGCCCATATCCCCACTGCCTCCCTCCCTCCTTTAAGCAGTCTTGTTGATAGCTTGGCAGCTGTTCAAATCAGACAGGGTGTATCCGTCCGTACACCACAATAATCCTAACAAGGGGGAATGTGTGGTAGCAAACACCAAACCACTAAAGCTGTGCTGAGGAAAGGAGCTGATCCCTCACCCTAATACAGATATTTCTGCTAAAATCCTCGATTATGTTGTTCATTTCTTTGACATGCAAAAATGTAGCGTAACATGAAAAGAAAATTCATAAAATCCTATTCATTAAGGTCAGTTACACAGCTTTAATTTTAGGTTTGCGACCATTAGCTAACATTAGCCATAATATGCTACTGGTCATACCACACAAAGTTAGGCTGTAGCAGAAAAGCCTCAAGTGTACTGAATTAGGAAATGGTGTGTTTGATTTCCAATTAATTCAAGACGGTTGTTTTTTCTTCTTCATTCAGAGTGTTACACTTTTAAGCTGTCAGTTGTATCTCAATAACATGACAGAGGGCTGTGCTATGCCCAGGTTCATAATAGGGGGTTGGAAAAGAAGAGTTGTTTGGTAGGGGATATCCCAGCCTAGTTAGAGCCAGGTCCCCTGGAGAGACAGCCATATTTAGTTAAGGTACCATGGGGCCTCGCTGGGAAACTTAATCAAAAAATGTAAAAATGGACTGCTCTGGTGCCCTTGTTACAAAGCCCATGTATCACACGAGAAAGTCAGAGCAAAACAAGGTCCAGAAGCCTATGCTGTGGCTTGCTTGACTATATTGGTCTGGAAAGATTTTCTTCTCTGCCTTTATGCTTCTGCAGGCATTTTAATGTCTTCTTCTTTTCCTACGAGTAATCATTTTCAATTGTATGTTAACACCACAGCGTTGTGCACCAATGCAGTATCAGGTACACAAATCATTTCCATGTGTGGTGGAGAGGGTTTTACCTCTCATGAGCAAAACATTGTTCCGTTAAAGCCAATGTGACATGGAGAAAAATATACACGGATTGCAAATTCCTTGCGTTATGCACTGCCTTATCTACGGCCAATGCATGCTCTCGCATTTTCTATTAAGAAGCTGGTGGTATTCCCCTTACATGTTCTCTGTCCCAGCCACTTTCACATCTAGAAAAGCTACATGATCAATATGCCTCTTCTTGACCAATATGAAACTTTTGAGGCTTATCCGACGTGACTTTCCTCAAACATACTTATTAGCAAATCACCACTTCTGCATTGAAAGTGATTGATATGCACTAAAGTATACGCAACAACACAATGTGGGGTGACTTTTCTTTCTCTTTTTAAATAGTTGTTCCTGTGCTTGAGCAGCATCATTGCATTTGGTTTCAGATAAATGCACAACACCAAGGCATGAGGCCCACATCATGCCAAATCATTATTATTTCCTGTAGTAATGGAAATGTTCTCATGTCAAAAAACAAACCGTTGCATTTCATAAAGATGGATGTTCATCTGGCCGGCCTCCTGTGTTTTCCTAAGCTGTGAAAATGTGTGGCTCAGTGAGATGGGTGTTTCTGTAGAGACCAGCAGGTCGCTATCACAATAAATGTCTCCCCTTGTCAGTGGTGGCGGACAGCAAACAGCTGACAACCATCATTAAAGTCTGCAGTCCATGCAGGGCTGTTGCTGTGCGTATCTAATGGTGTTGGACATCGGGTTCTTTTGCAGTTCACTCACTGTACACTCACTTACACACCTTAAACTCACATGAAACAGAGGCCCCTCTGAATATACTTTATACATGATAAGATATGTCTCTCTATTAGAGTTCACAGTATAGAGATGTGGTATTAACTTGGCTCTTTATACTTGTCTGACCCCATAGTTTCTGTTTTAAAGTGTGGCTTATCCTGACAGTAGAGAAGGAGGGCCCCTCTCTAGTCAGACAAAGCTGAGCTAATGGCTTTTGACTGACCATAGGGCCCCCCTCTGAATTCTGGTGTTAAGTATTTTGTGTCTGAGTGACAACACTGAACCCCTTGGCAGTGCAAGCTGTTGGTATCTCATCCACCAGCCTGACTGCACGAGGCTGTATGTACCCCAGATGCTGCTCCTCTTCTCAGGTTCTGTCCCCCCCCCCACTCCTTAACATGCCACACAACTCAAATAGCTCACAACATTCTTCTGCATCACTCTTTTCTTCAGTTATGAAATTGCAATCAACTGTTTCACCAAGTGCCTGCTTTTCATGAGAGACAAGTCTTTCATGATGAAAAAGTAATGCTGTTTTGGGTTGCCCGGGGTTGCTGAATTGTAAACTTTCATAAATCCAATCGGGAGGTGCTGACATTAGCCTTAACTCTGATACCATTCACAGGGCCCCAGGACATAGTCATGACCCCAAAACAGCTTCAGTTTGTTAGCAAGACATGTTAACAATAGAAGCTTACCTTGGAACAAATAAAATACACTGTAATCCATTCCATATGCTCTCATTAAACTTTGATAGGACAATTATTTTGGGGAGGGGTTTGGGGTGAACGGTCAGTTCCTTTTAAGAACTTGTACTGGACCCTTAACTAAGGCTATGAGTAAGGCTTTAAAACATGACTACAAATGCAAAAATCTTTGTGCATAAGTGACCTTTCCAATTCCCACACTTCCTGATCCATGCCTCTCACGTTAAGAGGTTGGTTTGGTGAGACATATAGTGACTTAGTCAAGAGGAACCAGTATTGGGCTTAATAACACTTCAGAACAGGAACCCTTCTGCCAGACCTCCCTCACACTCCCTTTTTTCGCATCGGGAGAGGCTGTTTCCTGGGACTAATTGGACTCTGAATCAGGCCTGCCAGTCCCTGTTTCCTGGTTGCCAGTTCTGTAGGCTGTGTGGTGGACATGTATGCGCTGCCTGGAGAACAGCTTCAGTAAGACAAACTCTGTTGCTGTTGGCCACTGGACGCTATAGCAGTCTTTTAACATTCCACAGTCCAGACTTTTGTTGTAAAACATGTTCTTGGTATTAGTACTCTCTTCGTCAAGCTGCAGCATGCGGGAGTCATCGCCGGTTCTAAAATGACGTGAAATATGAACACTGAAATCAGGCCAACTTTTATTTTACCAAGGCACATTAGGGATTCCAAGTGAGACACATGTGCAGAGTGTGCTATGTATGTACTGTATGTTGACTCTGTGGCCCAAATGTATATGTTTCTTTTTCTGGAGCTTAGGAGAAAGAGGGCTGTGTTGCATCTCTTGCTTGAAAGGCTTCATCTGGATCAAATGTTGTATGACTCTTGATGGAACAACACTGTTAAGTTTTTGCTGTTGGCTTGTGTTGCCTATTGTTTGTTTGCCAAGCCTTTTTTGCCATTTCACTCCTGTATATCTTTCATTAGTTTGAATGTAGCTTGGAGCGTGAGCCCTCCTCGGCGTAATTGTTAATGGAAACCATTGGGTAGCCACAATTGCTTTTTATTATTTGGAGAGAGCGGGAATGGCAGGGGAACGTTCCAGAGTGGCGCTCAGGACATATGGTATTGTTTTCTGCGCAACAGAGCCTGCCAGGTTCAGGGGTAACACACGCACATTTGCCGCGTATATACAGCGTGATTAGCCCCACATATCTCATCAAGAGAGGCTAGATCAAATCAGCCACAGCAGCATTTATCACATCAATACCACCAGAAAGTTCTGCATGGCTTATGCTATCTATCAACCCCTTTTTTTGCACTTTGCATCCCCCCCACTCCTCTGTTTGCAACACCTCTTCATTTCCAAACAGTCTTTTGCTATTTCCCAGCCTGTGGGTGTTAGGAGGATTACACTACAGCTCTATGATAATTGATCTCAAACATTTGGCTTGCATTCTACTTTGTTCCTGCACATGTGGCCGGTGATGAAGAGAAGCCTTTGGTTATAATTCAAAGGACAGTGTGTTTAAATAGTACTTTAAACAGATATAATATTGAAATCCATTAGTTTACATTAGTGCATGCAGCAGTTGAGCATATGAGTTGTTGGGAGTCACAAGCCGGCTGCAAAAAACATCCAAATATCAGTACATGAGTCTTTACGCTTGCGAACATGAAAGCAGGAGTTTTTTAGTCCCCATGGTATGTAACTAACTTCTCCTCTGCATTCTTTGCTTGCACTCAACTGCCAATGCCGAGGGATTTCTCTTTGGTTGAAGTACTATCCAGCTTTTATGTATTTTACTTTAGAGCAAATTACAAGGCCTACACGGACGGACAACAAAGTCTTTCTTCGGGACAGTTTGTTGGCAGTAATAGGAACAGATTGCTCAATGAGATATGAGCTTATATAGTGAGGTTATGCTTTGCTTGGCAATGGGCTGTCGCTCGCAGCTCAGACACACTCTAGATAGAAAGAAGACCTTTTGCAGCAAGCACTGGTTGGTCATGAAGTCAACATGAATCCACATGAAAATTCTCATACAAGAATGGACAAAAAGGGATTTGTCAACACACACTTTGCTCAATTATTCTTTAATAGATCTCTTGAATTTATTCCTCCCCAAATACTAACTAAGGTTATTGACAGCTCATGTAAATGGAATGTAGTATAAAAATATCTATATTTTTATACAATTTTTGGTGTTACTCAATAAACGGCAACGCTTCCATGCGCACACGCCACAACTGCAAAGATTTATAAACATGAGTCAAAAATGGCAAAATGGAAAAACTCAGTGCAATAATGATCTTGACATGACAGAAAGAATAACACGACTCTCTATTGGAGACGGGTTAGTCGTTTGCTGATCATAAAACTGTCTGGAGAGATGTGATGGAGCTAGCTCATCCCGAGGACTGCTACTCTACGCCAGGTGATTTTGATGTATTACCTGGAGCTTTATTTACCATCAGATCCTGTTGCCACCACGATCTTAAAGATGATTAATAGTTCACCTTTTAAATAATTAAATCTCAAGTCATTTTCATTCCAAACCGAGCTGCAGAAATTGCCGTGCGCCCTCTCAAACTGTTACCTCTCTCCTCCTCCCAGCTCGGCACAAACAAGATAGTTCGGTGCCAGGAAAACTATACTAAACAGTTTCAGACGCAAATGAAATGGACTTGCGCAAGAGGAAAATTGCAAAAAAATAAGTGTGCTTTCCTTAGCGCTGGCTTTGAGCCTGCAGGAAAATAGAGCCCCAAGTCTTTTTGGTCCATCAACCGGGCATGCAACTGTGGAGGCAGACCGAGAGAGAGCGAGAGAGAGTTTGTTAAAGCCCAGAGTGGGTCCCTCACTTCCGTGTTTCAAATTCCTGAGGTTTCCAGCGCTCTCTGGAAGGCCTGGAGCTAATTTGGCTTTCAGGCTTCCCCCCCTCCAATTCTTCGCAACTAATTATGGTCCTATTCCCGCAATTAAACTGATAAACTTTGCTGAGCTTGGCAAAAGTCATAGCTAAGAAACCCCTAGCCCCTTGTGCTAACCTGCTCAGGGCAGCACCTCTGCATCACAGTCGTAGTTAACACACTAAAAATAAAAAGTCAAGCCGTTGATTCTTCGACAGAGTCTCTCTCTCTCTCCTAGGCTGCTCTATTTACTGCCTGTGGTGACAATGCCAGGAACATTGAGTGGAGCGTCCAGAGGTCAGACAGATGTTACGCATGAAATGGGATCTCAACAGTTATGTCTGAAAGAAGACCTGCGCACCGCCTCAAAGGGATTCTGTTATCACCAAAAGTACGATTGCGATTTAGGCACAGCTTTATTGCATCATCACAAAGAGGTGCTGCTATACGTATTCCTCCTTGGATTCAAGTGGATTTAATGTTTTAATTGGGCCTGCCAGCACTGTCTGACTTCATGCATACAGATAGGATACCTAGGGAGAAAGAAAAACAAACCTGGAAAAAAATAAATAGTGAGGTACGCTGTCTAGACCACGTACTTGCTTGGACTCATTTGGTTGTTCGCTTGGTGTTTTTTTTTCGGCACATGTGAATGTTTATCTCTCTGAAATGAAGCATATGGGCCAAGCTCAATTACGTTGCCAAAGGGGTGGTCCCTCTCTCCTCAGTAGGAACAACAGTTTCCCTGTCAAATCACACCCTGTCTTTGCCCTGTATATACATTTAAAATGTCTCTCAATTTTGTCTTTTTCTGCGACAGTTTACATTGTACAGCTGGATTCAGTTCAGCAACCACAACTTCCATCCCTGTAGTATTTCATACGTAGTCTTCTGGCAAAGGAGAATTAATGTTAAATTAAATGTAAAGATAAAAACAAAATGTTTTTTTGATAACAGCATGTACTTTAAATATTTATGTGTGTGTGTGTGTGTGTGTGTGTGTGTGTGTGTGTGTGTGTGTGTGTGTGTGTGTGTGTGTGTGTGTGTGTGTGTGTGTGTGTGTGTGTGTGTGTGTGTGTGTGTGTGTGTGTGTGTGTGTGTGTGCGTGCGTGTGTGTGTGTGTGTTTTAACCTGTTATGTTATGAGTGTGTGTGCCCGCCCACTGGCCTTTTCCTTCCGCCATTGTCTCTGTGTCATGTATTTGTCTCCTCTGTAACCCTTTGTGGTCATTTTGAAGCAGACCCACACACTAGTGATGACGCACCACAACGCAGACCACTGTCTAAACACTGGGAGCCAGACACCTTATTGTGTAGAGGAACATGTGTAAAAATAGGCCAGTGCATGTTTGAAGAAGCTTCAAAATAATAGTTGGGATGGAGTGTGAAGGATGGGTTTCACCAATGTTTATAGAGAAAGTTTTATTTTAGAAAAAGGCCCAGCACTTTTTTTTCAGTCTGGCTGCAGGTGCTTCACATATCTGAAATAGGGATGAGCATGAGTTGAGTTGACTATTATGTGCATATCCTACTGTTAGATAAAATCGTTAAGAGTTATAACTACTAAGTGAACTTTTGTTACCTTATCTTATACCTCCACTTAAGGTGAGACAATGCAGGTGCATATGGTAACATTTTAAATGAATAGATATTATCATTAAACTTTGCCGCTTTATAAGTTGTATTAAAACAATAATTGTTTTGTATTACTATACTTAGATACTGTATATACTATATATGTAATATTACAGTTTAGTTGATGCAAGTGCTTTAGAAGTTTAGATTTTTGGTTCGGAGTATTGAACAAAAAAACTGTTGAGATACTGGCCGTTAACGATGGTTGTATAGGAGAAATAAACAGACGCAAAATGATAAGGTTTGGTCAAATAAACACCTTAATATACATTTTGGACCTTTTTTTTAATTTATACTAGTATGTAAGAAAAAATGTTAATATGGAAGCAAAATAGACAAACGTGCTAGATTGACCAGTGCTTGAAAAAACAATATTTTGCCTTGTTTTGCTAGACATGACTAAATCTGAATAGACTGGGGTGGGAAAGAAACATGCAGTCATGTGTCCTGTCATTTTGGGGCGTTGACCTCTATCACAGCAGCTCCTTTGCTCTCTCTAACACTAACACACCTGCTATCTTCTCCTGGTCCAGGTATCTGAGGGCTCAGAGGTCCACTTCCAGCCAGGGAACTTCTCCCTCAGCTGCCTCACCCAGCAGGAGAGCCTTCCCCATGGCAACGAGCACCTCCTCAACTGGGCCAAGAAGAAGTACAAAGCCGTCACCTCCTTCTCTGAGCTCAGGATGACTCAAGACATCTACATCAAAGTGGGAGAAGGTGTGTAGTGTGTACTAGATTCCTCAAATTCCACCAAATAGTTCCATAACCCCACGGGGACACGCCTCCCCCATTCCCTTGTTAAGCACCCTCAACTTTCACAACAGCTTTATTGTTTGAGCCCATGCCAGGTTTTTTTTTCATGTATCACTCTGGGAAAAAAATAATCTCTGTCCCCTCTGCAGGCATTTTGCACTCTATATAATGTGTATTTTGCATAAAAGTTGACCTTTAAGACTTATATAGGTAACTGTAAAATAGGCAACTTGGTTATGAAGACTATGTGAAAGTGAACTTGGCTGAAAGTCACTGACAATACCTTGTCCCTCTATACAAATCCTCAGAAATATCTGTCATTAGCAAGTTTAATATATAGCACATACACCAAGGCTATTCAGAGTGCCTTAGATAGAAAGCTACATAAAACACAATACAATTCATTACAATAATACATATATTACAATAAAATACACTAATATTTCATAATAAATCACTCACAGCATTTGAAGGTCAGACTGTAATATGGAGCAGTTAAAAGCAAAGGTGAACCTCAACGTCTTAAGCCTATTTTTTTTAAAAGTTGCTACAGATGGAGCTCATCTAAGATCCTCTCTAATATATGATAAGGCTAATCAAAGAAATATCAGATTTGGTGGAGGGCAAAACAAAAAATATGTGTTGTAGAGGTGTATTAATCAAGGTGTATCTCCTGCTTGCCTCTGAAGCAGGAGATAGACGATGCCTTTTACATCTTCACAATAAGTAAGGGGGGGAGGGTGTCTCATGTGATGAAGCCCCGTGGTATTCTTAGGAGAAGTCATGATTGATCTTCACACATGTTTTTGGTCGTGGACGTTCGATTACTCTTTCTACCACCCGCCAGCTCTATATAGAGTTAACAGGCAGCACACCCCCGACGTCACAATGCATCAGCTCTCAGACAGGACATTTGCTTTTAAATGAGCATCTTTCACTATATGGATATAAGTAATGACTCCACTAACAGTTATCATACTACTCTGTCTCTCTCTCTCTCCTTCTCTCTCTCTCTCTCTCTCTCTGTAAGTTGCTGTGGGAAGAACAGTGTGGTTTGCTCTTGAAGCCTTCAAGCGTTTTGGCTTGCGTCTTTAGGGGGCGAGGGGTTGGGGGTGTGGGGGGGCTGTGGTTTGGCCAAAAGCCCCGGACTGCAGAGATGTTTACCTACAGCTAAAAGAGCTGTAGATTTCCACTCCTTCACATTAGTCAGTGGTGTTTCATGAAGATGGACAGATTCACTCTCTCTCTGCTTCCCAACCAGCAGCCTCCCCCCTCCTTACCAGTGCCACAAGGGTTCCGGTAGAAGAAGGATGCCAACCTTTCAGTTTACACTTTGTCTAAGGCTCTGTTTGCCAAATAAGGAAGCAGCTGTCTCATGTTTTCTCTTCTCCAGTGGTGAGAAAAAGTGCCCTAACCTTCTCAAAGTTCTCTCTTAGCACCCCACACACTATTTAACGGTCGAGAAAGTGGAGGGAAAAAAAAACACTTTAAGGTTTTTATGAAATATGTTTATGAACATTATTGCCATGTTATTGTGGAGGAGTTTCTGCTACGACCCCCTTGCTTAATTTTCCCACAAAATAACCACAAGAGACATTTCCCTGTTGATGAGAAGACAGGCCATGCCAGCGAGAGCACGCCCCAACCTCATCCAACAACACAAGGTGGCTGGGCCTAGTTGGTGCCGAGACAATGGGAACATGGCACACAATAAAAGATAAACTTTATTCCAGCCTCAGGTGTATCATATAAAATACATACAAAACACAGACAATCAAAACAAACAAACACAACAAGTAGGGTTAAAACACATACAGCCATTTATGCCAGTGCTTTCAGAAGTCAGACCGATATTTTGTGTCACTTTGTGAAGGTATGGCTAGGGCCATAATGACTCCATTCTTTGACTGGCTAAGTCGACACATAACACTGTAAATACACTTTCTAAGAATAATAATGATAACAACGCATTCAATTAAGATTAAAATGTGGATCCACTACGTTGTGGCCGTGGTTAGTACAAACATGTCCAGCTACTGGCTCTGAGCCAGGCTTCATAGATCACCGTTAGTGGAGCCATGGCTGTGTGTAAACACCTGACTTTTTTTCAGTGTGCACACACGACAGACAGGTAGCGGAAGGTGAGTCGATAAAAGCTTATTTGGACAAAAAGTGTTCTAGATTACAATCACTAAGTATACCTTTAACAAAAATTAGTTCATGAGGTGTTTTTTGGGGCCCTTAGTAGCTTGGGGCCCCAGGCAAATGCTTACCTTTGCCCAATGGTAGGTCAGATGGAACAGTTGGGTCAAAGCAAGCCCCACAGACAGAACCCCTCCGAAGAGTAACACACATCTCTCCACTTTTCAGATCCATTCTTCTCTGACACCTGCAAGATTGATAGCAAGTTCCTGTCTCTGAACTACCTGGGTGGATACGTACAGCCACAGACATCAAAGGGCTGCGTGCTCTCTGGACCCGACAAAGACCAAGAGGTCCATATCATTGAGCTCCAAGCCCCCAACTCCAGCAGGTGAGCAGCAAACAGACAAGAAAACAACATGGTGTCATGCTGACATTATTTTAGAGGTCTAGACCATCTCACTTTAATCCCCATGGAGCTTGTTTTCGATGGTAACTACAACATGATGAAGTTGAAGGGGGGATAGGGTGGTACTATTAATTTATCGCTGTCTCTTATGAGAAAATGATTTAAAAACTCCGGGTTGCCAGATAATTTCCTCACACTCCCTCGGCGGAGTGATTACTCTCTCTCTACACCCAGAAGACCTGCAGATCTGGGAACGTGTTGCTGGCTCTGTGCTGTATCTCACTCTAATGCTATCTGCTCTGCAGTGCATATGTTGTCTGCTTTTCTTCTGGGAATGGGTCCAGCTTGTTTTAATTAGCTGGCCAGACATTGAAGAAGGCACGATAACCCTACGTCGACCTAATTCTTTTTTTCTCTCTCTCTCTCTCTCTCTCTCTCTCTCTCTCTCTCTCTCTCTCTCTCTCTCTCTCTCTGTGCAGTGCCTTCCAGGTGGATGTCATAGTGGAGCTGCGGCCTCTGGAGGACGGGGCCCCGCTGCATCGTGACGTGGTCCTACTGCTCAAGTGCACCAAGTCAGTCAACTGGGTCATCAAGGCCCACAGTGTGATCGGCAAGCTGACCGTAGTGGTAAGCTATGGCTATAGGGCGTGACAACAGATGAAACAAGCTTTTTCATCCAGCCAGGCACCACTTTTCTTTTTTTCTTTATGGACACCATCACCATCGCAAGTCAAGTGACAGACAGACTCCCATCCACCAAAGCATTAGTCACACCAGAAATGTTTGTTGAATTGGGTCCTGGTCCCCACCGCTGTATAGGAGAGAGGGAGCAGATAACAGGTTATGGAGGAACTGTGAAATTTCATCACGGCATCTCCAGGGATTGTCATCACATTTGGAGAGGCAATGGGGCAGGGTGTGGGGGGTTGGTGGGGCCCGCATCACGTATTTTCAGAATCCAAGGCTACTGCACATAGAGCCACTTAGCTGTTCCCATCAGTCACAATGTGAGTTATGAGCCGCTCTTGCTTCAGGCGCTCTCTAAAGCCGTTTCTACCTTGCCACACGCAAAAGAAAAACACTGGCTAATTACTGCAATAGATCAGAGTGCCCTTTACTCTGAAATGTGGTTTTGAATTGGTACATCTCATCGCTGAGTATGATAGTAAAGTTTTGATATTAAATCTTCATAAGTGTTACTCAAGTCGCTAAGGACCCTCAGGCACTGTGAGAATATGACACCTTACAGTGTGTACACTTTGGGAGAACCGTTTAACTGTATGTCATGTGGATGGGGGAATTGGCAGTCGTCCAACCGCCCATGATTGCTCCAGAGATGGAATTTTCAAGTCCCGGTTTCTCGAGAAGAAACTCCCCGATATTTGACATATCCCAATTTTTCTAAATAATTTGAGTCTGGGGACATTTTGTATCTAATGTATGGTTGGCCATATGGTTGGTGCCAGTTCATTTGCTGTTGCTTTTCGTGTGCACTTTTCAGCTGTTAGCCCAGGTTTCAGTGGAGATGTCCAGGGGGCTTCTGTGTTTCCTCATGGTGTAATGCTGATACTCCTATGGGTTCTTCAGCTATGGCACTGCTACACTCTTTGCCGGGCCTGGTGTGTTTGTACAGCTGCCCCTGTCACTGCTGTAGGCCACAGTACGTCAGTCAGGTTGTGTGAGTGTAATGCCAGGTCACAGCCTACTGGTACTTCCAGAACAGTACAGATGGATACTAGTTATGTCTCTGACTGAGGTACCCAACAGATCTATGTTGTCTTATATACCCACTTAACACTTGCACAACAATATGGCAGTTTAAGGAATATAGATATTGTTATAGCCCCATGCTAGATAATTTTCAAATGTCTCTATGGATGGCAATGGCTGTCTGTCACATTTACATCACATTGATATACACGGTCTGCGCTGGCCTTTTGGTTGAACGTGGGTGATCATTCTCATCACCATCAGGTCAAATCTTTGATAAATTGTCTACTGCTTTGGTTTATGACCAAAAACCTGCAAACGTATTAAAAGTGCCATTTAACCTCAGCTGTATTTTGTGTTAGCATGCGACCATGCTATGTTAAGATGGTTGACCATGGTACAAATTATACCTGCATAACATCAACATTTTTAAAAAGTTATTTTGATAATGTTAGCATTCTATATTACCATTTACAGTGTATAGAAGCACACAACATGCTTGTGGTAGCATGGCTTTAGACTGTTAGTTTTGTTCTTGCATTAATGGTTAACATTAA
This sequence comes from Hyperoplus lanceolatus, assembly GCA_026929865.2. Classification (NCBI taxonomy): domain Eukaryota; kingdom Metazoa; phylum Chordata; class Actinopteri; order Uranoscopiformes; family Ammodytidae; genus Hyperoplus; species Hyperoplus lanceolatus. Next base: position 6,952,520 of record CM049403.1, read on the forward strand.
AGTGCGCATTTTGCATCACATGTGACCTTTACACAAACAGGTTCACAAAGTACTGAAATACATGGTGAATGTGTATTCAAGTGGTTCGTCAGTCAGAACCTGTTGAGACACAACCACCTGCGAGTGCAGCAATGTTATCATCAGTGTAAAAACCCCAGAGAGATGGTCAGTTCCCAAATAGCTGACACTTTGACTTCTACTTGACAACAGTTACATACACAGGATGCCGTGCTTGTGCAACCAGTGTTTGGGAGAGTGTCAACTATGTGAGCGATATGATAGCCTCGTAAAAAAAAAAAAAAAGGCCTCGATTCTGTCAGTGGAGCAGGTTCTCCCTAGTGTTGCTCAAGAGACTCCGATGTGTGGGAAATGTCTGTGAGAAAGAATCCTCAACTCCCTCACACAGGGAGGGTATGCAGCAAGGGCAGGACACCATTTCTAGGAGCACACAACTAACATATTGGTTTCCCAGCGTTGATTGAACAGCGACACACCCATTACCTCACACTCATTCACATTAATCATACTTGACACAGAATGAGAACAAGACTGTACTTGAAATTGAATATGTATGTGGTAATACTTAGTACAGTAAATCATGTCATTGGTTTCTGCAGATCTTACTTTAAAGTAGGCCTACAAGAAGTCAATTTGTATATTTTTGATACACTTTTTCCTTTCTTTTCCCTCTAGGCCTCTAATACCGTGAGTGTTGGTTCCAATACGGAGAGACTGATGGAAGTGTCCAAATCCCCTAAGCAGCAATTGCCATCTGGGTCGCAGGCCTTGATCAAGTGGGCAGCGGAACATGGCTACAGCCCAGTCACGTCCTACACCAGCACTGCTGTGGCCAACCACTTCAATATCCGCCTGAGAGAGCCAGGTAAATTGAAGAAATATCCTTGGGAATTCTCCACACAGAATATAATGTTCTGAAGAAAATAGCGTGTCAGCATTTTCTGGTGAATGCTTGATTTCAAAATCACTTTATGTCAAAATCAGTGAATATCCCCCTACGATCCACTACCTGAATGCACTGGCATGTTGCTAGCCATAGCGGGCCCCTTTATTTTACATACTTTTTGTCTACCAGTTTACAGATCCTAGGCTGGGTATTAACACTGGATTTTTTTCCAGCGCACACACGGTACGAACAGGTAGTGGATCGTGAGGTGATATTCACTGATTTTGACATGAAGTGATTTTGACAACAAGCATTCTCCATAATAGCTGACTGCACCTTTAAATCATAGCTCAAATACCTAGGTGCAAAACATACATTTTAGCAGCTGCTGCAACTCCTTTTACCACTAATATTGCACAGAGAAACTTGTGTGAAATGGTGAAATGTTTTGTTTATAGTTGTAATCCTTTTGTAATTCCCCTGCCTTATAGAATCAGCCCCCTTTAGGTTGTAAGTTAACCATATGTGACTTTGGCAGATGTAGTGGTCGTGGATCCTCTGGAGAGCATGTTCCCTCCTGAGCTCTCCATCCTGCGTCAGTCCAGTCCTCATGTTGGAGCGGGGTCTGCCTCGAGACGCTCCGGCCTGCCCTTCCCCTTCCCTCTGCCGGGGGGTGATGGCCTGCCTTACCTGCCCATGGACCAGCCGCCCTGGGAGAGCACAGGCCCCGATGAGCATCAGGAGGCCGGACTTAGTCTGCCCCTCAGTGTGCAGTGTGAGGACACCAGGATGGTGGTCAGCATCGATAAAGAAAGCCTGCTGGTGAGTTGGGGCCAAGCATGACTTTATCCATCATGTCCTAAGAAAAACATAAGGATGACAACCAATGGTTATTTTGTTTTTCAATATCTAGTTGAATCTGATTCCGAAAGCAAAATCAGGAACACAGAACGCATTGATTGACATTGTCACAACGCATATTCTTGTTTTGGGTTTGGGTCTTTCTGCGTTGTATATAGTCTATCATTGTATTTTTTTAGATTTTCATCCGGCTGAATCTGCAGCAAACAATCAACCTCTGCTTATGACCAAGACAAAAGCGAAAGCATTTTTTTTTAATTGTCCGTCGATGGGAAAAGTTGCATCTAAACTGACGGCAAGACTGTGTACTACTATACTCAGACATGCAGAAGCACACCTATTCCAACCGTGGCATGAAAGTGAAAATAGTAAGCGGAGCGAAGTGTATGTAAAGCTATAACCAGCATATTTGAGGTATTTTATTAAGAAATAAAGTGGCAAATTGGAAAATTATGGCAAAGTTTGATACATCAGATCTGCTTTTGGGTATTTTTTTTATACCACTCTGCTCTTGCGACCCAGACCTGATGTGATAAACTGTGACAAGACAAACAGAACAACAACAAAGATGGGGGAGGCCCAGAGAGAATACCAGTGTCTGGACCAATTAGGGGGCTGAATAAATACTGTCTGCACTATTATTAGAAAAATGCTAACAGTTGCTTCCATGTTGCTAGGTTTTTTGTTTTCTAAGTGTGCTTACATTTGAATTATTACACCACAATGTTCAGTGCAGTAATAATGGCAAAGGAAAAGAAGTTCTACATGAACAAAATGTAAATGTCATTTGTAGATTAGTGCATTGGCTGCAGCCTTTTATTTTAAATACCAGCATCCCTATTAAACACAGACTGACATTGAAGCAAGTTCTCAACATTTGGCATGTGAACACGAGGACAGCAAAGTCAGTCAGCCCACATCACAGAATGGAAACTGGCATGGGCTGTAATTAGGAGAAGCTGGGGCTGGAGCTGGACCACCTTGTGGGATTTGTTTATTCCTGGGAACTCAAAGTCTTTCACAACCCGCTTTGACTTTTTAAGACTCTTTTTTACAATTCTAGAAAATTAGTTAATGATAAATCAAAAAGAGATTTTGATCTTTATCGAATGTTGCATTTTTTTAATTTTTTTTTTTATGTTTCCCTAGACGAATGGGTTTCCTCATGCCAACCTCACGCTCCAGGATCCAGCTTGCAAAGCGACAGTCAATGCCACCCACTACACACTAGAAACTCCTCTGACGGGCTGTCTCACCACCATATATCCCCTGCAGGGCAGCCCGATGGCCCTCCACATTAACTCTGTGAGTACAAGACATAGTCATACATGTTCGTTTGGAACAGGTCATGTCGATCATGTAGCTGTGCTCAACCTGGGCCAAGAAGAGCCGACTCCTAGGTTTACAAAAAAAAAAATTAACTTCAATTTCATCAAAAACTGAAATTGTATGGTTAGTTATCAGCATCATTGGCGTTCATTTCGGCTTATGTACCACTTTCTGACTAGAAACTTTTCTGAATGGAGGCTAGTTATCCCAACAGCCATCTTCAATTTTCAGAATGGAATACAAAGATCTTAAATCACTGATGGTAGGTCCTGTACCCAGTCTTGTAACACTGTTTGGCTATACACGGCTATGTGTTCCAATCAGTAGAGCACCAAGGAAGTTTGATGTTTCCTAACAATACCAGCTATGAGATCACAACCAACAGCTAATGGGAAAGACCCTCGCAGAGGTTCTTTAACATAAACGCTGTTTCCACAAATTATTTGATCAATATATACATGCACAATAGCTGCATTAGCATTGTCGTTTTTATTTCCTGGAACAGAAAGTGAGAAATAAATATTCCTTTTTGACTGTAACGCCCATGTCCATGTGTACATTGGTTGAACATTTGCCAGGTTTCCACTGGACTCAGCATTCACATGTCACATCCCCAGCTATCTTCATTATGAAGGAATGCATTCATTCTGTGCGTTTGTTTCGGACAAGCAGGGATGAATCACTTCCTCCCCGACCTTTTTGGAAATCTTTTGTGGGGAAAATTTCGGAACAACGTATTTTCTGTCAAACCCGGGCACACGTCCAAGGTCCTCTTTTGTCTTGGCTTTTGGACAGAGGGATAAACTTTGACCCGTATAGTCAAAAGAGAAATGGTCTTTGTCAAGGACCCTACACATCGACGTTAATCAGTTTTGGCTGTTGTCTCTCCTGCCCTGGGCTGGGACATGTTGATACAATTCAGCAGTCAATGGCACCAATGGCAGTGAACTTACATTTGGTGCAGACTTAAGAAAACACACTGTTAGTTGTGGTGGAGCTTGTCCTCTCATCTCATTATATCAACACTCTCTTAAAGCAGCGTGCACTCATCTTAGACCTCTGACTTTCCTCTGCTCTACTGAGAAAACAAGGCCAGACACGGCATACACAAACTTTGTTTCATTAAAGCACTTGTATATTTTGAGATTTTTGGATATTTACGTCTTTTTTTAATGCCAGTATAAATAAAAGGGGAAAAATGTACATTTAGGTGATTATTTGACCATACCTTATCCTATACAACCACCTCTAATGACCATTATCTCAACATTATCTTTATTTCAATACTAAAAAAAATCAAATTCTAAAGCACTTACATCAACTACACTTTTACATAATAATTCTTAGCACTATTCTGAAGGTCATTACAGAAGGATTTGTCCATATGTAGGTATTTGTCAAATTAATGATGAAAAATGCATTTTTAAAGATGTGTACGTAGTATTTTCTGATTTATAAAAAAGGAAACAGCTGCATCTAAATTCTGTTCTTTATCTTTGGACAATAATATGTTGTCAAAATGAAATTAAGATTTTAACTCTGGCTTTTTCCAACATCTAGATTTTTATTATTTAAAGAGATTAGTTAGTTATTTCTAAAATTGCACATTTATTTAAAAAAATATTTAATAAGAACAATTACTATTCAAATGTCAGTAATCAAGTGGCAACGTTTCATGATAATATATATGAGTTAAACATTTTCCCCTTTGAACTTGCAGTCTCCACTTAAAGGTGTATTTTATCTTTTTGACCGCCGGCTGAAAGTTCAGGACTTTCCCACATTTTGCATCCAACTCATTGGTTGCAGAATGTTTGGTCGACCCCTCTCAAAGGTTCCCATCATCGTGCCTTTGGTTTTACCCAACGCCCTTTATTAGGCAACACGACTCACACAACTGGATCTTTGGGGGGGGAGGAACAAAGAAATATAAAAAAGTCTGGAAATGATTTTTGGGAACGTTTTTTTCCCATCCATGTGTTGACTGATGTGACTCCTCTGTGGACTGCAGGTTCTGATAAGTCATGCTGAGACCAAGGACGGGAGTGGTGGGCCGTTGGAATTCGAAGACCTGGAATCTGACGACATTCTGTTCCCCAGGGAGCGAGTGGAGCGAGAGAGGAAATTTACGGAGCCCACGGAGCACCCGGCCAGCGTAGTGGTAAGACAGTGGAATCATTATGGCTTTGAGCTGCGTGTCATTGCAGGTGGTTTAAAGTTGACATATAATCTACATCTCTATGTAAATCATGCATGAGTTGGAAGAACTCCATTTCCCAGAGTCCCTTGGTGCTAGTAAAGACTCCTCAAATCCCTGTGTATTTCCATACTGTTGAACTTGATATGACTTTTATTCCCCTACTATTTTCCTTTGTCTCATCCATTCCTTGTTCCCCACTTATTGTTCTCGTTCATACAGTATCTCCTTTGTTCCTTCCCTATTTTGCTGGTCCATCGTAAAGGTGCAGTCAGTGATTCTGGAGAACGCCTGTTGTCAAAATCCCTTTTTCGTCAAAATCACTGAATATATCCTCACGTTCAGCTACCTGTTCGTACTGTGTGTGTGCGCTGAAAAAAGTGTTAATACACAGCATAGTCTCTAGGCATGTTACTAGCTACGGTGGGCTCCCTTTGTTTGAATTGCCTTTGTTTGCATACCAGTTTACAAAGCCTAGGCTGTGCATTGACACCAGATTTATTTTTCAGCATGCACACACAGTACGGACACAAAGCGGATCATGAGGAGATATTCGCTCACAAAAAGTCATTTTGACAACGAGCATTCTCCAACATCCCTGACTCCACCTTTTGAAGTGGTGGAACACTGACACAGTCATGGAGGGCGAGTTTGCTCAGCAGTGGAACCCACTGTCAGATCCCTGCTGATATTTGTGTTGGCTTTGTTTTTCTTCTCTCTCTAGTTTAATTGCACATACCGAAAGAACCTGGAAGCCTCAGAACCACCAGTACCAGCCGGACCGGGGAAGCAACCGGTCAACAACATGACGTTTAACATGGAGCTTTTCAACACACAGCCCTCCAACAACCCCTCACGTCAGGCCTTCTACACTGTTTCACAAAATCAGCAAGTCTTTGTGGAGGTACCTTATTTTTTATTATGTCATTTCTGTTAAATACAGTTCAAAGGTCACGTATTATGCAAATTGCTCTTTTTTTTCATGTTTTCCAACATTAATATAGGTCCCCGGTGTGACTATAGCCTCCAAAAATATGAGAAAAAACAACCCTCTCTCTTTTCCTCCCCCTTTCTGAAAATCTGTGTTAAAAAAGCCTAGTCAGATGTATCTCCCCATATGACATCATGTGAGAAGAAGCCACACCCCATTCATTACCAGCCTTACTAAGTACTACCCCCTACCTGTCATAAGCACAACCCCAGATCCCCCTGAATCGAACTGGCAGATAGATTCAAACCGGCAGGTAGATTCAGGACCAATCAGAGCAGACTGGGCTTTTTGGAAGGTGGGGCTTAGGAGACGGACTCTAAAACAGAGCGTTTTTAGACAGAGGCTGAAAAGATGAGATTCAGCGATGGTACTGTGAGAAATATAAAGTTTTTTTGGACACTACACCATGAAAACAGTTTCTAGTAGAAACACAAATTACTATTTTGAACCTAAAAATTATTATAATATGTGACCTTTTTCTTACTCAACTTGTTATTTCTTTGTCCGTACATTGAGGCTAAGAAAACTGTGCTCTGTGTACTCTCTGTCTGGGTCATTAGCCCTTCCTGCTTTCATCTCTTAGTGTGGCATTCACAGGGTCAATTTGTATTTGTCTAGTTGACCAAAAAGCTAACACTCACTTTCACCCCTCTCTCCCATTCATTGTCTCCCCTCGCTACGTGTCTGCATGTCCTATTTCCAGTCTGGCTCAAAGGCCTGTCTGTCTGTGTGTTGCGACAGTAATTATAGAGGTCATCTGGGAGATGGCAAAGACTCCTACTCTGAGCTCCTTTGAAGCCATATTTATTATGATATCAGCGGGAGATGCTTCACTGACAGTGTGGACGCAGAGCCAGCTGCTTACAAAGAACTGTCTGTGTGTATAATGCTTTCCCAATGAGGACATCATCACCAAAGATCCAGAGAGGGGGGAATAATACGTGAAGGGACTGTGTGCTGGATGGAGCGATATTACTACCATCCTAACTGTGACTAAAAACCTGTTGCAGTTACTATAGCTAATGTGTTATTTTCAAAACAGTCGGTTATTGGACGTTAGTTTGTGTCTACCTGGTGACTAAGACCCCAGTATTCACTCCCCTAGTCTGGTTTCCACTAACTAGTGGGAAAGCTAACAGACTCTGAACGTTAGTGTGTGAATGTGTACAAAACAATGTAAAGCGCTTTGGGTCTGTGAAAAACCAGGGGAAAGCGCTTTATAAGTGGAGTCATTTTACCATTTAGTTGTTGGGTTGTCTCCACATGGTTTCCTCATCATAAGATGTTTTGGATGAAAGCATCAGTCAAATGAAAACAATGTAATGTACAGTAACATTGCATTCTTGCTCAAGTTTCAGTATCAGCTTACATGAATATTCTCTCTCTCTCTCTCTCTCTCTCTCTCTCTCTCTCTCTCTCTCTCTCTCTCTCTCTCTCTCTCTCTCTCATGTGATCTCAGGTCACTTCAACCGCATCCGATCCGGAGCTTGGCTTCACCATTGTGTCTTGCTCAATCTCGCCCAACTCCAACCCCAGCACGCCCTCAGACTACACCCTGATCGAGACGGTCTGCCCCAAGGATGACTCGGTCAAGTACTACCCCCAGAGGGACCTCCCTGTCCCGCACGCGCAGCAGAGGGAGAAGAAGAGCTTCAGCTTCAACTTCAACTCAAAGTTCAACATGTCCCTGCTCTTCCTGCACTGTGAGATGTGTCTGTGTGCCAAAGGACCTCACAGCAACCAAAAACTACCACCGGTATGCAGCATTCTCTCTTTCCAAAATGACCTTTTTAATTCTTTTTGCATGTTTAATGATTTTTCCTGTGCAATTTTAAAGTCGTTTTTTCTTTCTTTCCAAATGTATGTAGTATTAGCAGTGATTGTTTTGAGAAGATTTGAAGTGGATGTAGTATTGCCCACATCTTCACTCATTCAGTATTAGGCTCTGGAAACATGAATGGATGTATAGTTTTGCCAAGCATCCAGCTGTGTAAAAAAATAAGCATCCATCTTAGCCGTCATTTGTTACTTACTCTTACTATGCTATCTGTCCCAACTCAACTTCCCTCCACTTTTTCAACCTTTACACATAAGAAAAACGTAATGATAAAGTAGTGGCCTGAGGCTGACACGTGAAGCTAATTGTTATATTCTGATAACGATCGGGGTCATGTTATAGGGCTTGCAAGTTTGTTACTTTGGGGTTGAGAAATGTGAAAGTCATCTTTTGCATTTTGCAAAACTTTTTTTTTTTTTTTTTTTTCTATTGCAGTGCATACTGTAAATGCCTTTCACAGAGTTGCATGTCTCACTTTTGTACGATTTCTTCACTTCAACTCCCTTTTCATTTCTCAAACTCTTCCCCCACACACACAGTGCATAAAGCCCAGCGAGACCTGCGACTCTCTGACTCTGGAAAGTATCCTGGCTATGATGATGATCTCCAAGACCTCCACCAAACCACTGGTGGTGGTGGATACATCTGATCCCATACCAGGTCAGTAAAGAGGAAATGAAAACAGTTTACATGATCCAGTTACGCCACTTACTCAACCTAAACTAGATGCATTGTCTCAAACTCCCATCCATCTTTCCCGGTCTATCAGCTCCATGCATTATGTGTTAAGCTCCTTCTGTGGGTAATGGAGAGTAGAGCTTAGATTAGACCCAAGAAATCCAACCCCACCCTACCCAAAGCCCGTACACGCTCGTCCCAAACCAAGCCTGTTCCATTATCTGCATTTTAGGGCCCAAGACTGATTATAACCCGAGATTTTGATGAATTTACTTATTAACCTTATGATTAAGGTTTTAAACTTTAATAAAAATGTTTGAATGTCACACATCTGATGAGAATGAGATCTTAATGAACGCAACACAGAAGCATGTATGACAAACCAACATGTTTATTGATCCCAAAATACATGGAATAAACACTTTTACAAACGAAGAATGAGCCAATCTAGAACAACAAATGGACCAGAATGATGTGGTTTAGAATAGAAAAATCAAATCAATTATATTCAAAACTAATACATTAGACTTAGTTATGCAAACGCTCAGGTTGCTATAGCCCAAGTACTGGTAAAACATACAATAATTTTGCTTTTAGGCCAGAGAAAAAGCTTGGTTTGGTTGCTTTGAGATGAGACCAAACCACAAAACGCTGCACATCACTTCCCCACATCTGGATATCATTAACTGCGGTTTGTGTGTGTGTGTGTGTGTGTGTGTGTGTGTGTGTGTGTGTGTATGCACAGTCGTTTTGTGCGCGTCTATATGCCTGTTTACATTGACGCCTGTACACAAAAAGTGCTGGTGTGTACATAGGAGCATGTGGTTGACTCCTCTGGTAAAGGGGAGTGCGTGCTCCAGATGAGGCCCAGTTTGGGTCTGGACCGGTCCAGTTTGAGGGAGTGGCGGAAAATGAGGAGTCATACAGAACCAAGGCCCAGTTGTTTTCACTTAAGACCTTCACTGTGGCCTCCCCCCTTTCCAATAGGGAGGAGTGTGTGTGTGTGTGTGTGTGTGTGTGTGTGTGTGTGTGTGTGTGTGTGTGTGTGTGTGTGTGTGTGTGTGTGTGTGTGTGTGTGTGTGCGTGCGTGCGTGCGTGCGTGTGTGTGTGTTTGAGTGTGAGTGTGTTGGTGGGGAGTAGTGGTCCTCTTGTTGGCTTTGGGATTCCAGTCAGAGAAATACAGGCCCCTCGATCATGGCTTGTTCAGTCACTCATCTGTTCACTGGCTGTATTGGGGCACCCTCGGGGGCTGTGTGTGTGATCATAGAGGGGGGGTGCTTTAGATTGGAGTGGTTGGGGGGGCCTGATGTAACCACCACCACCACATTTTATTAATTATGACCTAAACTGAGATGGGGTGATATCATGAGTGCCCAATCTCTGGTGGCCTGCCAGGGGTTTTTAGAAACCAGCATCCCCTCTGAGCACTGACATCATCAAGAGACCATTGGTCAGTAATGAGTCAGCTATACTGACTCATGAGTTTAATTTTTGAGTTTAATGTTTTTTTAATCCCAAAAGATTGTTAGTTGCAGTCATACACTCGGTACATTATTACATACAAATCTTCTTCAAAATGTAGGGATTCCTATGAAGATGATGTTAATGTTATGTTTCGATAACATTCGGAAAAAAAATAGTAGTTCTTTTTTAAACTATCAGATATGGATATAGGTATTGGATATAGGTAGCAGTCGGACTGTAGTGTGAGTGGTCCGAGTTGTACTGTAAACTGCTGAACAGAAGTGGGTGGATTCATTGCATTTTAATGGGATATTGAGTTTGCCGACATATAGATGCAGTCACTTTTTAGGCACAGAAGTTCCAGTGTTGATGTTAACGCGGTTTGCTGAAGATATTGGTGAACAGAGACTCTGAAATGTGCAGTAACAAGTGAGCCAGTACAGCATGCAGGCAGGAACACACACCGGCCAAACCACTTTGCCAGTCCAGCAGCTTTATTTCCATGGAACATATTAAATAAACACGGATATGCAATTAAGTCATTGAAAAAAAAACTTAATTTCAAAGGCTGTGTTTATAGCACAAAGGCATTTCTTATGTTAGGATGGCAAGGGAAACAAGCAGCCTTTTCAGGGGCCACAGTTGTGCACTGGACAGGATCCCAAAGAGCTAAACTAAATCTACAAATCAAAGACGGGCCACTTGTGGCCAACTTGGTGCATGGAAAAACACAAGTCCTGCCATCAAAAGTAGATTTACTGCTTCACAACATCAATAAATTCGATCTCCCTTTTTTTATGGATTTGGTCACACTCAATGGTTTTAAAGTATCTTTTATTGAAGAGGATGGCAGTGTAGATTACACTATTACACCAGCACAAGTATCATTAGCTTAGTTTAAGTCTAAAGGAACATAATACAAACCCTATAATGAGAGTGTGGTGTATTTGCACCAATGAATATTATTGTATCTGCTTCGAAAGAAAAGAAAAACTTTTAATATTAGAGTTATGGTATTGAAAATGACTGGACAGTGAAAGTGCAGTGTATGAAGCATATATATATGTTGAATGTGTTGGCCACTCAGATTGCTTATCTTGGTGATGGACAGGTAGTGTACAGGAGGTGCTAGGGAGCTGATCTCTGGGATAAATATCTGTGCTAATGCATTAACTTCAAAACCTCCGGAATGAGGTTTTTTTCATGCTCCACATGGCCTGCTGTTTTCACTGTTGCCAGATGTCAAGTCGAGTAGCTTACGTTATCATAAGAACGATCGTAAAATTCAAAATGTATCATTCTAAGACTCAAATAAATCCTAGTTCTAACTCCATAAGTGTAGATTTTTTCGCCTCAGTGAATGTGGCCATTAACAAACAGCATGAATCTCCCACACTTCAGATTTTCAGATTACTTTGCTCAGGTTTTCCTGAAGAGAAAGATATGTATGCTACTAATCAATTATTTAAAAAAAAAACTTTGTAACTAATGTTAAACCAGTGTATATCATCAGTTATATTCAGTGCAAATGGCCGTATTGACTTAAGCTTGTTGTAGCAACAAGCTTTGAAGTGTGGAGTTCAACTGTACTCGGCTTTATAAATAAGAACATCCAGTGTCAAGAGCACTGCACGGCCGTTCAGTGGTCTCAGCGCTCTGTGAGGAGGAGAGGTCAGGGTCTCAAAAAAAAAGAACATTCTTATATTACACAGGCGTGCTCTTTCAGTCCATAGCAAGCACAGCAAACTTACATAAACATATGACGTTCAAAGAGATATCCAAGTCTGGCATCAGCTAAAGGCTGCAAAACATAAGTCATGAGTGAACTGTTGTCTGTAGTCTGTTTCTGTTCAAATGGAAGAAGAGAAAGTCATAACCTGACTCACATCCAGCAGATATTGTTCCCCGGAGACGTCGTCCCGGCATCATTTGAAGAGCTACATTAAGTGTTCAGCTTGACAGCCATTGGGCGTGCTTCTTATACGACTCATGTATATTTCTTTTTCTCCGCCTAAAAACACAACACAATCTTTTCATTCGTAAACGTTGCAGAACAACTGTCGTTTTTTCTGCTGGTGGGCCTGTATCAGGCAAGTATCAGTGGCCGCTCTCTGCATTCTTAACATAACAACTCACACGGGACAGATAACACTGGAGCGATATGACTGGGGGGCTAAGAGTGGCAGAGGAGACGTCCCTTCTGGAATTAAAATCTGCTGACCTGTCATCAGCTATTATGCGAAATGAAAAACTCAAAAGGTGTCCCATCCAAGAATAGCAGCCATTGTGCCGGAGCCTTGGACACGTACCAGGCTCACCTCTTGAGTTCACCCCGTACACAAGCGCCTTTATATTGTTTGTAGAGTCATCGCTATCGCTAAGGCTCACTCTTGACAGCCTTCCAGATGGCTTAGAATAAACGACCCGAGCAAGAAAAAACACTCAAAGTCACTGGGTTCATCCTTTAGGACAGCATTTCCTCTTCCAGGGTTCTCTATCACATTTCACAGATATGTGCTTATCAACACCGGGCAATATTAGCACTCTGCTGCTCCTCTGGCCTGGGACTGAGACCATGTATTGTAATGTTGATTTAATGATGTAATGTATACTGTGTGCATTAGTTTATATAATGCTCAGGATATATTATTAGATTAACATTGTTATTATGTTGTTTGTTTTTACAGAGGATCCCATCCCAGAGTCACCTTCAAGCCCACCGGATCCTTCTGAAGACCGTAAGTGATTTGGACAGACATGAGAGTTGATTTGATTTTCGTCTGAAACTCTTGGCATAAATACGAATGCTTCTTTAAAGGTCACATATTGTGCTGATTTTCAGGTTCAAAATTGTAATTCGGTTTTCCACTAGAGGCTGTTTTCATGATGAAGAGTCCAAAATACCCTTTGTATTTCACGTTTTAGAGTCTCTTTTAGCCGTCTCTTCCAAAAAGCCCAGTCTGCTTTGATTGCTATCACAGGTGGCGTTAATGCTAGGTTAGGTTGGTAAAGAAGGGGCGTGGCTTCTCCCCTTGTGACTTAACATTGGGAGAGAAATCTGACTTGGGTTGTTGAACACAAGTTTTTCAGAAAGGTGGAGGTGGAGAAAAAGAGAGAGGGTTGTTTTCTCATACTCATACTATGGGGTCTCTAGTCAACCCATATTGAAAATCCATGAAAAAGTGCATTTTGTGTAATAGATAGATGACCTTTAAGATAAGCAAGAGGCTAGTGATTTGGTGGAAGTTGAAAATGGAGATACTTCATGACATAAAAAGTGGCATCATGACTAGCGCCATTAGAAACTACATTTTATTTCTGTTATTATTAAAATTAAGTGATAAAATTACATTTTATATGTTGAAGTAAAATTAATTGACACATTTTAGTCATGTTCATTTTATTAATAATATCTCATTCATGTACGTGTGAAAACGGACTGTGTCTGAACGGCTTCATATATAACATGTGTAAATTGTGTGCTGCTTTTTTTTTTTCCAGAGACACTGTACGTGCTGGACACTCCGACCGTGGTGGGCATCGCCTTTGCTGCCTTTGTGATCGGGGCTCTGTTGACCGGAGCCCTGTGGTTTATCTACTCACACACAGGTAGGTCCCTTCTACCTACTGCTCCACGGCCCCTGCTCACCTCTCTGCATTAATGAAAAAGATAAGACGCCAGAGGAATGTCAGAGGCTCTCCAGTGCCAGAAATGTGCCTGCTGGGATTTGCCAAACATCCTGCCGCTGACAGAGGCCAGTTCACAATAACATATTGACTCCTCTACTGTAAATATATCCTGTTGGTCAGCAGCAAGAGCTCTTCTCTTTCCTGCCTTTGAATGCTTGTGTGTTTTTTTTTTCTTTCTGGATGGGGGCCTTGCGGGGTGGTCAGCAGAATATATTCTCAGTACAATGGGCTTGGAGACGAGTTGGAAATTCCCCCCCTTGTTGGCTTTAGCGGGCTCTCAGGAAAAGACACACAATCTGTCAGTTAGATGCCAAGACCTTCCCCAATCGTCCCAGGCCTGTCGACCCCGCCTGACCCCTGAGAGGAAGTGTTTCTCCCAGCAGCCCTGTGCTTGACTGTGCATAGAGCTGCCCTGTTCTCTGCTCTGCCCGGAGGACTGCTGCTCTGCTGATCAACCGTGGCCATTGACCTGTTGGCCCCCAAAAGGCAGACGTCAGCTCTCTCATGCACGTCTTTCATTTAAACAGGGTCAGGCAGTTTGGGTTTGTGTTAGAAGTCGCGGGTTTCAGAGAATACGACAATGTGTGCGAGTGTTTAAGTTAACGCTATGAGTTTAGGGTTGGGAAGAAGCTCCCAGTTGAAGGGCGTTGACGTATTGGGCCAGTAAATCATCCTCCCTGATCGTTGTGAATGTAGCAAAGATAAAGACACTTGGAGGAGCTGTGTACATATTGTTTATAGCTCACATATCGTGCTCGTTGTTTTTAAAGTTAAACATTTTAATGTGCGTTTCTACTCTAAACAGTTTTCATGGTGTAGTGTCCAAAGAAAAACTTTATATTTCTCTCAGTGCCATTGGTGAATCTTCTCTTTTCAGCCTCTGTCTGAAACAACCCCTTTTAGATCCTGTTTCTTTTAGGTTTGTAGTGAGTGGGCATGACCGATACATCTTTGAACACATTTTTCTGAGAGAAAAAGAGAGAGGGTTTTTTTCCCTCATACTTTAGGAGTCTCTAGATAAACTGGGGACCAATTATTAATGTTGTAAAAACCGTGAAAAAGTGCATTTTGCATAATAGGAGAATCCATTCATGCTAAGAGCCATCTGTTGTCACTCACTGTTTACTGAACAGGATTCCATGTAGCAGAAAAGATCAGCTGTCAGATTTAACCGCCCTTATCTTTATGACAATATTGTTATTGGCTTCTCTTTAAAAAGCCACTTCTAAAGCGTTTATGGGTTGCCTAGAGCGACACAGCAACACACGCCCTGTAATTGGCTCGTTTTGCAAAAGATAGTCGAGCTTTAAAAGAAAACAGGGAAAGAGAAACAGGTGTAAGGATAGTGGTTTTGGAGGGACTTTCACAACGTAGAGATAAGGAGGCACATGTTCTTGTGGATGTTATTACAAATAGGCCTTAGTCAAGCTTGTCTTGGCTGAAATGACCTTACATGGCAACATTGGCAGTTCCGTGTAAACCCCGAGAATGTAGATCCCCGAAAACAACAACCAAAATGTCAGTTCAGAGTTAATTTTAAACTAGTGTAGAGAGTGATGAAACATGAAAACAGATGTGGGTCTATCTATCCCCAAGGGTTTGAGGACAATGATACTGGTCTCTGGAGAGAGAAGGGTTTTCCCTTTTTGAAGGTTACATATACTCCTTGGCATTATATTTGGGTGTTTTTGTACCCACAACAGTCTGTTTCCCTAAAAGGCAATTTGAAGTATAAAAGACATGTAGACATTTTGCTCATTGTCTTGGCACATCCAACAGTTGTGCGTTCTGCCAGGGCTGCAGTAGCGTCTGCCAATGGAGCTATTCTCCACCTCTGCTCGATTGGTGAACTAATATACAAATGAACAATTCAAATCAATTGTGAAAACAGGCTGAATCGCTCACACGAGAAACAATTTCACACTTGATCTACTCTGAAATCCAAACATATGAAAATAATGGTGATCAAATACTGCACAATAGTAAGATCGGCCATCTTGCCAGAACAGATTACACACCAGCTTTCCTTTTTTCTTTTATGCCACGCTAGCTGCGAGCGTGGTCAGTTGGTTGGTCCTCCAATGTGGTTAAGAATGAAATATCACAAAAAACATTCAATCGATTGCCATACCATGAGGTACAGGCATTCATATAAAAAGTCTGCTGATCTTTTCATTTTTGATCTAGCGCTATCATCTGGTCAAAATTGTATTTCGCCCAATACTTTAGTAGCCTACTTTATTTTATACTTTATGTCCAAATAGCTGCCAAACTACATTCCCATCTGCCCTAGCTGTTATTGGTGTTAAGTGCTAATTAGCAAATATTTAGCGTGTTTAAAGGCTTAACTAAATCAGGGCAATCATCATTCCTGCTACATATCTGCATGTTAGCTTTCTCACTGTAAGTATGTTAGCATGCAAACAGTAGCATTTAGCTAAAACCACGGCTGCTGTGCCAAAGCAAGGCCACACTCTCTGAAATGTGCTCTTTAATCTCTCTATCTTGCTGTCTATTTAGGGGTAGTGAATTCACTTATATAGCTTGCACATGTATTAAAAAAATATCTTGTCAAATGCATGACATTCAGATATATTGAAATATTTGAGATATTGTCAGCTTAGATTGTTCCAAGAGAAAACATCTGTTGCAGCCACTGCATGTATGAGTGTTCATGCACAGTATGTTTCGGTGACATTAAAGCAGCCCTTTATCTCTCCTATCTCAGAAGGATAATATCGGACTTGGGAATTTATATTTCCTCAGACAGACGAAGTGAATCCAAGTCCCTTTGTGTTGTAGAGCTCTTGGTCCTGCGAGGGAAAGGCTTGGCTCTGGTAAACATTAGCAGAACGCAGAGGCTCCAAAACAGGGATATTGCCTGTGGAAACATGCGTCTGTCATACATGTATACGCACGCACTCCACACACAAATCGTTTGTCAAAGAAAAAGGATTTTAGTGTGTGCACTCCTTATTTTTTTTCCATGGGAGGAGTAAAGCTGCAGCAAACCTAGAGGCACACAGACAGCAGTAATAATAATTGTACCAGAAATGAAACACAGACTCTTGTCATATTTTCAAAGCTGTTCACTTTCTGTCGGAGACGTTTTCTGCATAATCTAAAAGTTTATTTTATTTGTTCCAGTCTTAAGAAGCATCGGAGCCCTACAGAATGAAACGTTTATTTAGACATAGAACAATAAAGCAGTCTGTGGTTTGAGCTGCGGTCAGAATATACTGCTTTGTGTTTGTTCTGCTGTATCTACTAAAGACTAAGGCTAATTGATTCCAGAGAAGTAAAGAAATTAACCTTCCCCACTCTTTCTTCAGTATATCATCTGTCAGATAGGCAGCGAGCGCTTGGTCCCAGGGTCTCTGAGGTGACCTTATGTGGTCCCTGCTGCTTTGTGAATCTGTGGCAGATTAAACCTCAAGATGGTAAAAGTTAAGACGGATGAAGTGCCAAGTGTGTTGTACTGCAAACTAGATTTAGATTTCTTGTGCTGAGCAAGAATGTATTTCTCTATACATGGCCTTACTACTCATAAGCAGATACTTTAATGCACAAAGACATTAAAGTTTCACTTTTTGGAATGTAACTTTTCCATTATATTCAATAATTGTTTAAGATGCACCTGTATATCCAATGTTGTATCTATCTTTGGTCTAATCCCCTCCTCTCTCTATGTGTAGGTGAGACAGCTAGAACACAGCCGGTCCAGGTGAAGGCCCAGCCTGCCTCAGAGAACAGCAGTGCGGCCCACAGTATGGGCAGCACACAGAGCACTCCCTGCTCCAGCAGCAGCACAGCGTAGCCCAGGAGGCCAGCCAACAGGGGCCAGGGCCCTGCCACAGCACAGGAAGGGCCCCGCGGCTCACTGGGGCCGCTTTTCATCTCCTCCCATTTCAAAGGAACTATTTTGGGACATTCCATAGGAGGGAGAAAAGTATCATTTCAACAACAAAAAAAAAGAAGAAAACAAATGCCTTTTGTGCCACTTGAAGCGTGCGTAGAGAACTGTACCGTCCTGGTGTAATTGGTCTGTTAATAATAGTGAGACAAAAGCTTGGCAGCTTCACTTCAAATTGAGTACAAAAAAAAGAAAATACAAGCAACAAGTGTTTATGCCAGGCAATGTTCTTTCTAATCCAAATGCTGCCTTTTTTTCTAACAATGCAGCCTTTTGTTTTGACCTTAAATGGTGTGAGTTAGGCTGTTGGTAGCAAGCAGGTGCAATCCAACAGCAGGGAAAGCAATCAGGCTCCAGTTATGTCAGTATTAGTAAGTGAGATGTTGATGGCTGGACTGCAACACGTTACTTTATGACACGCAATACCGAAGGTGGCAAAAGGAGCAAAGCAACCACTATTAAAAAATGCCTACAAAAAGTGCAGTATGAACACAAGCGGTCCTCTTAACACGGAGAGAGATAATGGCTTTTAAAAGACAGTGTAGGTCTTGAATGTATGCAGAAGAGTAAGTGCCAAACAATGTGAAAGAAAAATGTGAAAGAAAAGCTGATAAAACGCCCCATTTTTTTTATATCCATTTCACTCCTTTCCCCATAATGGATTTGTATTGAAAGGATGGAAAAACATATTTTCCCAGTACTTTCTTAACAGTTGTTGTAGTAATGCATTTCAGTAAATGGGGGTCTGAGACAGTTTCATTGGGGACATTATAGGTTCCCCATTACTAGTTAATGGAATAGTTTATTTTGGAAAATATGTCTATTTGATTTTATTTTCCAAATGAATGCAGAGAAGATCATTTTTCTCCCATGTCTTTGCGTTGGGTATAGAGCTCCATACAGGAGGTGAATAGCCTAGCTTAGCATGAAGACGGATGAGTTGGCCCAGAGACATCGTTCAAAATATTCTAGGATAAGTTGTAGTACGAAAACTCTAACCCTACAAAAGCAAATGATCATTTTACATTTCTGTTTGAGACAAATGTGTTGACTTGAGCTTTAGAGATGTCGGTAGGCCAGCTATAGTTTACCCGTGCTGTTTGTTAACGCTAAGCTAGACTTATGGCCGTCCACTTGGCTCCGTCCAGAGCTCAAAAACACACCTATTAACACCTCTGAAGCTCAAATGAACATGTAAGGCCTTGTCTATTAAATCTGTGAACACACAAATTATACATTAAAAAACGACAATTGGGTGTATTAGGTGTAGTTAGCTAAATGTTTCCCTCTGCTTCCAGTCTGTATGCTAAGCTAGGCTAATCACGCCCCTAAGTCAATAATTATATTTCCTAAATTTAGGAGCTGTATATTTTTGTGAATATTGTAAATAATCAAAAAAGTTATGAGGCAGAGTGAGTGAAAACTCTCTTTTCTATACTTCTGGCTCAGACAGGATTTATTATTGTGAGGTGCAAGTTAATGCCAATTCTCATTTCAAAAGTGTTCAAATGGAAACTACAGTGTTGACAGGTTGGACCTAGGGACATGGATTCAAAATCATGGTTTAGTAAATTTTATGTAGTCTATTTTGAGTGCATTCCTCTACTCTAGGGCTGCTACCTATGACTCAATCGATTATTGATGGATTTGTTGATTAGGCTACTTGTACAGGTAATCTATGTTCAGCCTGTTAAAAAAAATATGACTTATCAATTATTCCAGTAAATGTTTCAGTACAGTAGTTGACGGAGCCAGATCACTAGTAGATCAGTTACATTCTAAAGCCAAATGTACAGTGTATGGGGTTTCCTTATGCCAGTTCTTGTATTTTGGCACAGACAGTGTGTTGCATAAGCTGTAGCCGAAGTTCATTCTCATGGACATATATATATTTTTGTTTTCCGTAAACTGCAACGCCACGACTTCCCCACCGCCTCAGAATGCTATGAATGTTTGCCGTAGTGCCTTCCTTTAACCAGTGTGTGTCTTAGTCGGACTGTGTGTGGGACTAGCTAGGCCCTTTAAATTCGAAAAGGGAAGTTTCCCTGTTATGTGATTTAAACATAACACACACACAAAAAGAATGTATGTTATCTCAAAGCTTTTTCTTTTTCTTTATTATTTCTTATGTAAACATGTATAAAGCTTTCTACAGAGGGAACAGAGTATAAATATATATATTTGTGTATAGAAGTATATTTTGGATTATATTTACCAAGAGAAATTTATTGTTTTCTAAATTGTGTAAGTACTGTGAATCATGGATGTGCTCATAGATAACATATACGTGTGTGGGGGATTTCTTCATAAAAGCCTCATGGCATGTTTTATGACACATTTGATGAAAATAAAATGTTCATATTTTTTTTATAAAAGATTTTTTTGTTTTTGTTTTTTACTGAAAAAAATAATCAACTATTTAGTAAATCCCAGCTGTTGAATTATTTAAAATATTTTTTTAAATGTTGTCTCCTGTACTGACATCATGTTTTTTTGGTCGTTGTTTTTTTAACATTGAAACTTCTATTTTAATGATTTTAAAAATGTGTCATAAAACATTAACTGAGCTTTTAATGTGTAAATGCTCTTCCAACAACGCATTTATTTTCTTCTCTACGTGGAACACAACTCCTTGTGTTTTGTTTGAACCTATTTGAAATAATCATACCATTGAAGATACGCAGCAGAAGTGAATATTGAATTATATTTTGAATATAGTACTCATAAACACTTCTGAGTCAATTCAGCACAAGCTCAATGCTTGGTCACGGTGTTGTCATACAACCAAAACCCAGATCACAAACTTGTTTAGGTCCTTCTGTTGTCACAGCAATGAAGTTTATCCCCTTAAAATCAAGAATCAATATGGAACCAAGGCTCTTCCACTGATGGCAGCAGTTACTGTAAACCGTAATAAAAGGAGGAATGTAAAATAAACATGTATTCAGTTAAAATGGAAGGTGGAAAAAATCAAAAAAAAAAAAAAATCTTTCTGGAAACCTGACTGTTTTTCAATAACACTCGACAAATCCTTTTTTATTCAGTTATACACTTGGTTTTAGAGCAATATTGAAACCTTGTTTGTTTTATAAGGCCGGTTGCCAGGTGTCATGCCATAACCTAAAACCCTCTATTTAGTAAAGTCACTTATTCTGCACGATACATGGCGGTGATGTGTAATGCGCTGTTGCTGTTATAAAGAAGAAATATTGCAAACAACAGCGCTGTATCCCACTGTATTGAGAATACACATAGTAAAGGATCCATGTCTTGTAGCGTGGAAATGTGTTTCACAGCCTATAATCAGTGAGCATTGTGGGATAAGGGCTTTCTGACATGCCTGTACATCTTGAGGTTTCTCATATGGACTGGCACATTCATAAAGTCTATGTTATTATCTACTCCTCCACGCCCGCTGTTTATTGGCCAAGGCTCAAGTCATGTTCTGGATCTAATATTCTTATTTGAGATCATTTGGGAGATAGTCTTTCACTCAAACCAACAATACAATACATGAGAGTTCAACATTCCTCCTTGCCTTTTGCCTCACTGCATGTTGGGAAAAAGGCTCCACCCACTTCCCCTCCTCAGGACGTGAATGTGTATTAGTAGGTAAATATGATATGCAATCCATGTGAAATACTGATGCTGTATCAGATAAAAGGAACATTTCTATAATAGGTGTATTGCGGAAGATACTCACTTTATGACTCGTAGTTAATGCTGAACTGAGATCAGCTATAATCGGAGCACAAATCCATGTATCTAGTTATGATTGTATTTTTTTTCAACCATTTGACTACCTCATGTTTTTCTATGAATGTGTCATTGTGTGCTACACAGTACGTGCGTGTCGTTGTATGTGTGTGTGTGTGTGTGTCTTTGATTTTCCCGTGCCTGTGCTTGAGCTGGAGAGAAGTTCAAATGCTTATAGATTATACTGCAGATGATTTGCGGCCTTTATGTGGTTTTCTCTTGCCATTTCACATTTATTTTATTAATCTCATAGCAAACAATGAAGAGTTTGAGCTTTCTCCCATGATTCAGTGATTGCCTTTGTTTTGGTGTCCTTGTAAATGTGTTCAACTTTGAAAAGCCGTTAGTGTTTCCTTTGCTTTTTGAAACTTTTTATAGGCTGTAAATACGCATGATACATGTATACCCAATATGTTCAATAAACTTTCATAATGATTTACAAGACTGTTGTTTGATGTCACAGTGGATACACAAAGTGGATATCTCCTGTATGGATTTGGTTAAAGCCCCTTGAAATCAACTCCAAAATAGTCAAATAAAGATCTGATTGAGAATAAATGTTTTAAAATAAAACTTGCTTAAAAGCCAAGCTTTATCCATGGCATTGTTTTTATAGAACGGACGTAATTGGTTCAAAATACGTATTGTGTGATAAGTACCAGAGCATAGCCCGCCTCATCTAAACCCAATGTCTGTAAAGTTTATCAAACTTAAATGACAATATCTTTTCATTTGGATTGATAGACATGCCTAACTCTTTTCAAATGCTTCACTATCATGCAACTAACTCCACAAATTACATAGTCATATGGATTATGTGGATTTGGGTTTTACAGGGGCTTTAAGCACAATGAGCTGCAGTAATGACGTGTTGGTTTTGGCTCTGTGGTGGTGGAGTCATGACTAGTCTCTGGTGAGCTCATAACACATCACAGAACGTGTGTGTGTGTGTGTGTGTGTGTGTGTGTGTGTGTGTGTGTGTGTGTGTGTGTGTGTGTGTGTGTGTGTGTGTGTGTGTGTGTGTGTGTGTGTGTGTGTGTGTCTGTGTGTGTGTGTGTGTGTGTGTGTGTGTGTGTGTGTGTGTGTGTGTGTGTGTGTTAGTATGTGTATGTGTGTGTGTGTGTGTATGTGTGGTAGTACCAGTGATTTGAGCGTGGTGTGTAGATCGGAGGCCTTACCTCTCTCTCCCCTCCCCCACCATTATTAGCTCCATCTTTGCTTTTGATTAGAGCTCCTTGGAGACAGGCAGTGAGCAGCAACGTGCCTCGGAGTGGATTGGAAAAGGCTCTGTGATGAGAGTGCAGTAGAAAGAGAAGGGACCAGGGGCCAATGGTAAAAGCAGCCTCTCCTTATGCCAGCTCAGGGTTTGGGGTTGGACTCTTCCACATGTCCCAAATCCTTCTGACCTCTTCAAAGCCTCTCTGTTGTTCCCATCTGTGTCTCTTTCACCCAGGCTGGCCTCCTCAGTAAGGCATATTTATACTCATCATGTTGCAACACTGATGACCAATTCATTGAATTGTTAAACAAAAATGCTCATCCACCTCATCAAACCACAATGCAGAATGGTGATGTCATTGTTTTCGTTTTCCGGCTTTCACCTTGGGGAACCTGGAACACACATTTCGCTGTTTGGCCTTTTAACATTCTGCAAGCTTTAACCAGTTTAGTCACTGATTGCATGCGCCCCAGACAATAGTGCATGACAAATACAGGATTAAATTAAAAGAGGCTTTTGGCGTGTGTGTGTTTGTGTGTGTGTGTGTGTGTGTGTGTGTGTGTGTGTGTGTGTGTGTGTGTGTGTGTGTGTGTGTGTGTGTGTGTGTGTGTGTGTGTGTGTGTGTGTTTCTTCTTCTCTATTTTAGCTGACAGTATTCCAAACACTTAGCTGGGGAGGTCAGTCTAATTTAGACCAGACCTTTGCTTCTAAACATGATTACTTGAATTAAATTAAGTGAGATGTTTTGGAACTTTTTGGCTAGCGTACAGTATTAGGGGGTGGGGGGATAATAGCACAGGCAGTGTATAACCTCCACCCTGCACAGCACCTCTTCTTGTCCCATGGTGGTCGGAGCAATAACAGCGCAGGGCTAAAGAGACTGACTCTCATCTTGCTTCACAGTCTCACACACAAACAAACCAAGAGTATTAAGGTGGAAGTTCTGAAAAACTTTGTTTAAGAAAACAATTTAAATGTTGCCTTGACTGCTTTAGCCAGCCCACACACTTAAGTGTTGTAGCCTGCCAGCCTGCGTGAAGGGTTAAGTCTACCATATCCTGTTAGTCCATATGCAGATGGAAAAGTCATAATAATAGTTTTTCAATAGCTTGAACAAATAGGAAATAAAATCTTTTTGGTAATAATTCAGTTCAAAACATCTCACATGTTATATGTGAGTGTTTGTCAATGAGAGTGAACACATTTTATGTTGCTAATGGTCATTGGGATCATTGTTGAATTTAAGATACACTGTTAACTGGAGCTTTGATATGTTTTTCAGACACTTTCACAGCAACATCAACCAAAGAATTCACACAGTTATACAGTTACACACCTAAAGCATTAAACAGGTCAGCCACTCAGCTCCCTTAATATTCTCAATAGAGATATTCCTCAAATGTGATTTACCACAAGTTAAATTTATAAAGTAATCAAATTGCTCATCTGTTCCAATTAGCATTCCTTTCCTGCTGGAGGAGTTTCTTTTTCAGCCATTCTCTGACCATCCCCCTGAACTGAGGTGTGCTAACTTTAGCCCCCCTCACATCACAGCTGGCTCCCATACTGCACCAAAATATGACTTTGCTATGTTTCATATTGCTGCCAGAATCCATAAAACGGTCGGATTTTGCTGAATTGCAAACCCTGTTTTGATTGTGGCACATGGGTACTGCATGTGTGTGTTTTTTTAGACATTCGAGGCCCCTGTACTTATTGCTGGAAAACCCTTGAGTGTTTCCAGTTGGAAGAAAAAAAAAAAAAAAAAAAAAAATGCTGTAGCCTAAAATTACACACTGCTCATAATGAAAAAGCTCAATCATAACTAGCTTTGTACAACAAACAGCTCTCACTCAATTAGTGTTAATGTCTCTTTTTCTCTGTGTCACGCTGGGCCTTTGCATGCACACGCACACGCACACACACACACACACACACACACACACACACACACACACACACACAAACACACACACAGACACACACACACACACGCACGCACGCACGCACACACACACACACACTCACACACCAAACAGACTCCTGCCTCCATGCACTTTAGTTTTTACTGCCCAAGCCACAAGTCCAAACAACAAACAAAAAAGTGTGCTTAGCATTCACTCTTCTATAGTCCAAGAAAGCTGCTTGTAGATTGGATTTGTCAAGCACCAAAAATTAAAATGAAGGGATGACAGACCTCCAATGATTTATAAAAAAAAATATCACAATTGGACTCATCACATAAGCATCATTTAGCACTCCCTTATCCATATTCATACCAATATTTACACCTATAGCCACATCCTCCCTTACACACAGCAGAAGTGGGATCGCATCGACCCCGACAATTTGCTGTGAAAATAACTTGTATTTTTTTCTTCTTTCCTCGGAGGTGGTTGGGAGTTTAAGTTTCCGCTGGTGTGGTCGGAGTCGTAACGTTTTTTTTAGGAGACACATCATTCATTTATACCTGAACAACTTGTGGCCTCAACCACAGAGTGTCTCAAACCACCTTGGGATGTGGCTTTTTAAAATATATAACAGATCAACTGATTAGAATCCAGTGCTGATATGTGTATATATAAATATTTTTTATCTCATACAAATGTGCCAATAGATGATGATTTTTTTAAAAGAAATGGAAAACATTGATTTTAATAATTTTTCTGAGTGGTTGGTATTACTCTACAACTAAAATAATAAAATAAGCACGACCACTGTTTATTTTCAATCCAAAGATCTTATTTTTGCAGTGCTCATTTGGATTTGTGCCAACATAAGCATATCATCTGTGGAGCAGATGCACATTCATGGAGCCTGCTTGCGTGTTTGCTGGATTGAAATTCCCCTTTTAATGCATCTTTGGTTTTGCCTATACCAGCATTTTGAGTTTACGGTGGTATAAGTTGTTAAGGAGGGTTGTTACAATGCACATTTACTCTTACAGTAGTCATGTAAAAAAAAACTGGGATTTATTTCCGCCAGACCAACCTTACACTTTCATAGAGTTGTATGGTCATCAAAGGATTTTATTTTGGTAGAAAATCTGTAAAATATCAAACCATCCAATCCCTCCTTACTCCACCTACTGTGATGAGGACAGAGAAAAACTATTACATGTCAGTTAATTTCATAGATTTATACTTAGAAAAGAACATTAGGTTGATAAAATAAAGTGTAATTACCGTAATATAACACATGAAGGACAGCAACATACCCCAATTGATCGGAGGCAATACATTAACGATAACGATAACGTTTGAACTGACCTGGAAGGCAAGGTAGGACCATTTGAGAATTTCTGTTCACCTCTGAGATAAAATTATTTCAACACGTAAATAACTAAAGGTAATATACTAAATTCATGCAAAAAACACATCTATAAACTTCGACAAACATTGGGACTCACTCAACAGTTTTCCATTAAACCGTAAATTATCTCATTTCTATGTCATTTTTCCTTCGGCCCTCCTGATGAAAACAGCAATTTTTCTATTAGGGCCCACGAGCAACACACAGCACACGTTGCTGGAGGGCAGAGCCAGACTTCATTAACATTTGTTTTTCCAATCCAGAATCCTGCACGGAGAACCCGCCTATAGCTGGCCAGGCCTTCAGAGTTCAAACCTGCACTGCAACCCAAACCAAATAAGCCTGGTCCAAGTACCCCGCTCCTAAACACAACCAGATGTCTGCCCCTCAACCAATAATCAGAGAAAATTCAGAGCCCTCCTACGATTGGTCCACTGGAAGCCCCAGCTGATCAGTGAAAGCTGTCATCCACAAAACAGATGTGCAGTCTGTGTGTGCGTATAGAAATTACACACACACGGCCCGGGGCTGCACTGGAAGGTGAATGGAGCAGAGGTGTAGTTAAAGAAAACAGAATGAAATATAGCATGGAAAGGTAAGTTCGCAGATGTGCACAAAATATGATAGATGGATAGATGGATAGATGGATAGACGTTGGTATGTAAAGCGCAATTCAGTAGCCTATTCTGAATATTCGTTCTTTTTTGCAAAAGTATTTTAAGATATACTGTAATATGGACACAAAAGACTATCACTATTGGATCTTTGTCCCGGGAAATATGCACTTTCCAGGATGAATTGAGTTGCTTTGGAACGACACAGCTGTTTGCTTCACGGGGGGAAAAGAAAGGAACCCTGACTTATCGTTCAAAAGTTATTAAATCATCAACAAACCACGCAGATTACCGTCTCGTGCCACAACCTATGTTTTAGGGAGTACATTGGGATTATTAATGTGTGTTTTTTAGAACGAGTATTCGAAAAAAAAAACTCAATCGGAAAAACCAACGAGTAGGCAGGCCTATTCGAAGCTTGTCAAATGGTATTCGGGACAGGCCTATAGAGAGGTTGACTGATACATGGATGGATCAATATGTGAAATTCAATATGTTTTATTCAAAATCACCACAATCACCAGCTGAATTGATAAATGATGAATGTATGTGACGGATTAAACTGTTATATGTCTGGTTGGTGGGTGACATGACAGATCAGATGAACAATCTCAGTGGAGTCCCCGAATCAAAGTTCACAAAGTGGCCCCACAAACCCAGAGGCAGCCCTGAGGCTGAGAGGAATGTTCTCACATAAAGACCATGGTGTGTGTGTGTGTGTGTGTGTGTGTGTGTGTGTGTGTGTGTGTGTGTGTGTGTGTGTGTGTGTGTGTGTGTGTGTGTGTGTGTGCGTGTGCGTGCGTGTGTGTGTGTGTGTGTGTGTGTGTGTGTGTGTGTGTTGTCAGGTATGCCTATGCTGTTATTCTGACAAGACTCACTTCAACACTAGGCACTGAGGATCCTGACTGCATACCTGAGTACAAATGATGAACTGTTAATCATCTAGTATAAAGCTGGACTGAAGCATGATGACACACCACACCTGTTGATGTCTGAAAGATCATGTGTCCTCAAGAAGACTTCAATATGTTTGCCACTGGCTAAACTCAGCATCTTACCATGCAGATATAAGATCGTGAATTGGTTTTAAATGTGGGAATCTTGATGTCACGTGACGACAATGTCACATGACCAGCACCTAATTAGCCAGGGAGCAATACAAGTTTGCCGGTGTCAACGCACTGTCTTTCGCAATTTCGCTGCGTGCACCTCGTCTCTCCCCCTGTGCACAGCGACATACGGACACAATTTCCTGTTCTAACGGAGGGAACTGGGGCCAGTTCTGGCAGGTAATGCTGAGTATTTTAGCTGTCGGCTGTTATTGATCATTCACCTGTTCACTTGTTTCCTTTGGCGCTGACCGCATTGTTTTTAGTCCGTTTTTATATCACCCGTTTTAATTTATCGTTTCAGGTCATTGATGTGTCAAAGGGTTGCTGTGGCCAGTAAGAAGCCTTACTACTGGTAAACTAAGCACACATGTGTTGTTGTATTTTATTTACTTTTAGCCATTCCTTTTTATAATCTTTTAATTTTGTAGAGTGGCAGTCCCTCACCCCTCCTTCCTGACTTGGTGGGTCACAGGCAGGACTGTTGTGTGTATGTTTAGGATACTCATACGAAGTAGGCTCATATTTTATATTTCCAATTGTGACTATTTGCTGAGTTATAGGCTACCATCGGGCTTGCAACTAATTGTTACTTAGTTTTGTTCTTTTAAAAGGGACCAGCCACTGTTTTCTACTGTTTTATATTTTCTTTATGTTTGTCTGTTATATTTTGTAGAACCCCATCAGTAGCTCTTATGGCTAGCCTAGAATTGTGTGACTCAGATTACTCTCCTACATTTCAGGGATCTCTGTACAAGGCTGGGCCCGTGGCGACACATGTCTAAGCTTTCTGTGGTGGGACTGCACGGTTTGACACTTTATGTAATGTTAAATTGCTAAATGCAATTTTTTATTATTTACTTCTTGCATATTATATATGCAATTACATATTTTGTAGATAGTGTATGTGGTTTCCCTTTTGTTTGGTGTTGGCTTTTGTTGCTTTGGTTTCTTTTGTCCTCCACAGTGGCTAGTCAGCGTGCACATGCGGACCAGACCTTTTTATAACAAAAGGAGAGTAATGCTGGGCTTACACTAGAGGACTTTTAAAAGGCTTTGAAAAGACTGAAGACTGAAACCCTCTTACATCTAAAGACAATCAACTCACACCTGAAGACAACTAGTCATTAGTTTTCAGTCACAGAGGGAGATTTTGAAAAGACAGGGGGTCTCATATTGCAAGACTACAACTAGATTCCTTTTGAGATTAATATTATTTCCGCAAACGCGATTGTGATTATTTAATAATAATAAAAAAGCTGATTCAATATTCCAAGCGGGGGACTTCCTTTAGTTATTTGACCAGCTTTATTTGCTGATCTCGTCCCCCAATAAATTTAACTCCTAACCCTGTATTTGACGGTAAAGTGTTAAGGTTGCGCGGCTGTCGGCCTGGTTCTCCAGCCGAGGCTTCAAGGAAAAAGTGTCCGAAATAAGGTCGCGACTAATGCCGCTCCTCCTGTGTCATGCTTAGTGCATGCGAGAGTGTGATAGTGTTTACGTCATTTCGCTTGAGCCAACCCCCTAAGACTAGCGATAATATCAAACATGTTTGATAATGTCGGAACGTCAAGACGGGAAGAAGACTGGCTGAAATCGGGTCAGAAGACCACCATACACCAAACGACTGAGATTACGGGCGCGCTCCACAACTCCAGCACGACTTCTGTGATTTCAGTCCGACATTGGAAGATTGTCTGTGACTGTCAAATCGCGTGAAAATTTGTGTAGTGTAAACCCAGTTTAAGCTGCTATCTGAGAAATCTACTATTGCATCCCTCTTTTAAGATGGTTTTAATCTAGGCAACTTCAATAAATAAGATATATTTTTGCACCAATTCATGCCTCCCATTCATTGTTCATGTTAAGGGAAGCTGCATCGGTAAAAACGACACACTCATAGCTAATGTAAAGGGGTTCCTCCTGCCCGTCCAATTGGAGGTGGCGTTGTCAGGCATAGAAGGTAGTATCTTACCTGATGGTTATCACATAAAGTTATATAATTCTAAACTTGTATAGGTGCCAAAAACCTCTAATTTGTTACGGCTGGACAGGGAGGACACAGGCGCGGAGACAGTACCAGTTTAAGAAGGTTTATTTTGAAGGAATCAGCTGGGGGTTAGGGCCGTGATCCGGGGGGAAGCTTGCTGTTATGGGGCTCCAGGGAGAGAGCAGCGGGGAAAGTCCAGGGAGCTGAGCGAGAGCAGGCCAGAGCAGGCAGGTCGAGGGGTCCGGGAGGAAGTGCTGGCTGGCGAGGGCTGGAGCTGGTGGCTGGAGTCAGGCTGGGAGAGCTGTGGCAGAGAGAACAGGAGTTAGCACGTGACAAAATGCAAACAGAGCTGCAAACAGGTAAGTAAACTAGAGAGCGACTGACTGTGTGATCTACAATCTGGCAGGGTCTGGAAGGTTGGGCCGGGTTTATGAAGAGCAGTTGATTGGTGATAGATGGCAGCTGTGAACGCTGGGACCTGACTCCAACACACCTGACTCCAACCCTGCAATTACACCAGACACAGACAAGGGCAAAGGGGAAAAACAACACAGGGGCAAAGAGGCCCAGGTAGGATCATGACATCATTCCACTTAACTCCATCATATGGAGGCAGAAATTTATGGATGAATAATTTAAAACCTGGATTAATACAATGATAAAAACCTGTATGGCTTAGAACCTACCATTTGAGTGTTTTGTTTTTCTAAATTGGATGAACCAACCTCTTCAATATAATCTGACGTTAACGCCAATGGTTTATGACATCGCTAGGACTTTTAAAACTTGGAATGCCTTGAAATGCGTCCCAAGCCCAAAGATTAATACAAAATCGTTCTGAAAATATTGTTTAAAAAAAATGCCTGCAGCGAATTAACTTTTAATTTTCCCCTGACAACAGACGCACTTTGAATCAGTCCAAGTGCGTTGCATGAGCAGAAGGGAAAGATGAAAAGATTTTGGCAATAGAGAGCAACAGACAGACAACAGATGATGCCGGGTAATCATATTCAGATGTAAAGTCTAGTAAAAGAATATGGACAGAAACATGCAAAACATTTTGCTCAGGGTTGTAATAATTATCATTGTTTCTGTACATAGCCTACCCTACATAATACAGTTATTGTAATTTGGCTTCTTACTAAACACTGTTTTCACGGTGTAGTGTCCTAAAAACTCTTTAAATTTCTCAGTGTCATGGCTAAATCTCCTCTTTTCAGCCTTTTCAGCTATGTTATTTTGGTAATCTTAAGGAGAGAAATCTGACATAGGTTTTCAGAATGGTGGAGGTGCAGTTAAAGAAAGAGGTTGTTTTTTTTCATTAAAGTGCATTTTTCTTAATGGGTCACCTTTAACATATTGATATCTCTTAACTTTTCCTAAACATAATTTGTAAACAATGTTGACCCATCTCTGGAGGCGGGCAGTATCTGTGATAAGAGAGAGGTCATTTCTCAAGGAAAATGCCTATGTTTCTTCAAATGATCACAAAAAAATATATCCATATTGGATGTTAAAAGCAGTCAGTAGTACCTTGCAGTCTAATAACCCTGCAGAAAAGTGAAACCAATCAGCCTAGGAGTTGAAAGCTGACGTCTGGCTCTAGGGTAGCTCAAGGACAAACCAGTGGAGTATGTAGGTCACGCGCCTGGCAAAGAAGAAAAACATATCAGAGTACAATCGTCAAAGGTGTACCTTGAAGGGGCCCTCTATGTTGGCCGGACCCAGCTAAAATTCCACAGACACGTTAGCATAAAAGACTCCCAGAGGAGTTTTCATCTGTTCTCTCCATCTTAATAACAGACTGGTCCATGCTGCTGCCCAGTCATAGTTAGGTCAGACCTGGCTAACGTTTGTCTCTTCCCCCTGCTATGGCTAGCCCCTCCTTCCTTTTTTACCAAACTCACTTTCACAGCGATTTGTTTTCCAGCAGTGGTACAAACTGTGCGTTCCAAATCACATACTCTTTCTTTATACTATTCTACATACTACAGGTGTATTTCACTCTGCGGCTCAGTCGATGTGACATACATTTAGTAAAGTTTAGTTTATTTCGATCACATATTTTTTTAAGTTAAAAACACCAAAGTGCCATACATGCTTCACTTTTATAATTGTTAAGCATCTACTGTTTCAGTATTTTTTTAAAGTTTTTGTTCTGTGTTACACATTTTAATTTCTTCATCTAAGGGCTTCCACATGTTAACTCCTTTTACCGATATACATCTTTGTTTTGCTCCTTGACTATGACTTTTGCTTCTTTGGGTGATCCCTTCGTCTTTATCCACACTTTTTACATGTTTCGGTGAGCTGGTGGATTGTGACCTGATGTATTAGGGCATCAGAGGTTTTTTTTAAGCATGCTGTGTGTCTTTTTCTACCATAATAGCAATAGTATGGGTATTGGAACAGAGCCAAAGATTCCCAATGTTTTGATGAGAGCTGTACGAACCTAAGAGCTCCTCATTACGAGTTTATAAAGTCTGTCAGGCTTGACTTGCTCTTGAGTTCCCCTGAAGGTCAATAATGTCCTGCGGCAAAAGGTAGGATTACATAAACATCTCATGATGAGGGCCCCATGCGCAGCCCCACAACCCTCTACGTATACGCTTTTGAGACACGGCACCCTTCACTGCTAAATACCTGTCTCTTTAGGCTCTGGAAGCTGTCAAGGAGTAGAGCGGCTAGCGGCTGCTAATTCATTAAAAGAAGCTCACTGATTCTTCTGAAAGTCCTGCTCTGGTGTAAACACTGCTGTCCCCACTACTCTGCAGTCCCAGCCCATGCTCCACTGCCCCGCAGAGAGTCTACACCCTATATGGTTAGCGTAGTAAAACACTCAGTTAGGACCCAAAACTAATTATTCACAAGGAGCTCTGTTTATGGAAGTGTCACCGTCCTGGGGCTTCACATTTTTGTGAAGGTTCCTGTCCTCTGTGGACTGGCACCCAGCTGGACCAAATGTAACTCCTTCACTATAGGAACGTGAAACATTTACCCTTATTGTCAGGGGTGCATTTGTGCTTCCAGAATGAACAGCACATCTCAATGTTATAACTCACTTATGATCAATGAGTCACATACACACGGTTTAAAGGTGTAATCAGTGATTCTGGAGAAGGCCTTTTGTCAAAATCACTTTTTGTGAAATGTAGTGAATATCTCCTCACGATACGATACCTGTCTGTACTGAGTGTGTTCATAAAAAAATCTAGTGTTATAACACAGCCTAGGCTCTGTTAATAAGGGGCATGTTGCTAGCTAGGGTGGGCCCCCTTTGTTTACATACAAGTTTACAGAGCCTAGGTTTTGTGTTAACACTGGATTTCTCTCATATCGTAAGGAGAATTTCACAGATTTTGACAAAGTGATTTTGATAACAAGCATTCTCCAAGAACAGGTTGTTTTGCAGCACCTGTGAGACCTGGTCAGGCCGGCAGATGTTTCCTGACCATCATCAGGTTACATCAGCTGTTCGGTTTAATAAGCGCGCACGTGTGTTTCATTTGTTCACCATTTCCCAGTAATGAGGGGAATGTTACTGTGTGTGCTAACACCTAAGCTCTGCCGGCATAAATCAGACGTGGCTATGACGCAGAGCAGAGCGCTGTGACCTTGCCTGGCTGTAGTGAGAGCTACAACACACAGACAGTGTTTGGGTCGATCTGCTAATGTGATACCCAGCTGGACCTACCTATGCTCTCTTAATATGGAGCAGCTCTTGTATAAGTGGGACTGGAAGGTTGGTTAAAGAACATTGCTATTGTGAAGTGTTTAACCGCAAAGCTCTCGTAACAGAACAAGAACTATATTACTTATCAAATTCTATATTTTTCAAATATATTAAGGTAAATATGCGTTTTTTTTTATCTTGCCGTTTATTCTGAAATGACGCAATCCAAGTGAAAAATGATACATTTAATGTGTTTGTTTGCACAGTGTTATATCTTAAGCTTCCACCCCAGGGCGCCACAATTAGAAATATTTTGGAATCCTACACATAATGGATAATACTTTATGCAAATGCATATGTATTTGTTCTTGTTTATTATGCACCCCTTCAATTCTCTTTGCTGTGTTTTGTTAGTGTTTGTATCAAGTGTAGAACAGTGATATCCCATATTGATAGAAGTTGACGTATAGCGTTAGCAGTCCATTTTAGTAGGCAAGGCTCACATGAGAATGAATCAAATCCATAATCCTAGTGATGCCTAGACAAACCTCTAGATAACAGGCTGTGATCTAATAATCAACCACGCACAGGAGCCTAAGTTAGAAGAACAAAGAACCGTACCATCCTACTAGTGGTTGTTGTAGGAAGAATAATGTTGTATATCACAACCCAGATGATCTAATGGTTGAATACTAAGTGTTTCAACTTTGTTATGTCCTTGGGTTGTTGAATAAATAAGACGTCCAATCATTTCCAGCCTTTCATTGAATCAGGCCCATGTGACAGAACTAAGGCTCAACAATGATTTGTTTTTAACACAATACTGTTGGTCAGCTAAACAGTTCAAAAACATGAAGTGTACCCATGTAACATATTAATTCAGAGAGCTCACAAGGCGTCATGTCTGCCCAACCCAAGCTTTATTATGTAAACCCATAGCTCTGGTCATGAGAAAAGGTTTCCATATTTTAAGCCCAAGCAGTTACCTTTTTGTTCAACCAGAGCCAACCAATGACCTTGAAATACCAACTTTAATACTTCCTCAAATCTTCAGCCATGAAATGTATAATTGCCCATGTATAGCTAGCTGCCTGTGTTACAAACCCTCAACATCCCAATCCTGTGGAAAAAATTGTGCTAAAATGTTCCATCTCCACTGCCAGCTCGGCGCACATTAGCATCAACTTTTACAGGCCTCATGTAAATGACTGTATCCCACTATGATGATGTAGTTAGCTTGTTGGGACACAGTAAACTACTATACTATAGTACATGACTGTTTGAATCCTTGATAAATCATATTCACTTTGCTTCTGTGACCATGACTAGCCTAGAGCCAGTTTTATTTCATTTAATGATAATGGTATTGTATGGAGACCGCCTTGACACACCTTGGCCCTTGCTCCTACTGATGTATCTACCACCTTGACAGAGTAGCCTTGCTGTATGATGGCTGCCATATTGTACGCCCCCATTCATTTGATGTAGTCTTACTGTAGGTCTGAGTGCTGACAGACTGGGTCTCTTGAGTTCCATTTCTGCATTTCCGCTGTAGTGGACTCTTACAATCATCAAGGGTTAGCCCTGTGGACCCAGTTAGCATCTTCTCCAGCTGTCCCTTTGTACAGTTACCATGAACGCTGCTGACACGAAAGATTTGTTGACTTACAGTTGGCCACTGAGCTATACGTATGTTTTTTCCCTTTTATTTTTCAAGTTGATTGATGATTTTTTCAGTCTTTTTATTCTACTGCCACCTGGATTCATGCTTTAGACATGTATTGCTGTATTGGGCCTTTTTCTTTGGAAAAATGTGTACTTGGAAACGTTTAGTAACCTACAATTAGTATAAAACTCAACTGTATCTGATCGTGTTTAATATGTATATTTGTTTTATGATCTCCATTGTGGCAGCAAAGCTGTGCAACCTGCCATAAGGTTGGTCCCTTGATGTTGCAGTGAAGCGTTAGCATGTTATTGTTGACATTAAAGCCTGTTAAGGGGTAGGACTAGATACTTTTACTTCCTCCCCTTTCGAGCATGTGGAAAGTGTGTCTATTTTTGCTTTATTTCTTCAATCATATGAACTAAAACCTATATGGTGCGGGCCTCCAGGTTGACGTATGAAGCTTACTTGAGAATTCAAAGAGGCCCTTTGAGGTAACACACACACGCGCACACATACTGACACACAAAACTGCAACTGGGGCAGCGCAGCACAGTGGGCTGTGATGTGTATGTGTCCGGGGACATGGACAGTCCACTTTGATTTGTGTCAGGTTGACTGCTCTCACGTTGGGGTGTGTGTGGTCCTTCCAGAGATCCACGAGGGCCCAGCAGGAGCTAAATGCTCTCTTCATCTCTTGCTCTGCTGTTGATCCAGAGGCTTCAGGAGACACTTCCTCACAGATGCAAGGTCTCTTTCGTGTGGACAGTAGCAAACATTCAGCAACTATTCCTTCAAATCCATATGAACTCTAAACTTTCTTAGAATGGCCCAACACTTTGTTGTTAGTCCTTAGTCAAGACAAGGCGACAGACGCCATTCTTTTTGCGTGCATCTTTGAAGGAGAAATGGGTAACGTTTGCTCATCCCTCGTTAGCTTAGCTCAAATACTGGTTGTCAATGGAAAGCATTAGCCAGCATCCACCAACAGTCAGAAGGTAAACTTTCCATACCACTAAACAGTCCTGTGTGCTTTAGGGGACAGCAGATTTGCTTGTCAGTAGGCCAACGGTAGGCTATGTATTCATCAAGTGCAAAAAATAGAGCGCAACATACCCTGCTAAATAAAAAAGTCCCAACGACAAGATGTAAAGTTGATCATTCTATGTCACCTTGTCTTGCACCCGAGAGTCAGGTGGCAAGCTAAAAATGAAAATCTTTGAATTCGTTCTTTAAAGAAGAATTTGCTGTGTGCGATTCCTATTTGTGTCAGCGCTCTGCTTGCAAATAACAGCATGCCTGCAGGGTACTCAACTAGAACAAGGAAAAAGGTGTAAAGATATTATCTGTACAGGGTGGTCGCTGGATTCGTAAATAAATGGGCTTTTAGTTGATATATTTAAGTGGGTCTTTGATACTGAAAAAATATATTCCTGACTATATACAGGATTTGGCGTGAAACCCTCACATCATGCCAGTTGAGCTCAGGCCTGCATTACAGACTGTAGCCTGATTGCAGCATCTGATACAGTGCGGTGCCAGGGAAATGTAGTGTGTTAAAATGCAGACCGCGTGCATATGGCGAGCTCAAAGCGCATAGGGGCCTTCTTTGCTATAAACTGCTTGGTTATTGGCGCCTGTGTAGCTCGTGTGGTAGCTGCGTTGCACCAAAATCTCCGTTCCCAGGGGTATTTGTAATCACGTGTGGGAAACCATTAAGATTCAGGCACTGTTGTGATCAAAACTGCGGCGTACACACAAAAAAGCTCCCCCTGCTCTTATAAAGCATATTCAGACCATTAGATAAGCCACAACTGACAATTAGGCTGTTGGCTGCTTCCCCCACACGCATTTTCCTGAGCCTGGTTCAGATTTTTGACACAATCTCTGCTAGGAGCACGCCATGAGCTGACTTATCAAACTCTTGAAGTTTTATAGCTGTTAACATGTTGTTTCTGTGTAGATCTATGTAGGGTATTGAACCCCCTACCTGTCCGTACTGTGTCTGCAGCTGAAAAACAATCAGTGTTATTACAGAGCCTATGCTCTGTAAACTGGCATGGATACCAAGGGTATTTAAACAAAAGGGGGCCCACTGTAGCTAGCAACATATCCATTTACAGAGCCTATCGGCTGTGTATTAAGACCAGCTTTTTTTATAATATAGATTTAGATATATGGCTATGGATAGGTAGCGGACTGAGGAGATTCCACTGATTTTAACAAAAGTTGATCTTGATAACAAGCGTTTTTCATCCCTTTCACACAGTAAATTGAACAGCGGTAGTTTTTACATGTGCGCTGTGATTTGAACGTGCACGTGAAGTCCGTCTTATCTGAGCCACATGTTTCAAAGTCTTTAACTTCACGTGACTTAAAGGGTGTTAAGTAAAGGAAATGACATCAGCTGGCTTCACTTTCACAGGCAGACACGTGTGTGTGTGTGTGTGTGTGTGGGGGGGGGGGGGTGTCCCTCATCCAGCCCGGTAAACAGGAAACGGCCTTAGAGAATAACAAATCATCTTAATGAGCACCAGGAGTTGTGTACAACTCAAACAAAGGTGTACTATTGTATTATTCCACAACTAACTGGGGGAGAGATGCATCGTTTAAAATAAATGATCTCCCTGCAAAAGCTTTTTCTTTTTTAGTTTTTACATTTGTTGTGAATGTGGCATCTGTTTCTGGTTGAGATCTTCCATGGCTTTGACCAAACAGTACACAACATTTTTCCTCTTCTGGAAGCTGCGGTCTACCTGCTGTGGGGGAGCCACCTGCTCCTCACCACAGAGGAGCTACACATCTGGGCCCTGGAGAGACTTGGCTGGCGTGGTGTATGAGAGAGGGGGGAGAGAGAGGGGGATCAAATATGGAGGAATAAAGAGGCATTCACAGATGCTAGCTTTTTCAGATTGATGCTAATAATCTAGAGTGCAAGGAAGAACGAGAAACAATCTGCTCAGGGATCCAGATGTGTGCAGGAAGAGACTCCCAGGGGGGAAACTCCTGTCTTCCTCTAGACGCCACCAGAGGAATAACTCATCCTCACATGCGCGTTGCAGACAAGACTCTTGCTTTTGTTGTGTTTGGGCCAGAGGGTCACTGTGACTGTCTGATATCAGCCTCAGATAAATGTTTATAGGCCAAGTTCTATCCATCCGTCAGTCACCGAATCAAAAAGAAATAAAAAAGATGGAGGCAAATGAATGGAAACATTTGCCTTCCAATTCTTTTTCAACTTGCATTTAAGTTTTTCCGTTCCAAAACCAAAAAACCTCAAAAAGCAAAAGTGCAAAGGACTGGATGAAATAATGGGTTTATCTGATCTAATGTACGATGTGTGTTGCTAACTTGTATACCAGCAAATGGGTGTTACTTATATTACTAAAGTACACTGACTTAGTGCCTTACTTTGTAGGGTTACAGGTTATGTGAAAAAACAAGAACAGAAAAAAACCCACAATATTCACATTCACTACCATATTAGCCAACTTCACTGTGTGGAAATAACATCTATTTCTGACTGAATGTAGACAAACAACTGCGTATTCCAACATCCCAGACTGTAAACTGTATCACAACAACATTTTTGGTGCAACAATAATCTTTTAGCACAAACATGTGAACTGACCTTTTTGACCATTTTTTTAAGATGCTTATTTTGATATAATTGAATCTCAGTTGCCTAATAATCTATGGACTTTGCTGAAATTACATTTGTGACATGTTTTAATTCTGGGTTGGGGTTTTCACAAATGACTTACAATAGTTTAAAAAGTAGATCAAAAAGTTTGGGTTTCAGAGGGGTTAATCTTGATATGTTGCTTACCTGGAGCGAGAGAAACCTGGCTATTCATGTATCTATGTCGGCACTATACATGATTCTAACCAGAACACAGGGTTGTGTTCAGTGTACATTGTGCCTTGATTTCTCACCGTCACAGATGGTCTGAAATATCCTGTTTCATTTGCAGTATACTTACGGTTGCATATCCAGGTAATAATGGGATAAAAAGAGGATGATAACAAGGATTCAAGTTTACATGGAAACACACTGAAGTTATCTTGCAGACATTAACTAAGTCACTTTTAGTTTTTTCTTTTTTTTTCTTTACTTTGTCATTAAAATGTGTACAGATTTCAGATTATTTACATAGACAAAAAAAAAGTACAGATGTTTCTCATTGAGCTTACTCCAGCTCTCCTGAGGCTTCCTGGGATATGTAGTCCTTACACTGTAGTCCTGGCTCGGAACCAGGGGTTTCCATTCACTCAACTTCTGTCGGTATACCTCCAGACAAATAAATAGAGAGTTGCGGCATCATTCAGCATCTCAAATGATCTAATCATTGTGAATAAGAACTACAGCTATAGTAAACACTGTTCAACAAGCTTAATGAAAAGTCAGGGAGGAGTGGTGTGGGCCCAGGTTCCAACACAAACAAATAGCAGTCCTATTTATTGATCATTTAAATCCCGTCATTATAAGAGCTGCAGTGAAGCCATCACTTGTTCTTAAGAGTAACCTTGAGATTACAGATTGCACAGAGTGTAAATTTCTGCTGCCGCCTGAGATGTTTTCATTGGCAGTGTGTCGGTGGTAACACTGTAGAGGCAGCAACGCTTTGTGTTGGAGGAGAACCAGCACGGACTGGGGTTGTGCAATATTAGGCTGAGCTCACGCTGAGTCATATATCTGGGATGGGGAGGGACAAGAGGCAGCAGGCAGACTCACCATCATTGTGTGCGCGTATGTAGCCAAGATGTCCCCGAAGTACCACATCTCCAAATCCTCTTTCTGGTAAAAGGTGAAGAGAGGAATGCAGCTATGAGACTTAGTCGTAAGTTGTAACTGGGGATCCATGTTTGTTGTTGTATACATGTGTAAGTATGTACAAGAGAAAAAGAGATTGTTAGGGGGTAAAACAAAAAAATATTAGTTCATTTTTAACTGTCTGTCTGTCTGTCTGTCTGTCTGTCTGTCTGTCTGTGAGATAACACACACACACACACACACACACACACACACACACACACACACACACACACACACACACACACACACACACACACACGTCATTTCTCGTTGAGGTTGATTTGCTGAGGTCAGTGCAGTAACACTATACAACTGTGTGTGTTATCGCCACAAATTCAGGTGTACACACACACACTCACACACACACACACACAGACTCTGACCCAGTTCTCTGCGCTTGCACACACACATGCTTGCCAGATGCATGTACAGAGAGTACGCCATATTGCATACGTTGACCCATACGAACTTGCCCACAATAAGCACTTACGCAATGGGGCAAAGAGATCACACATAATGTATCTGTATCTACTCTCTGAATATAACACATGTTAAAGGTATTGTACACAGCACATGCAGCATCAGTGAAGGCAGATATAACACAGAGCATCAATTTGCTCTAGGCTACTAGCCGCTCTGTTTATGTTATTGCTCAGGTTACCATTAAGTGGAAGGGCAGCCAAAGTGAAGTCACAAAGAGGGATTAGCTCATCTGCAGTGCCCTCTCCTGGACATACAATGCCATTAGAGCCCACAGCTGGACAACAGACAACACTCCAGATGCCTAATACAGTGATTAACCCTTTATTATACTATCTTTGGGTTAACCACAAAATAGCTATGCTAAAATTAATAATAATTAGTATCATTATTAGTATTAAGAGGATGGTTAGCAATATATACAAAATAATGAGGATTACATGCATTGATATCCAAGCAGAGGTAGAAAGGGTTTCAGTGTGTCTGAATGTGTACATCTGTGTGTGAGTGGCTTGTGTTGTCATTCTTATTCCTTTTTCTCCTTATTCGTAATTTAAAAAACCTTTTCAGCATGGATTCTGGCATTTTCTTAATCCATGTATATTCATGTGTTCTATTAATTTACACCGTAGCCTTCTTCAATAAAGTGAATTGAATTAGTGTATATGCACATGT
This sequence comes from Hyperoplus lanceolatus, assembly GCA_026929865.2. Classification (NCBI taxonomy): domain Eukaryota; kingdom Metazoa; phylum Chordata; class Actinopteri; order Uranoscopiformes; family Ammodytidae; genus Hyperoplus; species Hyperoplus lanceolatus. Next base: position 6,993,694 of record CM049403.1, read on the forward strand.
TTGCATATAGATCCAAAGCATGGATGGTGATATAATCATTTTTTAGAATACATATTAATGGGCTGGAGGGAAAATATATTGTTACAGTGTGTTATAAATTTGTGTCGCAACAGTTGGAAACTAATTTACCCAGGGCCAGCGGTGGCCTCCTCACCTCAAACTCTAGATATTTCAATTTGGAATGTGTCCTGATGATTTCAGAACATTTGACATTTTGACTAGACATACACCCACCCTCTTTCGCTTCTGCTCAGCTGATTTGTAAATAACAAAATTTGGCTTGAAAGACACTACCGACCAGACTAAACAATTTAGACTTCAAACCTAAACACAAAATGGCTGGACAAGTCGTAGAACACTTTGACATTCCAAGATGTAGACTGAAAAAAAAAAGCCAACGAGGAAGTTCCTCCTTTTAAAAGTGGTCGTATATTCTCACACATAGTGCACCAGAGGGACTGTGTGACTGAAATGATGCAGGGGTAAAAATGTGGTGTGGTATAATTCCTGGGGATGCATTTGAACTGGATTGAACCCCTCCAGCACAGACAGACACTTTCTCAGTGAGAGAGAGAGTGTGTGTGTGTGTGTGTGTGTGTGTGTGTGTGTGTGTGTGTGTGTGTGTGTGTGTGTGTGTGTGTGTGTGTGTGTGTGTGTGTGTGTGTGTGTGTGTGTGTGTGTGTGTGTGTGTTTGGAGGAGAGTAGACACTGCAAACAGGAGCCAAGTGTCTGCATTCCAGCGCCTTACAGTCCGGTAGAACCGTAGCACATTTATTACAGCAGCTGATGTACAGGAAGCTGCTGGGCTCCACGGCCTCACTCATCCTGCCAAAACGTGTTGCAAATAAACCGGTCGAGACTGCAAGAGAAAAAAACAACAAGAGAAACTCCTACACAACTACTGTCAGAAAAGAAAAAAAATGAAGAATTAAGGCGAGACACTGCCGGGCCAAAAACATACCCTGCGTTCCAATCTCCATACTTTCCCCTGCTATTTACTAGGGGAGGAAAAAGAGTTGGGATGTCCCAAAACATGTGGTCAGATGCAGCATGCTTGAAAAAAAATACCCTGATGCCTACTACAACATCCGGTCGAGATTTTTTTTGTGGACATCAGCATTCTTTTAGGGTGATTTTGAACCACAATGAAATGCACATCAACAGAGCCTCCGCGATGAACCAGCGTAAAAGTATCTCCCGATTGTGTGCCTACTGCACTCTTAAACCATAGTCTTTTCAAGCACTGGTCAATTTTGGGCTCTTTGTCTTTATTTTCTTCCATAACATGTGTACAAATGTACATTTATGTGTTCATTTGATAAAACCTTGTCTGTTTGCGTCTGTATATTTTTCTACTATATTCTCAATTTCTAAAGCACTAACATCAACTAAACTTTCCACCATCATTCTCAGCACTATTCTGAAGGGTTTTACAGAAGGATTTGTTCATATTCTGTTAATTGTCAGATTTATGATACATTTTGCTCTTAAAAACATGCAGAAAATGCATTTTTAAGATCTGTACATACTTCTGATTTATAAAATGAAAAAAGGCATCCAAACAAATATGAAAAATATGTTATTCAAAAAATAGTTCTTCTACTGTAAGTAATCAATGGGCTTGTTTCATGATGATATCTTTAAGTTAAAATGTTTACCCTATTCTCGCCATATCCTGTGATATTGAAATTGACACTGTATGCCAAGATATACATCCAACTGGGATGGCAGTTCAAAGAAGAAAAAGATGACTATGGAGAACAATTGGCAGTGAGTGTCTTTGATCAGAGTACATGCAGACAGACTGGGTCCACTGCTGGGTTTAACTTTTCAGGCGTGGGAATCATTAAAAAAGTCCCATCGCTTGATTTCGCCCCCTATGGCTGTGTGTGGCCCATAGACCCAACTGTTTCTCAATTCAACTCAAAAGGCTTGCAGCTTGCAGGCTCAACATTAAAACATACAGCCGCATGAAAGCCCAAAGACTGTCAATCAATTATCCTATTAGTGGAAAAACTTTACACAAGGGCCCAAAACAAGCCTTTATTTGTCTTGTGTGATTATTAACTCAAGCACATAGCAATCTTCCACAGGGGCCACATTCTGCCATGGACTATAATCCAGGCTATTTGAGGCAGTGGTCCATTCTAACAAGGCGGATGGGGAGTCACACTGTAACCTCACTGTGTTTTCCCAAACCATTCTCTTTTTCATTTTTTTTTTGTACAAAAGCAATAACTTAACAACAGAGCCAGGGTCATCCACTATTCTCTTTATGGAGCAATCACGCATGGGGCAAAATAGGCTTATTGAAATAATGAGCATGCACAATACAACATCTGACACACACACACACACACGCACACATACACACACAATTCTCTCTGCTTTGAAGAGAACAAACACAGTCGGCGAAACTTTTAAGCATTCTCTTTAATTCTCTTCCTCAGATACATGGTGAACAAGAAAACAAATATCCAAAAGCGCCGCTCGTCTCTCCAGTGTACTAAACTAATCAGCCCTAGTGTTACTCGCCCAAGGTCTTCCCATTTTTTTTCATTAGCGATGTTCAGCCCCCAACAGTGAGGCAACATGAAAGAGAAAAAGAAAAGCAAAAAGATGGCTGCTTCTTCTTCTTTTGCCATTCATGTCAATCTCTCTTGCTTTAGCTCGTTTACAGAGGGGATCAATTCCCAAACTCTAAGGGGCCCGACATTGTCAAAAATGAATAATTTACCAATGATAACCTTAAACTTTCTGTTTTGCCATAATTGCCTCTCTGTAATACTCTTCCTGACTGTTTTTTTCTTTCCGTGCCAACTAGACATGAGTGCAATCAAAGTATTGCTGCTAGTTAATTTCATAGTGGTGACAAGGAGTGTTTTTTTTAATGACTTTGACCCTCATTTGTTCACAGACTTGAAACCAAAGCCTGGCAAAGCTTTTGTTCTTGAAGCTCAGACGTGTTCTAATCCATCCTAATGTCCATGCAGTTTTGTAAATTACTTTTCTTTTTAGGCATTTAAAGGGATAGTTCAGTATTTTTGTATGTGTGGTTGTATGAGGTACGTAGGCATAGTTAGTGTGTTATGTTATGGAGCTGGCAGTCAGTGCAGTCACTAAGGAGTTTGAGGGAGGCATCACTGTAAGTCAGCCTTTTATTGTTGCAGAGGGGGCCAGAGGAAAAACATTATTCATCCACATATATGAATGCTAACCTTAAACATAAATATCCGTTCAACTGTACGCTAAACTGAGATTATTTCCACAGCTTTAGTTTGTTCACAGAGAGCACTTTATTTTTGTTTTCTTGTGTCTCTTGAATAAGAGGCTGTCGAGAGGCTGATTGTCGGAGTGATATAAAAGATAAACGGCTGTCTGACTTTAGCGTACAATGAAGGGATATTTAGGATTTGGGTTAGGATTTATATATGGGGAGAAGAAAATTTTTTTTCGTCTGGCCCCCCTTGCAACAATACAAGGCTGACTTCTGCTACAGCAAAGTCTCCCCTAAACTGCCATGTCCATAAGGTTAGAGTCTAACTATGCCTAAGTACTCCATACAACACCATTAAAATACTGAACTCTCCCTTTAAGTTATTATAAAGTTTACACAGAAAATACAAGTTTAGTTTTCCTTTCCCCCTATCCAACTTAACCCTGTTTGCTCAGTCTGCAGTGTAAGGCCAGCAGCCCACCACCATACTACCCTGTATATCCCTTCCACCACTGGCAACTCTTTAAGATCTCGCGTAAGAAATGTGGATATCTGCGCTCCACATGGCTCATCAATGAATTATGTCCTGCTGCTTTCCAAAGGATACCACAGATCTGCTTAGCCAATGAAAAATTACACCAGCATCAAAGAAGTCCTCTTAAAAGAGTAAGTTTAGAATAATTAATATTTGATAACGCTGAAACCCTGCATAAGCACACAGGCAGTGAGTGCCTGATAATCTCTTAAGAATATTAAAAGGCCTAATATGCCATATTTACAGATATTAAGGATTAAAACAGCATATTATATGCGTTTAAAAATCGTTTTGCATATCAAACTACAATTTGTGACTACCAGTGATTAAATGGTAGTTAAGAAGAGTCATTTCAAATAGCATACTATGAATGGACACAGCATGCTAACCTCTGCCCCCTTGTGGTCATTTTATACCACTGCATGGATGAGGTGGGGGTCAAACATAATTATGCCATCATTATCTAATATTCTTGACATGGTGTACGCCACAGACATATTTTCAAACATATAATGCCTGCATGCGATGTAGCCTTGTGCAATTCTATAGTTGTTGTTAAAGGTTTAAGTTGAATTGGGGAGCTGATGAATTGACCAAATGATTTCAATTTGGGCTCAGAGACTACAGATCTGGGTCTGTGGAGTTTGAAAACTGTGAGCATGCAATGAGCCACCAAAGTGAAACACCATTACCATTTTTGAAATCATGATGCCTTGTAACACTACACTAAATAGATGCATAATATGTTTACTTAGAATGTAGTCCCTATTGACTAGCCAAACCATTACAATGCCTACCTGTGAATGCATCACTAGGTAATCATGAAATATTGAGATATGAATGAACCAAACTGACAGTGGCCATTCAATAAATACTTTTACTTTTGATACTTTACTGACATTTTGCTGATAATACTTTGTGCATGAACGGCAATTCATTAGATACTCTGACTGATGCATGCTCGTTAAATTTCACGTGTTAAACCATGCTGTAAAATCTGCTTAATGTGATGCTATAGTGTCGCATAGGTTAAACATTACTTAATATAGAGATCTTGTTAGTTATAGAAAAATCATGTTTTTAACAGAGAGCAACTATGTCTTTTTCTGGAGAGACTTTTCAACATGCCACAGTATAGGAGACGCACAGGTTAAATCATGGATGAATAAATGTTTGGAAGAAAAGGACTGTATATTGGTGCTCAGCCGATGCAGACATGGGACTCACATACTAAACCAAAGCTTGATTTATAATAGAAGGCAAAAAAAATGCATTTAAAATAGCAAAGAGTGGTCAGGTGCTGACCTTGAATTGTAAAGTGATGCCTGAGACAGCCTTCATTAGTGGGCCACTTCACCTGTGCAACTGGAGAGAGAGCGAGAGATATACGGGGCTATGGAGGTAGTGAACTCAGTGATTCCTCTTATACTGTCTTGTGCCCTGTCATTTAAACTTGCTCTTTGCCTCTCTCTTTGTTAACTAGCTTCAGTATAATGATGTCGTTTTCTGTGATGTTCCAACACCATGGCTGGAGGCAGGAGTTTAGTCAGCAGCGTGCAGGATCAAGAAAAAAAAGAAAAAGTGAGCCACTGAAAAATGGAGAAAAATGGCTGGCAGTACCCCAAGGTAGGAAATAAATTGCAGACGATAACTAGTGAAGCGAGGGGCACAAACAGCATAATAAATAGTTAGAGATTTTTGCTCTCATTTTACAGAGCAAAATCAAACTTTGGAGTGCACAGTTGGCAGGCCATTAAAATAATTACTTCATGCTCTGAAAACAGAGGGCTTGTGTCAATCCCTATATCTCACACACAAAAAGACAACACTCTCCTCAGAATGCCTTTGTGTTGTCTGCCATCTAGGTGGGTACACAGTGATAAGCTGAGATCAGTGAGGCATGCACAAAAACAGTAAGTGACTTGGAAATAGCTTTGAGAGAAACATATATCTCTGCTGAATAAGGGAGCTAAACCTAGAGTTAATACACACTGGCATGGAGTAGATAAATATGTATGCACAAATATTTATGTCTTACAGTTTCTCAATATATCAATATTAATGATTAATGATCTGCATTCCACACATTTAATAATTTAGCTAAAATAAATAAGTCATATTCGGCCCACTCTATAAATATTCAACAGATTTGGAGAAATGCTTGGTTGTCTGCAGACCACTTCGTGCTGATAATATAAGTCACTGGAGCAGTGTACATTCAAAGATCTGTTAGTTGTTTGCTTAATGCAATCAATATTTCATATGTATATGAATATGAGAATTACCACTCCAACCATGGACTGCACCACACACAGACTACGTGTTTCTCAATTTACGGAATACAGACTATACACAATACATGTTTAATATGGTTTGGCAAATCCGTTTTTACCTCATTTTGTTTTAATAAAAGGGTCTATAGCTTTAAGTTGAACTTAAAGTGGACTTATGGTAACCTCAGGGTTGCAATACAATTTAATACACAAGACTTAATAGTATCGGGTAAATTTAACAATGAATAAAGATTCATCTAAACATGATCCAGATATTGTGGATGTCTCTTAATAAAAGGAAAAAGGGCAGATGAAACATTTTAGTTCATTAACCTAGAGCTTGTGCACCTGGATAGTTGTATGGGAATCACGTTGAGTAAGGCAGTGGGAAATACCAAGGCCACCAAAATAAAAGAATCATTCTACACAATATTATCCACAGTGAATAACTCCTGTTCAAAAAGGAATTGATGATGGCACCAATTTTTTTTTCTGCCTGACTCATGACGTTTGAAATGCCTCACTGTGAAATCGTGAAAATAACACTTGGGCGAGAAAAAAACCATGTGCCAGTATTAATAATGCATTCTCCAGCATGCATTCTGCATCATTATTCTACAATTTAAATGAGGGTTAAAGCTCACTGCTTATACTTGTACAAGAGCAATTGAACATTAAATATACAACAGTGGCATCTTTTTTCACCAGCGCAACTCATTACTGGCCGTGTTGAAATTCAGCTCATGGACACAGAAGACAAATTTAACCCTTGCTGTATACCGTGTTCTGCTTGTTGTTGTCAGCTGGACTGTGGTGGAGGACACTGTTGTGGTTTGTCAAACCCACAAGAGAGCAACTGTACACTAACACAGGCAATGGGCTATATAGTCCTCCCAGTCTAAAGTGGTGTAACATACATACATAATAGATGAATTGCAATATTATTAGAGGCTAAATTGTAATTGTGGTTCACCCATGAACTGAACAGGGAAAAAAGGTGTGTGAGTTTGTTGCTCCCTTTACTTGTAACAAGTTACAGGGTTGTATCATCTTGTTTTGCTTTAAGAGGAGGCTAAGTGACTTGGAGGCAGACACATCATGGCTGTAGAATGTTTTCCCTGATGAGGATAATTGAAGTCAAAAATATTTGCTGCTTTACTTGTTATTTTATATTTTCAATGTATTGATGTACCTTCTGTTTATGTATCTATGACTGTACTGTTGCCTGTCTTGACTAGAACACCTGAAAAATATATTTTTGTATCTATTTTTAAAAAAAATCTCAATTAAGTTTTTCTGTTAAAATTAATAAAATAAATTTAAATATGAAATTGATAGCCTACTTTCTGTCTCTGTGTGAGAAATGACTATTTCATTGAATAACCTAATGTAATGTAGCATGCAGCTCAAGGTCATGTGTCAGTTGAAGGCTAGCCTACACATTCACAAAGTTTCCATTTTCATTCAAAACTGTTTGGTTGTTTACACGTGCAGTAGGCTTACATCTCTGCTTCTACAACATGGGGACATTAGTCGCTTCAGCATATGTGGGTTAAGTGTTAAAGTTGAGCTGCTTGTAAATGTGTTGAACTAGTTTTGAAGGACTGGTGGGGGACAGAGAGCTGGATACAATGGGGGTCGGTGTTCACGCTCACTTCTCTACCTCCGCTGGCTGCGGTGAGCATCCCTCCCGCTCCTGACCACAGCGCTACCTGCGTTCATCTTCAAGCAAAATGGCGACAATGTAATGAGAGAAGGAGGAGACGAGTAATTAAGGGCGTCAAGTGCAATGACAGAGTTGAGGACACGGATCGTCTTCCTGAGGTGAGTGTCACAGCAGACGTGCGCACTGATACATTGTAGCCAGGTTACGGTGGTCACTAATAGTCCTACAATGGTTGTCGGTGTGAAGGAATGAAAACACTGCAGTGGCTGATAAATGTGATGTATCAAGGTGTCAAGCTAGTGTCATGTATACGCAACGTACGTTGGTTAGTTAATGCGACATAAAGTCTTAGACCAAGACATTGCAGATAGAGTTTTGTGTGTGCGTGTGTGTGTGTGCGTACGTGCGTGCGTGTGTGTGTGTGCGTGCGTGCGTGTGTGTGTGTGTGTGTGTGTGTGTGTGTGTGTGTGTGTGTGTGTGTGTGTGTGTGTGTGTGTGTGTGTGGGCAGAGCAGCTAGCTGACTGTCGCATAGCCTGACAAAACAAAGTCACAGCCATTAGAGGTAGCTCTCTGCTATGTACTGTATGTAGGCTAGTTTCACTTTGTGCTGAGGCACAGTTATAAACACTAAAAGGAGAGCTGTTTTTAACTCCAAAGACAAGTGCTTTCACATTTGTGTGCTATATGGAAACCATTTGACCAACATGGTTGCAAAGTTAACTTTGGAGTTCCTAATTTACATGTAGGCTATCTGCTGTTTTTAAATGGCCTATTAGAACACAACAGGTTGCTTATGATAGGGAGGCAGGTGCAATGCAATGTTGTACTGGCTAAGTTTAACCTGCATTGCCTACATTTGAAACATTCAAAACTTCTTATTTTTTTTTAGCAACAAATAAAACTAAACAAAACCCAGCTTAGAACAGTAAAAGAACAACGTTGTCCGGCATGTAGGGGAGACAGGGGGCAATTGTAACACTTTGTTTCTGGTGTCTTTACTCAGAAACGTCATCAACAATTACTACTCTACTTTTCTAAATGTTTTCTTTGTGCTAACAATCTTACAATGCAGTACTGTCGGTTTAGTAGCCTATCATCTTCACCCAAAATTACTTCGATAAGTTAGTGTCCAAAATCTCAATTAACTGCGCACTATTGAGTGAAATAGTGAAAATCTATTGTGTAGGGACGGAGTGAATAACCAACCCTGTTTTCCACAAATGACATGCCTACTCTTTCGTTTTACATCCTGCAGCTGTACATAAAAGCGCGTAGTTTACATGCAGTATGCAGACAATTGGGACATACTTATACATTTTGTCATAACATGGTGCCTTGAACTTGACTCTTTTGATTGTTTGTCCCTGCGGTGTCATTGCTTGTTGTTGCTACTGGAATTTTCAGTTGATGTGACGTAGAGTCTGCTGTGCAGTGGATTGTGGGTCAGACCCGCCAAAAAAAGTGTGCTTGTAAAAATTGGAAGTTAAAGGTGAAGTAAGCGATTTATTTATGTTAATAAATTAGCTAAATCGCTATATATACAGTGATCCCTTATATAGTGTGCACGTTTCATAACTCGGATCTCTCAGTCATCCACTCTGCATGTAATCGGCAAATAAACTTTTCTGGGATCCCACTACAGATAACCAATCAGGAGAGAGAACGCTATTAAACCGGCACCCGTCTCACTGCCGGCACACGTGCAAAGCGACAGATGGGTGAATGTTTATGCGCCCACAATAGCGGAGCAGGTAAAAATCCTTCCCAATGTCTATTTTGATGGTTTGTATCATGTTTTATCACACTTACGGATCTGAGATGATGCTAGATAACTCGCTGCTTAAAGACCGCAGTGCATTATTTGTGGTGACATAGGGACGAGGGAGGGGACTGCTAACTGCAGTCACTGACAGGAAGTTAGCTAAAAGAACCATTTCGCTTACAGCACCTTTAAATAACGACTGAATATGCTGCAGCTGTATTTAATAAGTCATTGATAATATCTCATTTCTGTCAGTAAGATTAGTTAATATTTTAATGTGGATGCTGTCGGAGACAATACACAACTTGGAAATAAAATACTGCAGAGGTTATTGATGAACAACAGAAAGTCAACAGACATCAACCATCCAGGACTTGGCTTTTTGTAGAGTTGATTGTATTTGAGTGGTTCTGAACTGCAATCTGGTGTTGTTACACAGCCTAGGCTCTGTAAACTGGTATGTTAACAAAAGGCACGTAAACAAAGAGGACCCACCATAGCTAGCACCATGCCTGTTTACAGAGCCTATAAGCTGTGTATTGAAAATTGGATTTGTTCTTTCAGTGCGAACGCAGTACGAACAGGTAGTGGATCGTGAGGAGATATTCACTGCTTTTGACAAGAAGTGATTTTGACAACAAGCGTTCTCCAGAATCGACGACTCCATCACTTAGTATCAAAAATTGCCATAGCATTTTGTAGAGCTCAGCTGACTATTTCCCTGGAGAATTTCTATAGACATTGAACAAAAACTGAAAGAAAATAATGCAGCGATCAAATGACCTTGCAGTAAATTCTTAGGATTTCTAGATGGAAGAATTCCTTTCAAGCATATTTGATCTTTATTAGTGTGCTGGCTTCGTATTATTATTTTTTATTAAACAAAAGATTAGACCTGAGGGAGGTTATTTACATTGCAGTTGTCATGAGCTCAGGAATATAGCTTTATGGTAGAATCAAAGTGTGGAGCTGGCTACATAAAGGAGTGCAGGTGTCTGAGGACAAGCTTGCATGGCTGAAGGAAGCAGCTTAACAGCCCAGTGCAGGTCTTACTGCATTAGTATACCACAGAGTAAAGGAGTCAACCGCTCCACTAAATAAATCAGATTGTTGAGGCGTGTTATATCCACCCATTGATTATATGTCACTTGACAAGGTCAAATATTTTAAACAAGATGCCTGCAGTCCCTGAATGCTCAGCATAGCAAACAGTGATGTGTGTTCTCTGTTGGCCCTGGCTGGCTGCAGTGCTTACGCAGCTATAAATGAAGACACCCGGGACTTACTTAAATGGGAGTATACACACTGGCCTGAATTAGCAGCCGAGCTGAGGAACAGCTGCGGAGATGAAATATTTTAGTAATCAGGCGGATCCAACCATGAACATTGAGGTCTGCAGAAATATCTATCAGAGGCCAAGGAAAGAAGGGCAGTGTATGTTAATATGAGAGTGGTTCACTTTTCACTCTTAAAGGTGCACTGCGCAGTTTCAGGGGATCGGGATTTGTTTACATTTTTTTTAGAAGCCTGGAAGGATTTATTTTACAGAAACATATTTCTTCCCTTCCTAATCCTAAATAACTGAGTTTGGATTTTATGTTGCTGTAGTTTTTTTTTCTTCACAAGAGGTCTAACAGGGAGTACCAAATTCTGTGTGGTAAAACCTGATATAAGTAATGTCACTAAGGAGGATAACATGCTGTACATGTTCCTTTTCTTGGAATTATACGTTCATTTATGTATTTTGGCACTTTCAACCCATGTGCAATTTTGCACAGCATTCTTTTTTTTAAAGAAAAGTTGGCAGATTTTATTAAATATTATTATTACTAATATTATAAGCATAGTAGTGTTGTCTGTGGGGCCCCAAACAATAAGTAATTTTAGTAAAGCCTTTGTAAAAAAAACAAAAACAACACAAAGGTTAAAGGTGGAGTCAGTGATTCTAGTACTAGTAACTCTCCGTACTGTCTGTGCGCTGGGGAAAAAAATCCAGTGCGAGGTGTGTCATCTAACGGGAGGTCGCATCCTAGGCTCTGTAAACTGGTATGAAAACAAAGGATATCTAAACAAAAGTAGCTATTAGCAACAAGCCTATTTACAGAGCCCAGCCTGAGTATTAGCACATGATATTTTTTTCTGACCTCACGCACAGTACGTATAGGTAGCGGATCGAATCGTGAGGAGATATTCACTGATTCTGACAAAAAGTGACTTTGACAACCACTTCTCCAGGATTGCTGATTCAGCCTTTAATTGCCTTTTGAATGGATGAATTGCTTCAACACTAATCTTAACATGATGAAGTTACATATCCCTGCTGTATCCATGTTGTATCTTTAAAGGAACAAATGTCTACCGCTTTTTAGATCCCAAAACAGAGTGTGCATTTGGAGAGACAGATTCCCCGAGGCAGGCTGTGTCGGATGTAGTCACCGAGACACACCATGATCTGTGTGGTCAGCTTTAAGGTTTGGACACTTTCTTACAAATGGTCGTCTCAGTTACAGGTGTGACTTCTAAGAGCCATGTGGTGGAATCTGTTCTTCAACATTACTCTTTTTTTTTTACCAATATTTTCATTGGGGTTTTCCAATTATAACAATTAGATTATAATCAGTATTTGCAGTAGGGACAGATACTATTTACAAATGAACAGGCAAGCCGACAACAGAGGTTCACATACAGACTTCACAGTATCACAATACAGAAATCTAGCTAACATGGGCTAATGGTCCAATACAGATTCTGATAGCGTTATCCCAATCCCCACCACAGGCACAATTAGTTCCCAAATCCCTGAACATCCCTGGGTCAAAAAGATCCCAAATATTTTTTCAAAATGTCCCAGCTTTTGTTCTTCAACATTTACTGTTTACAGGTACACACAGGCTTGTTCCCATTTTTCGGTTTGTTTTGTTTCATCTTGCGAAACATTCTGCACAATTATTGAGATCCACTTTCTCATTAGTTGACAAACAAGGGCTAGAATACAGTGTCTTATTAGACGTGATATCATTTCATAATGCAGACAGGGATCACACAACAAGGTGACCTCCCATGAAGTGAAACAATTGTACACATTGCATTTCAAATCAACTCTAAAGCTAAAATAAATAGTATCTATTGTATAAGCCGAGCTCGAAAATGAGTGTTGATTACTTTTTAATTGAAAAAGGCAGAACGATTGTTGTGTTGTTGTGTGTGGTTTCCCTGTTGGTATTGTCATTATTACTTTCACAATGGCAGAGAACTAAACCTAAAGAATCGTGACCGTGTCTTTGTAAGAGGTGTTAACCCATTCAATGGCACAGTTGTATGTCTCCTTTACCCGGCTTTAACACCTAGAAACTGTAGCCTCAGATGTGTGAAATGCTCTGGAACCATAGCTGGGTGTGATTACCAGTCAAATTAAATGGGGGAGATGTCAGTAACAATGTGTCAGGGCTTCCCACTCCTACGCCTGGCAGCTTTAGCAGCGAATGACAAGCTGGCTGTTGATTATTTTATCCAGTGTGAAACAGCAGCATCGCACACGCACACGCACACGCACACGCACACGCACACGCACACACACACACACACACACACACACACACACACTGACTGTTTACAAACCGCTATGGTCTTTGTTAAAATTTCTGAAATTGGGGGGAAGGCACACTTGAGAATTTGTCTATATAATATGTTAAAATGTGCCACGATTAAAATGGCCCGTCAGCGTAAAAAACATCCCGTCATCAGTTTGTTAGAGCATTGCTCAGAGGTATTCTAAAATAATAAGGTTTTTAAATGATAGAAAAATGAATTGTTAGCTATTTTACTTTGATACTGGAATGAGTTATATCTCAAGTTCCATTCTCTCAGTTTTACAGATTTGCTGCATTCACTCTCTATGTGAAATCAAACTGGTTAGATCTAAAACAATAATGATCTATACAGCTATGTGATTGCTCTCTATACACTACTATCAATCTATATGGTGTATGAGTAATGCTCAGGTTTCAACTGGACCTAATTCCAATGCACTTAATGGTGGACACTAGTATAGGACTTGTACCAAATAGCTGTTTTTAGACATTCACTTTGGTTTTACACTTGTATGTGCAGCTGCATCTTAATTTCATCCCTCATACACATGCAGTCCTAGCTCTTCACTTGTGCTTGTCCCTTTCTTGCTTTACACTTCAGTTCATATTAGTGAACACTCACTGAAACACAATAGAGAGATATGATAGCGCGTCTGCCTCTGTAATTTGTGATGGCAGCTCTACGGAGAGAGATTTGCAGAAACATATTCTGAATGAATATCCAGGGGTTGAGTGAGGGGTTATTCTGTGGAAGTGATTCTTTGACACATGATGCAGTCTGGTAATATTAAAAAACCCTCCAGTGAGCAAGCTTCTCATGGCATGACAACTTCCATACTCTCATTTCTTCTTAAAAAATGGCAGACCGATCCCAGATAGTTAAATGTTAAAGGGAGCAGTGGGTGAGATAGCTTTGGTCCATCAAAGGCTGAATGAAGAAATCACCCTGCGTTCCAAACTGCATACTATTTATTTTTCCTATTATACTTACATCTGGCCATGAAAATAATCTAGTTAGCATGCAGTAGGCATACAATTGGGACATACTTGTACTTATTTATTTCATTATAACATTGCGCCTCTTACCGCTTCCTTTTTTTATATCCATTGCGTCCCTGGTTGTTTTCATACGGCGGCTCCGTCGATGTGACGTCACTTTCGGTGATTGGAATGTGGGTCAGAATCACCCAAGTAGCATGCTGATTTCAACACTTAAACTTGACCGGATGTACTGTAGTAGGGCATACGGGTATTTTCTAAGCATGCTAAATCCGACCACATGTATTAGGACATCCTAAATCTTTTTTTCTACCATACTAAATAGCAGAAAGTATTAGAACGCAGGGCATGTCATGAGCTGCACATGTCCACTTTTCTATTCTCCGGTCTCACTCACAGGTTATGGAGCTCTTCCTCCACTAAGGGGCACAATATGATCACTGATGTACTCTCAGCCCCACGCTCAAAGGAGGGATGGAACAGTGAAAAGCAACACCAGTAAATGTGGCCCTCTGTGCAGTAACTTTTAAGTTGAAGAGACGACCATGATAAAAGAAAATTATGGATGACATACACAAATGATAGCATTTTATTTAGAATGTTATACGCTGCTGTTGCCGTTATAGAAAAAACCTGAAAGTGAATATTGTACAAAGTTAATAATGAGAGAGAGTAATGGCTAAATAATATATACTGATTTGAAATTATTTTACTTTTATCTTTAAAAAACCAAAACAATCCTCTATTGAAATTCACAATAAAAGATTATGTTTAACGTTAGAAGAAAGAAATGGAAAAAAAGAAAGAAAGATGAATACATTTGGTCAGAAACATTATCAAAAATAAAAGAGAGAAACATTCTTCTTCTTATAAACACTTTTACTAGCTCAGTTCATTTATTCCAGCCATCATGCAGTATGCCATATTCGTTCCAAAAAGTGGAAAAAAATCTTCCAAATGTTTTCAAGTTTGTTCTTAGTAAATAGCTCATCTTCTCAATAGCAAAGTGAATGTATATGAATGTTATATATTTCTGCGTTATCCAGATGCACAATCAACTAAGCAGCCTGTAACTTTGATGCTTTTGGATCAGCGTGCTTCCATACATGAGGCTTGTGGTATAGCGTCTAACCCTTTTTTTCTGTGATACCGCTGTCTTAAGGTTGAGCTCAGCATTTTTCCTCATTAATATCCCACTTATTCTGCGAGTAGGATTTGATATTTTAGAGATTTGAGCGCGTTGGGGGCACAGGTTAGGCGCTGGTTGTGCTGATGGAGGCTATTTTCTCTTTACAGCTATACTCAATGAAATATGAAGTATAGGATTATGCATGTAGAAGAGTGGTATAATGATTAACCTTCATCTCAGTCCCCTCGGTGATCTCCTCCTCCAATCAGCTGCTGTCAGGTAGATTCCTCCAGCCAGATGAAAGACCTTCCACGTGATAGATTGAGACATTTCTTCTTCTTCTTCTCCTTCTGCGATTGATGCATTTGTTTGCCCTTTCAGCTAGTTCAAATGATTCCTTAAACTATACACCAGTTTGATTTCTTTCAGCTGTAAGATTGAATCGATCCAAAAGTAAATTAAAGAATCCCTGTGTAGTTATTTTTTTTATTTATTTTTTTACCACTGATGGCGCTATGGAGCAATATTTAAAGAATGGGGCCCCATTTTATTTGAATCGAGCACACTGATATGTTAACATACCTTTGTTTCTTTACAAGTCATCTCAACAGGACACATTTAAAGATAATATGGTAAGTTTTTATTACCTTTTAAAGGAAAGTATCATTCACCACTTAAAGGTGGAGTCAGCAATTCCGTAAAATGCTCATTTTCAAAATCACTTTTTCCTCAAAAACAGTGAATATCTGCTCACGATCCGCTACCTGTCCGTCTGTGTGTGTGTGTGCAATGAAAAAAATCAAGGGTTAAAGCACATCATAGGCTCTCTAAACAGGCATGTTGCTAGCTACGGTGGGCCCTTTGATTACATACCCTTTGTTCACATACCTGTTTACATAGCCTAGGTTGTGTAGCAACACCATATTTTTTAGCGGATCATGAGAAGATATTCACTTATGTTGACTGAAAGTGATATTGACAACAAACATTCTCCAGAATCTCTGACTCCACCTTTAACAAGGCAAATAAATTGATGGTAAACTTGGAAACTCATGAAGTTCATCTTTTGCCTTTAATTGCACTTTCAGTAAGCTTCCATCGCTGACATATGTAAGTGGTAATGAGTATTTGTATATAAATATAAAGTTATTATATCATGTTTCATTATCTTTACATTTTGCTACTAGCGCTGCTGTGTGAACGTAGCTGTGGCTTGATCTATAGGGTCAGAAGTGTGTTAGATTCAAGCATAACAGGTGTTTGTTTAAGCAAAAGAAAACATTGTGAGAGTTCAATTCAGTGTTTTCTTACGATTTTAACCTAAGTTTTACTTTTGTTGTTGATGTGATTTTCACAGTGTGTGTGTTTGAACATGTTGAATGTGTGGTGCCAGGAGCTGAATTGAATAATGTCTCCATTTTCAGCAGACCAAGTTTTCTTCTTCTACAAGAAACTGAAAAAAAATATTTTAATCTGCTAATGATCTTTAGAAATACCTATGAAGCTCAAATGTCAAAGTTGGTAAGAACCATCTAATGAATCAAATGTATCGCTGTCACTCGTGTCTACTTATCACACAGAGATAATTAGCACCATCATGTTTTAAACTGACATTATCCCATGTCGCAACATTCTTATCATCAGTAATCCTTTTAACTCAAAGGCAGCATGATGGCTAAAGCTAACCTCAGTGTAGCGCTATCTTGTACTTCCCTTGCGTTTGTACAACGAAATCACAAGCGGGCAAAAACCTTTCCAAAACAATGGCTGCCCCCTTTCCTCCCTCACCCCCTTCTACCAGAGGACATATTTATTTGAGCCCCCTTTTAATTTGGGCCTCGATTTGTTTTGATGTGAGGAGTGAGTGCTTTTTAAAATCTCCTTAACTCCGCGGGCTACTCCCACAGGGGCTAATGGCCGTAGCCTGGGCCCGCGTTGAATAATACAGACGCATGGTGGAGGTGGGAAGGAGGGGGTTATAGACACGGGCGCCTCCTCCATACAGTGTACACCTCCATTGATAAGATTGTATTAATTGGTATGAATAGAGAGGCTTTTCTTCCCCCCTTCTACCTTGTATACATTTAGCATTATCCTCATTAGCTTCCCCGTTGCCTCCCAGCCAGTTTCTCTCCTCCACATCCCCCGGGGGGTCTCCGGGGAGGCAATTTGCATCTCTCCAGGATGTCTCTCTGGTGGGTTATTGAGGAAATATTAGCCCCCTTTTTCTTCCATGGCCCCGACCCCTTTGATTTATTTTGTAGCCGGAGCTGATAGAGTGGCACTCACATGTTAATGACCGGGGCGGCTGGAAACAGGCCCCACGGTGCAAGGCCACTCATTGATCCGGCGGGTTGAAAAAGGTACAATTGACAAGCATGCACTGAATAATCGTCTTACATGGCGTGTGTGTGTGTGTGTGTGTGTGTGTGTGTGTGTGTGTGTGTGTGTGGAACCTAGCGAAGTGACAAGGGAATCCCACTGCTGTCAAGGCCACTGTGCTCAAGCTCAAGCTGTCCACTCCTCATGATAGAGTTAGATAAATAGGCTTCAGTTGGACTCTGATTTCCTCCTGACTTTTTTTTTGACACAGTGTGGTTCACAGTCTGGCTTCTTCTTTGTTCTCTAATAGGCTACTCCATTCATGTCATCAATGCAGGCAAAAACATAGTTTTTTCAAGCACTGGTCAATTAAGATATTTTTTTTTCCCATAACATGTCGGAAATCTCAGCTTCCACTTACATTAACTTAACTTTCAGTATAGGATTTGTTCATATGTTGTCAATTGTCTGATTTATGATACATTTTCTTCTTGAAAAACATGCCGAAATGCATTTTTTAAAGAAACTGTACATAGTATTGTATGATGTATTCAATGGAAAAAGGCTCTATCTAAAATCAATTATATGTTGTCAAAATTAAATAACGATTTTAACTCTGGCTTTATCCAATATCTAGATTTTTTTTTAAAGAGATGCAAATGCAGTGTCTTGCCTTAACCCCCCATTTTAGCCACTTCTGTAAAGCTTATCAGAGGGCTTCAAACAACACACCCCATCCAGCCACTGTTTAGAGCTGTTTGTCCTTGTCTAATAATAGAATTATTAGCCCCGTACAGAGGACACACTTGGGTTGCCTTTTAGTTTGCACACACACACACACACACACACACACACACACACACACACACACACACACACACACACACACACACTCCTGCCGTGGTGCACTCATTACGTTTTAAAGGAAATATAATGAAAGATTTCACCGTAACACCTGTGATGCTTGTGACATGCCGACGAATTTTAAGCTCACTGATGTTTGCTCAGCAGTGTGGAGCCTGTCCTCAATTCGGAGAGCAGTTTGACACCACTCCCTTTCATCTGAATGGTCACATGTCTGCAGCAAAGAGGCAGCAACAAAGTTTGATATATATATATATATATATTTTATATATATTTTTTATCCCCCCATCTCAACTGAAGAGGAAGGCATCAGAGCGTGCCTAATCATAGCAACAACTTCTGTCTTCTGGCTTATTATTTGTACACGCTTCAGTTGTATGGTAATATTAACATTTAATAAAAGTCAACATCCTAACTGCTACTGCTAAACAAAAATACCCACCGCCGCCATCGCAGCATCTCTCCTGCATACTTATAACAGATTAGAAGAGGTTGTGTGTATATCAATTGCGCGACTGCCTGGGCTCATGCATATTGTTATGAAGGAGACAAGAAAATGCGAGAAATGGAAATGTGCCATTTCAACGACGTCGGCACAGCTTGCCAAAAAGTGGGCCTATAAAGAGTGGGTAGAGTGCTTGTGGTTTGTTTTCCTCCTCCATGTGTGTGCGGATAGATGAGAAGTCATGTATCCAAACAGAGCAGATATCATGTTTATGAGAGCCCATCTGCTGCTCCCTGTGCCCACCACACTGCTGCTGCCCTCTTCAACACTGAGTGAAGAGCGCCCTCATTAAAAGCAGCACATGCCAGAGAGTGAGAAACCTCTGGATTTTTTTCTGTCTTTCCCCTCTTTTAAATGGAGTTAGAGTTTAAAACTAACAAAAGCCTTGGGAAATCCCCATCAGACATCCCTCCCCTTAATCCCATTTAATTTTGAAAGGTATTGTTTAAAGCTTTAAAGTTTGATATGGTTTAATCCCTCCCCTCTTTCAAACACTACGGGCCCAGCAAATGAGGGCCGTGTGTCAGCAGCTCCGGCAGATTCTAATCTACTTCCACACACACACAACACACAAATCCCTCCTTCAAGACGAAGGTTGCATGGGGGTTTTTCCTCTGAACTCTCTCTTGTTTGATGTGCCTATACCTTTGCTATTGAACATGACTCGTGTGTCTTAACCCTGACTGTCACTGGCTCCCTGTCCCCCTTGCAATCACTCCCTATGTTTCACTAGCTTCACCTTTTTTTCTCATCAGTAAATCGACCATCACACACACATTTCACTCTTTTCTTCAAGGTGAGGGGGGGTTGTTTTGGGCTGCAGGTTCAGTGGGGATGGGGTTGCACCTTGGCCAAAGCGGCTGGCATTGTCTTGGTTTACCCGATTCACTTCTCACCTGCAGTCTCTCACTACTTTAGCCCGCGTCCCTGTTTTCATAGGTCAACTTTAATTATTTCAAAGTTTCCTGATAAGGCTGCTGTAGATTAGACAGCTGTATGTAAACAAAGGCTATCAAAGGGGGCCCACCGTAGCTAACAACATGGCTTTTTTTTTTACAGAGTCTAGGCTCTGTTTTAACACTGGAATTTCTTTCAACGCACATGCACAGTCCTGACAGGTAGAGAGGAGCTTGAGGAGAAATTCACCGATTTTATGATCAATTGATTTTGACAACAAGAAATCTCCAGAATTCCCTGACTCCATGTTTTAAGTTACCACATACTACTTACATATGCTTGAATGGACACTAATATGTTTGTGTTATAGCATGCATTACTATTTAATTTCTTCTCACTATAAAGAATACTTTTTTCTTTGCCACATACTAGCTATGGTGCTCATATGTTTTCCTTCGCCTGTGTATCATTTGAGTCATCTAACTCCAGTATCTATTTTCACTCAAGCAGTAAATTGCATTGTTTAGTTATCAAAGGCTTTGTGTAATTACATTTGTATGATTCTGGATGACAGGGCTGATAGTGTCTGAACAAGACGCTGGCATACATAATCACAGGCCCAAATCCCATTAGGGAGACTGGGAGACCATTATTATGGAAATGACCTTTGGGTGACAAGAATTCACTGGGATAAAAGAGTATGTAATCCAGACAAAGACACTGTGTGAAGCCTTCCTTATTTTTTCTTCTTCTCTTGAAGAATTGAAGAAATTTAGCGTGTTTTATGGTTGTTTCTTTTTATTCTTTTCGAGTTCTTCCGCATCTACAGCATGCCATTTTGTCATATTGAGTAAATTCATTTTTTCAGTAAACGTAATTTTTTAAAATTCCTTATTATACTATCGGCAGAACTGAGGGGCTGAGATACCAGAAGAAAAATCTTACTGATTTGTTTTCTTTTCTTTTTTTCATTTAGCCGTGGAACCTTTTGCTGAGAGAACACACTCACCTTGGGATTACTGGAGTGTGTCAAGCTCAATCTACGTGTTTGTTTTGAGCCACACTTTGATACTCTCACACTTTAAGAGGCAGCTTCATAAATTCACATTGTGTCAAATAAATCAATAGACTCCCATTAAGTGAGGAAGTTGTGTAGTGCAGTACTTGAGGGACCGGGGGAGAGGGCTCCTCTTGTTTCCACGTCGGCAAGAAGAATGTATATACGGTTGGCAGGTGTGATCCATACAGACAAGCATACAGCAGTTGAAATGGTCTTTTGGCTGACTTGGTCCCAGTTGGTTTTTTAGCACTAGTCTCCCTCTGTGCTGCCAGCCTGGGTCTGCAGTGGAAACAGGAAGAAAGGTATTTGCTTAGACAGTCACAGCCCTAACAAGGCCTACAGCGCCTAAAGTATTCGTCTTCAATCGGTTGGTTGTTCTCCACAAAATGTATGGTTTGGCTATTTCGGTTGCATTATGGCAAGACACTGCAGGTGAATAGGGTAAACATGAAATGAAACGTTGCTGTTTAGTTACTTACATTTCAATAATATATTTTTTTTGTAAACCTTTCTTTGCAGGAATGTTTGATTAACTAATTTGGCAATATCTAATATAAGAAATATGCGTACATTTGCTTCTCTTCAAGAAAACAAAGATCTAGATGCTGGATAAAGCCAGAGTTAAAATTGTTATTTCATTTTGACAACATCCTTGGATACAACTTCATTTTCTAAATAAAATATTTGCTGTGTGCAGTTCTTAGAAAATTTGTTTTCTGCATGTTTTATAAACAAAATATATCTTAATTCAGACAATTAACAACTTATGAACAACTCTTTCAGTAATATCCTTCACAAAAAGTGCAGTGAATGATTGCACCCGCATTTTTCATATGTGAAGTTTCAGGTAATATATTGATTTATTTTACGTATGATGCCAATTTCACTTGTTCTCATATTGCAAAAACTCTTCTATGTGAAGGGCACCTTCTTTCGTGCGTATCTGCAATGTTTATATATGGAGGTTGTATTCACACTGCTGTATATTTATATATTTTTTTAACCCGATTTTAAAACATATATGTGAAATAGTAAACAGAATTACAGGTCATACAAAAATGCTTGACCTTTGTCCTCATGCATCATTCAGCAAGATGGCTGACGTTGGCTCCCCTCTAGTCATTGAAACACCTGTCACAATAAAAATGTTGCTTAATATGATACTTACAACGTTAACTAGTGTAACGGAACAAGCAATTCTGGAAAAAAAAATCATTCACAGTGGAAAAACATGGTGGCATGTTCATGAAATGAGATTGTGTGCGTACAGCGGAGAATGACATGGAAGGTGAAAGAGAATAGGGCTTGTTGCCTGGTTGTTGTATGAGCTATAGTGATGTGAGCACATGGCATGCTTCCCAGCCCACCAGCTATCACAGCACGCTGCATCAGACCGATTCAACAACTCCATGACTACAAGGGGATTTCATTTTGGTGTTGTTGGTACATATTAAAGCTCTTCATTGCTATGCAGACCATTACATACTGTATACACCTGTACATTCTAATTTCAAGATTCAAAGTGTGTATTGTCATATGCACAATAAGAAACATGTTCTCGGTCATACAATGCAATTCTTCCTTTGTTTCCCACAGAAGAACATACAAGTAAAATTGAAAAAAGCAACAATACAGAATGTCGATTTACAAGGCAAGTAGAAGAGCAGCAACTATGTAAAGCAACACATTTATGTTTAAATCAAATAAAACGAAATGGTGCTAATCCATGACAGTGTGTCGTAGCCTGGTGCTACCAGACCATCGTACTTCATTTCATTTGTACAGAAGGTCTGGCAGTGCTTTAATTGGCAAACGTTCACTCATGGAGGCGGGTGTCTGTTAAAGTTTAAAACTATTGGATCTGCCCAGTGCCACTCTGGATTAGCCAACCAATCGCATAACGTTTGGTCGTCACGTGTGTCATGAGCCGGCTTCTGGCAACTGAAACTGGAGCGCGACTTCGACGTCATCGTTCTCAGCCACTCGCTCTGTTCGCTGATTGGACCGGCTGTCGAATCTCCAGCAAAACTGGGAAATGGGCTGTACACCCAGACTGACTACTGAAGGGAAAATAAAATTTGGCCGGAAGTAGGCGGGCGGGCGGAGCCAGGCTAAGTGTGTCGTTGTGCATAACCAAATTGTAAACAGTGGTGGCAGTCCTGAGGTAGAACAATAACAATGTGCTTAATCTTATCTACCAATAAATCCCATTTTAACAAAGCTAATTCTATCACACAGGAGTTTTATCATCTACATAAAAGTTAAAGTTGACTTGAAGAGGCAGAAAATGATAAAGTATTGGATCACATTAAATTGTATTGTTGTACCCAATACAAGAAAACTAGCTTGAAGCTAAACCTGCATCTTAGCATCCCTTCTCATTGTTTGAGTTGAATGTATTTTGTGCATAGTCCATGATACAAATGCAGAACTAAATAAAGCGTTTACTATGCAGTCCACTTATGATGGAAATATAAGAAACACCTCATACTAGGGTCATATAATCTACACAAGGATGGAATGATTTTTACAGATACCTATTGTACCAGATGCTTACAGTATATTGAACAATACAATTTGCAAAGGGGTTATAGTAGTAAACAATGATGATTTGACACTCCTAAATCTCACATATCAAACTGAGAAACCAGGCAAGTATCTTGGGGGGAAGAACGCAGCCAGGGATAGTGGAAGCTCCATAGCAGATTGATCTGTGCATACAGCTTAACTGTATTCAAGCTCATAATCCCTGTAAATATCTCCAGGCAAGGAAAAGTCAGCCTTTTAACATTGATTAAATGAAGTAAATAGAAGCAATTGCATATTTAGAAAAATCACATTTC
Source organism: Hyperoplus lanceolatus (assembly GCA_026929865.2). NCBI lineage: Eukaryota > Metazoa > Chordata > Actinopteri > Uranoscopiformes > Ammodytidae > Hyperoplus > Hyperoplus lanceolatus. The sequence goes on from CM049403.1 coordinate 7,017,357, forward strand.
TGTTGAACCTCCCCTGTTCGTTATATATAGAAGCGGGTTGAGTGAGGTGGCTGCTAATGAGGGCTTACACATTTTTTGAGCCAATATATTTCCATGGTTTTTTGCCACCCCGCCGTCAGGGAGTAACAGTGAAGTTCACTTTTAAATGTGGAGCGTCTGTTCCCCATTCCAAACCTCTCACACCACAACAGATGGGGAGAATATGGAGCTGGGAAGGTTTTTTTTTACCTCAGAGGTGGTAACACTGAAGCCATTCATTAACACTGAATTTATCACTTCGTTAGCAACACATCTTCCTGCAGAGAGCCACCAGCCCTGGATGTCAAATCCACTGAGCCTGTATTTTAAACTAAATTAGCTATGGACAAGCGTCGTGTCATCTGTTATGAGATGTAGCATACATTATGTTGAATTGCACGGTGTTTACTATTGTATTTTTAAAAGGTGGGGTCAGCGATTCTGGAGAAAGCATGTTGTCAAAATCAGTAAATATATCCTCACAATTAGATACCTGGCTGTCATGTGAGTGTGCTTAAATAAATTGTGTTATACACAGCTTAGGCTCTGTAAACTGGTATGGGTAACACTTTATAATAACTATCCGTTGTAACTCGTTAATAGATCATTAGTAAACTCTTAATTAATGATTATTAATGATTTGTGGTTGTTAGCAGTTTGTTAAGGATTTATAACAATGGTAGATAGTTAATAGCTTAATAATTGAATCAGTTCATCTGGGACGAGGCTGAAATAGGCTATAGACTATACACAGTGCATGGGCAACTGAGGGCAGCCCCATTTTCAAATATTTTTAAATAAACTCAATACACACTGTGCATGCCATGGACTTGAACGTGACGTGATCAGTTAATCTCGGATTACCTCCCAGATGAAACTGATTCAATTATTAAGCTATTAACTATCTACCATTGTTATAAATCCTTAACAAACTGCTAACAAACACTTAACAAATCATTAATAATCATTAATTAAGAGTTTACTAATGATCTATTAACGAGTTACAACGGATAGTTATTATAAAGTGTTACCCTGGTAGGTAAACAAAGGTTATGTAAACAAAGGGGGTCCACCGTAGCTAGAAACATGCATGTTTAGAGAGACTAGGCTGTGTATTAACAATGTTTTTTTTCAGTGCACACACTGTATGTACAGGCAGGGTATCGTTAGTAGATATTGTCTAAGAAAAAAATATTTTGACAACAAGCATTCTGCAAAATTGCTGACTCTTTTAATTCAATAATTTATTGAAGCCATCAATTTAATACGTTTCTTCAAAAAATATGAAATAAAATTAATTTAAAACTGAATCCGAAATATAAGAAATATGAATTCTAGCATGAATCTACCTGAATGATAGTACACCAATCCGTGTGTGTGCGCAAGGGCATATGTTTCTTCTTTGTGTGCGCCCGTGTTTGTGTTTGAGACAGATTGTGTGCCTGCCAATTTGTCAGGATTGGAGTAACAACAGTCTCATGCTGGGCTCCGTGTTGGCACCATCACAGAGTGACAAGACGCAATACGATCTCATTGGAGGTGTACTTTGTTCCCATGGAAATTGGTCAATTTTAGCAGACGACTGAGAACTTCAGGTGGAGAGGCGGGAAGGTTGCATCCCAGAGGTACGCCCGCATAATTAAGCGTCCCCACCAGGGTATTCAGGGCTAACAGCAGGGTTTGTTGTGAATAGAGGTGGCGAACGAGGGTGTTGGAAAATCATAACGCAGCACAGAACAATACCTCTCTCATTTTAGAGAGAATAGACTTTAAAAAAATTCTATTTATTTGAACTGTTTAAACAGTAACACATTATAAAAGTGATGTCATTATACCTGGTGTGCAACAGTGTTTCATTTTGTAATTCAGTATTACTTCTTTTGTCGAAATGACCACTATACTGCATTTGAATAAAGGGAATAATACGCTTGTAAGACATTTCCTTGCTTTTCCTCGCTTGACTCAAACAACTTAATAGCTTTTTTGATATTCTCTTGTTATTTCAGAGGGCATCGCTGCTGCCATGTCTGATTCTCCTCAGCTAAATGCACAAGAGGACAAAGATGTGGAACCTGTGTCTTGACAGCCCGGGTCGTACTCAGGAGCCTTTATTACAGAGTCACACGTTCTCCCCGAAGAACAATGCTAACGCGGGCCTGTCCTCGGACAAACACCAAAAAAAACCTTTAAATGGAACCCAGCCGAAATCCATTTGTATACAGCGGTGTCCCTGCTGTTTCCCCATGCAGGGCATTCATTGCCTTCAGGAGCACTTGTTAATGGACCTGCTTCACACCCCACCTCAGAGGTACACTGTGTCCTGAACAAAAGGCACAGAGACATCCGACAGTGTCCCGGAGAAGGCCACCAGCCCCGAGGTGTTACCAGCACCTAGTGAGCTTCAATCAGACGCTCGCAAGAAACACAGCGGGGCCCGTGCTAAAAACACTGGCCACACAGCCAGGTGTCAACACGCCACCCTCTCACCACGAGCAGAAGGAGTCTAAACTGGCCCGTTCCGCACAGCAAATGCACATTAGCCAACCTTTGATAAAACAGACCATGAAAAAAACAAGACCTCGAGGCTCTTCAGATGATTACAATAAGGACAAAGTATTCAGATGGGATTCTGCAAAGGAGCGCTTCTCGCACAATGATGGAAGGCTGGAAACCAGAGTGATGCACCAAAGAGATACAAAGCACAATGCATGTGTAAAAAGCATGTCGGCCTCTCTAGACAAGGTTAACAACAGCCTTAATCCCACTGCCAGAAGTCTGTGTTCCTGCAGTGGGGATGAGGTGGAAAATGTTGAAATTGCCAACCAAGAGGATCAATTGGGTACAAACCAATCTCATGAGCCCTATATTGATAGCACAGCACAAGAAGGTCGCGGTGATGAGGAGGGTGACCCTGAAGACAAAGACAGTTTGGGTCCAAGAAGAGTGGAAGAGTTGCAGGCGGAAGAAGTTGCGCAAGATACACTTTTCTTTTCGTGCACAAAATGCAATGTTAATTTTGAGGAGAAAAGACATTTCCATAGACATATGATGTATCATTTAGACGGGCATAATCAGGTGAACAGTGAGGATGTTTTGCAGCCCTTTGTATGCGGGGAGTGTGGGCGTTTGTTCTGTGATAGCAACTCCCTCATGAGCCACATCATTATTCACCAAGACAGGCTCGAAAACCTAATGGTGGAAATCAAAGGTCTCAAAAACACTGAATTCAAGGACCCGGGCCGTACCGCAGTGCAGTGCCCGCAGTGTGTACTCGGTTGTACTTGCCCTAAAATCTTGGTCCAGCGCGCCAGAACACATGACAATCTGAAGCACTACTACTTCTGTGAGGAGTGTAACTACATGACACTGACGCAGCAAGCACTCGAAGCACACCTCCGTGTCACACACCTTAACGCACAGCAGCCCAGCTACAGGGACATGACTCGTACTAATGATGCACCAGAGAAACTAGACCGTGTTCAGTTTCAGGACAAAATGTGTTTTTTCTCTGGCAGAGATAAAGTAGTGTTGGGGAGGCATCAACGATCGCACTGTAGTAATTATACAAAGGTTTCTGACCGGCTAAAAGTCGCCAGGTCTAAACCAAATCTGTTAACATCTGTTTTTGGAGGAAAAGCCCATTTCCCCCATTGTAAAGAAGAGGTCCATTGCATTCACAATTACAAAGAAAATACTGTGAATTCTGCTCAGTTCGCCCATAACAGCCTCTCACCTTCTTTGTGGAGAGTGGACAGGCATGGAAAATTACTCCTACAACCGGTAGAAACATTACATGTGGCAACTGATCTCACCTGCGTGGAAGAAGACACCGAAAACAATGTCTGGAAGGCTTTTGGCAGCTCAAAGCAGCTGGCAAACTGTCCTGCGGCCCCAGATCTTCTACTATCGGCCCAAAATCTTAAATTAGACCAGATGTTCTGCCAGGCGAGCAGGGGTTTACAGAAGCAGGAAAAGCAAAATGCTCCACCAACGAGAAAAATGTCAACACCCTTGCTTAAGACTATTGACAATATGAACGATGTTATATTGCCAAGACTTAGCCAGCGGCTCAAGAAAGAGTTTCCAGATAGGGAGTTAGAGAGAGGGAGCAGTAACTTCTGTAGTGATGACACCAGTGGAGCTACAGGCAGCATTTTGAGAAGCAGCGAGAATGAAAGCAACCCGTACGCTCGAAGGTATTTCAGAAAGAGGCAGCAGAGCTTTCCAGTCAAAGACCAAAGCCCTCAAAGTGTGCTCAAAGACCAAGATAACGCAGACGAAGACTGCAGCGACATAGAGCAACTCATAATCAAGGAGGAGTACATAGAAAATACAGTGTGCGATGGATCATCCCCAGAGTCGCCTTGTATGTCTCCGAGTGACGCCTTTGATGTTTCCCCCACACCAGCTGTAGAACACAAGCCCTGTCCATACTGCCCGGCCATGTTTGAGTCTGGAGTGGGCCTGTCCAACCACGTGCGAGGGCACCTTCATCGAGTGGGTTTGAGCTATAACTCTCGGCACATGATTTCACCGGAGCAGGTAACGTCGCGTGACCGTCAGCCACGAATACGCAGGAGGATCCCCTGTGGCCTGAGGAAAATGAGAAAAGGTATGAGTATTGGTTCAACTTATATCAGAGGGAATTAAACACTAACAATTCCACAAAAGGTTCTTTTTTATAAAGAAAGATAAATGGATAAACATAATTTTCAGTTACAATGGTTGGATCCGGAGGTTGAAACGGTGGATGGGCGTGTAGCACATCACACTCTCATTCAATAGGCTTTTTTTTTTGCATCCTGTCATAGAGCTGCAATAAATGTAAGCATCTTTTATTTCCCAGTGATGTGGCTTACATTCAGTTACTTGCAAAACCAAAGACATTGCCATAAACCCCAGATGTGCATTGTGTTAAGTGCTAGTTATCAGATGTTAGGATGCTATCATGTTAAACTAGCAAACATACCTGCTTATCAGTATGTTGCTATCATCATTGTGAACATGTAATGTTAGCATTCTGACATCTTATTCTTCAATGCACCGCTTCGCCTTCGATTAGCCGAAGTCGGAATATAGGTCTTGTATAATACTTATCGTCTCTAACTTTGACCAAGTTTTTATTTTGCTAATCCTAATCCATAACTATAATTAATTTTCCACAAATACAATCATTCTTAACGTTAACCATTCGGCTATTGTGCCATTTGCAAATATTTTATTAGAACCACACCGACCCACCACACATTCTAGAGGGGCACAAGTGATCATTGAGAGGGATTCTTTGTGTATGACTGTGACGACTTTCTTTTTTTTTTTTTTAGGAAAAAGTCTACCTAGCCTTTAATGACACTACAAAGCTGTTTAGAGCTGAGTGAAATCAAATCATTCTCTATAGGATTGTCATTATGACTGACCTCTTACACATTCTCACTTTATTTTCACATTGTCATTTCTATAGTAAATGTAGATGAAAGTTGCTTTACATTTACATATAGGCTTATGTGAGGTATGTGTTGATATTGTTAAATGAAGGCCAGTCTGTCTTGAAGAAATCCAAAACATTACACTGTCATGAGCATTAGCTTGGTGTTTTTTCTTCTTTCATTTCCATTTTTTGTGACAGAACTTTATGTGCCATTACAGCTGTTAAACCTGAAGGCCAAGAGGAGCACTCGTGTCCTCTGTGCTGGGGCTGGTTTGACACTAAGACCGGCCTCTCCAACCATGTAAGGGGACACCTCAAACGGATGGGTGGAAGTGTTGGCAGCGCCAGCAGCAAGTCCCCGCTGTGTGTCCTAAATCAACTGCTACGGGACAGAGAGGAACATCTAAACATGCTCCAGGTCCTCAATAAGAGCCAGTTCTCCTCCTCAACATGCTCTGTCCCTGAGAAGATAACCAGCACTAATGGCCTGGACCTGAAGAGCTCGGCCATCCCACTGAAAATCCACTATGAGATAAGGAGTCCACATGCCATATTGGACAGCAGCTTGGTACCAAAACAGAAGGCAGAGGCTTTCTCAGCAAGGAATAAGCTCCAGGTAGATGCACAAAGAGGCACTACTGAGGCTCCATCAAGCACTTTAGTTGAACTGCTTCAAGTCAGACAGGAGCTCACAGCAGGATACAGCCAGCAAGCCTATGCAACCAGGACCAAAGATTACATGGAGGAGACACAGGTGACCAGTGTGGGAGCAAACCGGGCTAATGGTAGGGAGTCTCATGCTATAAGCATGCTTTTTAAATTGATGTCTGATGTTTTGATCGTACTTTACATATGCAACATTTACTCTCAAAGCATCATACACTTTGTTTTTATCTCCCTGGATACGGACCTACAGTAGCCAATAAATCTGGAAAACTTTGAAAATTATGAACACATTGATGGTAAAGGGGCAAATAGTAATATTTTGTCCCTCACTCTCTTTACTTTTAAGGGTTTTCATTGTGCTGTATTGCACTAGGTATGTTTATAACATCACCACTCAACATCTGCACTCTTGATTTTCATTAATATTTCATTACACATCCTTAATATCAGTCTACATATACCTGAACACTACAGGTAGTAAGTCAAAGAATGTGAGGATAGTCCACACTCATTTGTTTTTGGGAAAACACACATACAGCAGACTGAATGTCTCCAAAGTGCTTTTGAAGTTCAATTTAAAAACTCATGAGATCCTCTGGATGTTTAGTTGGAAGCCCATCATCCATGTTTACACAATTTAGTTTAATGTCTGTCCAAATCAAACTTTCATCAGACAGTTACTGAAAACCGACCACACAACCTTTTTCCTTTGCTCAAGAGTCCAATATTTGTGCTCTATGTGAGTTATACTGTTTATTTTAACAATTTGATTTCACCAAACATTTAAGTGATCTCCTATCACAATCATTCAAGATTTTTTTCCGATCACATTTCTTCCTCAAAGATGCTGAATCACCACTTTCCATCCAGGTTTTAATAATGCGTTGGACAGTTCTTAACACACTTTTAGTACTTGTTTCAGCATGTCCTTAGTTGTTCTCTTTGCTTGGTGAAGGGCAATAGCTTGACCCTTCTGAAACCAGAGTAATACATTTTCCACGACCACAGCATAGGTCTTTTGACATGGTTGTTTAAGAAATAATAAGCTATACACTGCATCAGTTAGGGTTGAATAACTTGTTGCCAACTTAAACATATTAATCACTGCCGTTTTCATCCAATGGAGGGCCCTTGCCTATTTGCTTAGTTAAATTCAGGTTGTGACTTTTCTTTTTGGCCAGGTAGTGTAGATATAGCTTTCTGCACTTTGTCCTAAAAAAGATTGCAATTTGAAGTACATCATTAATGTGTTCAAAATAATACATTTTCATAATTGAATTCATATTGAATCATCACCTCAAAGTCCATGACACCTTTGATCAACATGACATTTATTATTTGATAAACATTTATAAGACCTTTCCGTGCCAATGATAACATTATATGATTAGCTCAGATGACTTTGTAAAGTGACATTTCAATTTGGAAGATCTTTTGGGAGAACTACTCAATCATCCAATTTTTTGAATATTTTTTTTACAGCAGCAGTGTGATTGCCAGCTTTCTATCACAGGACTAACATATTTGTCTAGTTTGGAATCCTTTGTGGTTTTGGTTTGGAGGTGTGTGTGAAAATAGCCCCCCTGAAGACATATAATTGTGTTAAACTTCCACGGTAACACTTTCCAAAAAAGGAACGTGTAAATCAGATGCTTATAGAGTGAAAGCAGGTGGGAGAAAACTATAGAGCACACTGGGAGTAACAGTTTTTCTTGATAATAAAATAATTGCATGAACTCAAACACTATCCGACAATGCTTTTTTTCCTACACTACTCCTATTCTACAGTCAAACTCTGATTTGAGGCCTTGATTTGAGATATATAAGCATCAGCTAAAGTGTATTTAACATGATGATCATCAAATGAAATATTCCATTAAAAGCTAAAGATTAAGCCCATGTTAGGTAACATTTTATAATAACTATCCGTTGTAACTCGTTAATAGATCATTAGTAAACTCTTAATTAATGATTATTAATGATTTGTTAAGTGTTTGTTAGCAGTTTGTTAAGGATTTATAACAATGGTAGATAGTTAATAGCTTAATAATTGAATCAGTTCATCTGGGACGAGGCTGAAATAGGCTATAGACTATACACAGTGCATGGGCAACTGAGGGCAGCCCCATTTTCAAATATTTTTAAATAAACTCAATACACACTGTGCATGCCATGGACTTGAACGTGACGTGATCAGTTAATCTCGGATTACCTCCCAGATGAAACTGATTCAATTATTAAGCTATTAACTATCTACCATTGTTATAAATCCTTAACAAACTGCTAACAAACACTTAACAAATCATTAATAATCATTAATTAAGAGTTTACTAATGATCTATTAACGAGTTACAACGGATAGTTATTATAAAGTGTTACCAAATGTTAAATATAATCACATACATGTTTTGATCCTCTTGCCTTTTTCGCTGAGTTTAAATGAGGTGTTGTATCTTTCAGGGGAACGTGATTCCAATGAGGTATGTTTTGAGTGTAACAGCCCTTTACCCAGGCTTCCTGCTCACCTTCCAGTCTATACACACATGAAGAGGATTGGCATTATTGGAGCAGCAGGTAAGTGACGATAATGAATAGCTAAACGTCAACATGTATGTTTCCCTGTGCCACACAATCAAATCTTTAGTTTAAAGGTCACATATTCTGCTCGTTTTCTGGTTCAAAGTAGTCATGTGGGTGTGTACTAGAAACTGTTTTCATGGTGTAGTGTCCAAAGAACCCTTTATATGTCTCACAGTGCCATTGCTGAATCTCCCCTGAACGTTTAAGACGCTTAAGATTTAAACCCCGCCTTCCAGAAAGCCTAGTCTGCTCTGGGTACCGGGGGTTGTGCTTATCACAGGTGGAGCTAGTGCTCAGTAAGGTTGGTAATAGGGGCTGTGGCTTTCCCCTTATGACATCATAAGGGGTGATAAATCTGAGTGGGGTTTTTGAACACAGGTTTTCAGAAGGGTGGAGGTGGTGGAAAAAGAGAGAGGGGTTTTTTTTTTCACATAGCCTATACATTGGAAGTCTCTAGACACACCCGGGACCCATATTAATGTTGAAGAAACTTGAAAAAGTTGCTTTTGCATAATAGGTGACCTATAATTTTTGTTTTATCAATGGTAATTGATTACCATTGGGATTATTAGTGATGATGAAATAGTGCAGTGGTGTCTGTCTTTGCAGGCTATGATTATAAACAGAAGAAGCCAAGACCAAGACGCGGGCACAAAAAGAAGATTTTTCCCGCCTTGAATGCTGAGATATACACACTCACCTGCAGGTACATACAGTAAATGCAAGCTTATATCTAACACAAAGTGTCACAGTTACATATTTTATATCGGTCAAAACTCTTGACAGGTTGTTATTCCTAATCTAGGAGCAGATAAGACATCTTAAAGAAAATAACCCCTGGGCACCTCCAAGAAAAGGCCTACTTGTTCCCGAAAAGAAAGTGCTTACAAAGTGCCCTTCCAATTGGCACAGCAGTTTAAATGTGGATAGTAAGTGTTGGCTGAACACTGTGACAGGGTCCATTGTGCTGCCATGCACACCTTTTACACCTGATCGTAGTGGCTCTCGCTTCCACACATCCACATAGCGGATACTATTGTATGCTATTATCAATGCTGTGCGGAAACTAAGCATTCATCATTGGCAGGTCCAGTATGACTTGGTAGAAACAACTGGTCTATAGGGAGGAGAATTCAATTATCTGGCCTATAGCTGAAAGTCAGAGAAGACCTTCAGTGTAAAAAATGCTGAATTTCACCACACTTCATCTGGTATACACAGGTTTAAGAGAGAGCATGTGCCCAGCAGCAGTGAGGCAGTCAGGGTTGATAGCCACCTCAGGTCCATCTACAAAGGCCTTAAAGGTGGAGTCAGGGATTCTGGAGAACTTGCTTGTGGTCAAAATCACTTTTTGTCAATCAGAATCAGTGAATATATTCCCATGATCCACTACGTGTGTGTGTGTGTGTGTGTGTGTGTGTGTGTGTGTGTGTGTGTGTGTGTGTGTGTGTGTGTGTGTGTGTGTGTGTGCGCGCACACCTGAGCGACCAAGGCCAATCCAATTCCAACTGTGTGTTAGGGAGAGATCAAAACAATGCAATATTGTGCACTAACTCTGGCTTTTCACCCATTTTAATCTTCTGCAGATTCTGTGACCTAGTCTTCCATGGACCCTTGTCTATCCAGGAGGACTGGATCAAGCATTTACAGCGCCACCTTCTGCACACTGCTGTGCCCCACTCAGGGTCAGGGATGGTAGAGGTTTTAGGTCTCCATCACAAAATACAAATAAGCATGTTTGGTGAGCATCCAGATCTTGAGTAGAGTTTTACCCATCTACAACTTCTGAATTTGCACTCTGTTTCTATGTATTATATAATCAACACATTGCTGTTTATAGAAGTATATAATAGTCCATACCAATTGATAGTAAATACTACTGTATATAGTAGCAATCATTTTACTATAGGATATTGTAATGCTATGCATAACCAATTTATTTAATAGAATTTATAGAATGTATCTTGATTGACGGGTCCATAGGTTAGCGTCAGTAGTGGCAGTATGAGCAGCACACAGATAAAACACTTTGCTTCATTATAAGCTGTCTGCCAGTGCAGTAGTGACATTATCGGAACAACTTTTTACTCCTCTGTTTGTCATGATATAAAAGTGCCTTGTTATTAGGACAAAGCATTTTCTTTTTTCAAGAAAACCTTTTCATTCTAAAAAAAAAAGTAAAGAAAAAAAAGAGAAATTCAAACTTGGCAGTCAAAATTGGTAAGTCAAAGTTTTCGACATATAGTTAATAATCTCCAATGGATCGTGTCCAGACCAACAAACTGAGCAAATTTAAATTTGCCAGTGGCAGGTCTGGATTTCCAGGCTGAGAAAGAACAGCATTACTGTTGAATGAATGTACTGTATATATATATCGCTTCTAGTAATGCCTTTTCCATGATAGTGGATGGCCAATTGTGATATTTAGCTTTATTGACCAAATGCCATTGTAGGTATGTTATTTATTTATCTCTCTATTGTATCTTGAAATATTCAACTTTTAAAAGGATAAGACATGTGTCGCTCATTGACATACTGTACAATTCCGAGATGTATCTCTAAAAGTTCTATCAATTCAATCTTACTGCCATCTCAGGCTGTATAGTTTTATACTAAGTGTTGATCAGATTCTAATTCAATTATTTTTTAGATATGTGACATTAATAATAATAGTGCATGCGTATGAAAGTGTCAATACATTAAAATATATTGAATGAAATGTTCTTAATCAGCCAAATGTACTTAAGCATTTTTTAAGTAAGACTTGTATTCAATTCCATTCACAATGCGATGACTATATTTTAAAATAGAACGCGACAACTTCATACTACAGTTTATAGAGCTTACTTGATATACAGTGGACAAAAGGTTTGCCTCTGTACGTTTAATTGAGCAGGCTGTCTTGAGATTTAGGTAAAACAAAAGACTTCATTTGTTAGAAAAGCTTGTTTATCACATACTATGCTGTTAAAAGATGCAGTTTAAAAACACATCATATTCACAATATAAAGTGAAATGTTAAATAAGTATCATTACTATGGACAAACTTTTTTCACCATCACATTTTCATCCATTAGATTTTTTGAGAATGTCAACATGGAGGATTTTTTGGATACAGTTTGGCTATTTGAATGTATATCAATGTTTATCAATTTTAGGCTTCATTCTGCATTAGTTTATATATAGAGAATCATCATATTTCTTGTCAATAAATGATGATGCATCACTCAAGGACATAATAATAAACAGTATACTGACTCAAACTTAGCTTAAACACAACGGTAATGACTTTACCTTAGCAGTGACTGTCAGCTGGGCAGCAGAAAAAGCGCTGTTAGTGTTGGCTAAGGATGCCTGGTGCCTTAATTAAGTATCCTTAACTTTATATCAAATAAAAAACTAAAGATTTATTGTATGAAAGACAATTTAAGTTTATTTAGTGTTTACGATGTGATCTATTACCGTCTTTACTTACAGTTGTGACGATGGCTCTTTTTGGTGGCAGCACACACAAGCTTATTTTAGAAATGTTTTGGGTGAAAGTGGTTTTAATGAAGGAATTAAAAGTTCCTACTTTAGAGACCAAATGTTAGCATTAGCATGGAGCTTAGCCTTTCAGTTGTTTAAAGGTGTGTTGTGGTTACGTCAGACAATTCGATTCCTCCCATCCAATACAATAATTGGTTACAATATCTTTGGGGTGAACCCACACAGACCTCAGTGAGATATTGAACTATTATTCCCCAACAAAAAAAAGTAATGTTAGGGCTATGTGCTATTTTAAACTCCAGTTTTTAAGCGTTAGCGGCATGACTGTTTGATGTATCATATCTTAGATATATAGCCACTTCTGGGTTTCTTTCTACTTACCAGTGGCAAAGGGGAGCTAACCCTGCAGTTTATCTTGGGCAGTATTTAAAGCAGCGATCAAAGCTGTACAAACCAATTGTCGTCATGCTCGTCCGCGGGGAATTGTGAAGTACATTAATGCCTCCTTCTTTGGGAAATAATTGTGCCCACTCTGTGACTTCATTAGGGTCTCCTGGCTCTTTCAAAAGATGTTCTCTCTGAGGGGTTGAAAGCCACATCGCTGGCAGACAGCATCCCAAGGGGGCCTAATGAATAAAAAAAAGGAGAGATTATAATGAGATTGAGTTAGCCATGACCAGAATTGGGGCTTTTTCATTATTCCATTGGAGAGAGAGAGAGAGAGAGAGAGAGAGAGAGAAGGCGGACATAAAGAAATGTGTTGGTGCACTCGCCATCTGCCATGGCGTCCAATGGTAGGCAGCCAATGCATGCTTCTCATTGCCATGGGTATCAAAAAGGGCCGCCTCTCTGGAGAATGCTCCATTAAAACTGCAAAGGCCAAAACACCCCTGTGTGCACACAAATCAAGAGAATATAACCTGCATTTGATTCACATGTAACACTTGCCATGGATTAAGCACAATAGAATGCAGAGGGAAACATCAGAAAAACTTGAATGATTTGTTATGATTTAGTTTAGTACGTTCTTAAGAGGAAAATGTATCATACATCATAAAGTATGCACACATCCTTCCGTTATAACCTTCAGAATAGTTCTGTGAATGATTGTGGAAAGTTAAGTTGATGTAAGTGCTTTAGAAGTTGAGATGTGTGGTTCAGAGTATTGACAAAAACTAATGTTGAGTCAAATGAACATTTCAGACCTTTTTATTTAGTATGAAAGAAGACAGGTTATGGACGTAAAATAGACCAGTGCTCCAAATTGGCCAGTGTTTGAAAAAACTCCATTTTCCCTCATGCAGTGTCTCGTTCTTAACAGTGTGTTTGTATGATGTTGCGTTGACGCGACTTGAGTCAATCGTGCCTTAACCTTTAAGGAACTCTTTTGTCTGCTTGTCTTGGGCATTTCCCTCCCATTGGCTGTCTGTGCATTGAGCAGCAGTGATCCATAGATCAGGACCATTGATCATGACCTGTCCTTTGGCCAGTTATTCACAAGTGCCACGGACAGACAGGAGAGAGAGGGAGAGAAAGAGAGAAAGAAAAAAAGAAGAAAAATCAATAGGTTTCCATTATCTGGTTGGGCCGTGTCACTGGCCCTGTCAATGATCCTGTTACAGCGGTGGTACAGGGGTGACACACACACACACACACACACACACACGCCGGACCCACCACACCACACTCAACGGCTGCTGCTGACAAGAGGAAAAACATGCTGACAGCCACCGCGAACAAGTTGGAACACAGATTTGCACTTCAAGCGCGGGGCTCGTCCGAGGAGGTATATGGTGCAAGGCCACCGCGCGGCAAGGGGGCAAGCTCATGTTGGGGCGAGGTGGGGAGGGGTGGGGGGGCCAGCCTCCCTCTACTGTCTGACTGTCTAGCTCTCTAGCACAAACGCTTTTATCCTCCCATCAATTATTCACCTCTGGATACACCAAAGGGAAACTGGCTTGCACTGATTGTGGCTGAGGGGGGAAATTCATAAAAAAAAGACCTTGAGGCCCCCAGTCTGAGTCCACTGTTTGCTTGGGCCACTCCTAAAAAAAACTCATGCAAAACCCTACACGTTACATTATGACACTTTGCACTTTGTCTGTGAAGTGTATGCATTGCATTGTACTCCAGGTAAAACAATGTGGCATTGCACAAAGTATGGTGCTGGGAATCTTTCCATGTCATGTAAATTTGAAGGGAAATAGTTATTTTTAATACACATTTGCTGACTCATTAGGGTTCCTGACATGTTATCCCTCAACCAAGAGTGGAGTCAGTCCAGATGGCCAGTCAGAAAATTAAGGAAGACATCAACTGTCTCTTGAAAGAGCACAAATCAATACATTTTGACACGGATCAAATGTGCTTCAGACGGACCTTATGGCCCTCCCAAAACACTCCTTTTGCCTACTTGTAATGATCAGTTATCAGGACCTTAACATGATGTAATACTTATGACAGCTGTCTGACAATATCTTTATTTTAACATCCACACATAAAGAAACTGGTATATAACATAGTATAACAAAAACAGATATTTTTCTACTTGCATGTCTGCAGATTACGCATAGACGTTTTCATTCAAGCTTTTATTGTCTTTTTCCCCCAACTCTTTATATGAACACACGTTCGTATATGATCAGACATACAGCTTGTTAATGTAAGTGATATTCATACCAATGTCTTTGAGATGGAATCCATTAAACACATTAGGCAAATAGATTAACTTATAGGTATAAAGTAAAATTCCTTACATAATGAATTAAACATAACAAGCTTTATTAAATGTGAAATTTACCAGAGATTTGACACATTTTCAATTTTTTTTTTTTTTTTATCTTTTATTTATACAGGTTCAAATAAACTTAATTTGACTGTTTAGGCATTTTTAACATTCTAATTAAATATCAATGTCTTTGTTATGTATTCATTCATCTAAGTCTCTCCAAAACACAGTTAAAATGGGGGCAAAGCTTCTTTTTTGTTTGTTATTGTCTGATCTAGTATAGGCCTTGGGACATTATGTGACGTCACGCTCATTGACGTTAATATCCTTGAGAAAATAATACTACAAGCCTGGTCTTTTCATTTTCCTTTATTTTTTTTCTTCTTCTTTAAATACACGAACATATGTGCACACATTTATTCCTCTTCATGTAGGCAATTCAGCCCATGATAATGACTGGGGAATTCAGGTTAATATGTTGACAAGGTTTAACAACAGCGGGTCATGTTGCACAACACACGCATGGCTGCCTCCGTTCACCGCAGCGCAGCAGCTGACAGGTCCTAATCACGCCGCTGCCCTAAAGGCACTGGGGCAAAGAGGGTTCTAATCACTGAATTATGGACCAGCGCGAGGCCTTCAAATTGAGACGTAATTACAGTCAAAGTTGCTGTAATTGTTTCAGCTAATTAGGGGGGAGAGGCAGACAGACAAGTGCGCTATGGTGCAAGCAGCCGTATTACTTTAGGCCTATTATATCTGCTGTTACATTGTCTGCGGAGGACTTTCCTGGAAGAAAAATAAAAGGAATAGTGGGTGTCAAAAAAAAGAATGATGGTGCATGGAAATGTCTGTGTTTTTAAAATCAAACCATAAATAAAAAAAAAAGATAGAAAAATAGTCATCTTCCATGGTGGCAGAGCTAATGGCTACATTTCTTGTGCGTTTTTTAAATGCCACAATGAGCAAAATGAATGAGCCCAAACTTGCATTATACTTCCACGTTTCCAAATCTGTATTATAATGTATCCTCAGATCACATGTGTTCTATTCATTCAGCTGAGGCATCTCAATCACACACACACACACACACACACACACACACACACACACACACACACACACACACACACACACACACACACACACACACACTGTAACACATACAAACATGGCTGAGCATCATTTTCAGCAGCGTCAATGTGTCATCTCCACTAAAGGGCCCCCTCCCTTAATAATGCAGCCGACAATATGCCCGTGATGCGGTCTCTCTTTAACGTGCTTCTCGGTATATAGCGATGCGTGCTGCACCTTTAGGCAACATCATTACTTCCTATTAATTACTCGCCAAGCAACATGCCGTTAGAAGCGAGCGCTGCTGCAGTAGTAGGTGACGGGGGGGAACTGGTCAGAGAGCAGCTGCCCAAGCATCCCGCCGGGCTTACACTGACCTCATTTTTACCATCTTTTTTTTTCTTTTTACATCACTAAACTGGAGCCTTGACAAGCGTTGAATACGCGAGCACACAAGACAGAGGATGGGGGGTGGGGGGTTGATTCGCATGAGGGGAGAAATGTTGAATATGAGCCAGAAAAATGACGAGTCAGGCAGCGTTTGGGAAAAACAGACAAAAGAATAAACATCCAGATCTTAACGCGGCGTGATCGCCTCACATCATTACACACCAGGACTAAACTGAACCCGCGTCCCGCATTTTAAAATATGTAGAGATAAAACAGACCTCCATCCACATCCGGTTAAATGTGTTTGGCCATCTTTTACGCTTGCACTAACCCAGCTTTAATAAATCCCGCAATCATGCACACACACAAGAAAACACGGTGAATATTTACAGTTGTGATTGTAAGCAGTAATCACTTAAGAGTGGTGTGAAACGGCTCTGTGGGATTTCAAAGTGTTCACTAACCACACTGGGCCCAGAAGCTTTTTGCGTTGAGGTGGTGCTGATGCTGCCTGCTGCTACACATGCGCAGTTTGACCCGACGGACGGCAGGGGGCGCTGCTCGTTTCGTTCTGAGAGGCAGAAGAAGGAGAAAGCAAAATCGACTGGGTTACTAGACTACACACCCTCACCTCTCACACAAATTGGTTATACAGGCCTATACACTGAAACAAGATATCAAACAATCCTAATTAAATGAATGGAACCAGAAGAATAACATAAAAGCAGGGAATTACGAGGGGTAATTTGAGAAAATAAAAGCATGGATTCAGCATTTATAATCACTGCACAGTGTTTATGTATTTCATTTCATTTATTCTCCTGCACCTTTTTTTCAAGCTGTCTTGAGCCATTCCCTTTTTAGTTTATGTGTGGGAATTATTTATTTATTTATTTAGATATTAGGCCTACAGACAGATACGATATTCCTTGACTGCTTTCTCATTTCACAGACAGACCCATAGCCTACTACAGCCTGGATTACTCTTCTCCTTAAGGGGACAGTAAGATCCAAGCATTGATGTAGCAATCAAGCTGACTTCCAGACCTTTCCTTCCTCTGCAGGTGAACGCGCCCCGTCTTTATGAATGTACTGTGGCTATATAGCGCACATCCTCGCCTCGCTCTCAGGACGCATGGTGTGTACAGGAGCTGTGCAGGTTGTCTCAACATCACATCAGTAATCAAACAGATCCAAGAACCAAAATTAAATAAAAAAATATATACACATATCTTCTTTGCCTTTGTAGCATTTGAGGCAGACATTTAATTACAGCCGTGGGTGTAGGTTTATGCTATGAAGGCATTGGAAAGAAAGAAAGAAGAAGAACAAAACAAATACCAGGCGACAAATGAATATACAGAGCAAATGACACAACGTGAGGGGGAATAACTGACACATGAAAAGACGTGAGGATGTGCAGCTAACAGGCAAAACGCGCCGCTACAAAGGCCGCGCGCGCACCTTTGAGAGCGAGAGTTTGTTTTATTGCGCTTCTTCTCCGCGGGTTGCGTCTCCTCCTCCTCTCCTGTCGGTTTGGCAGGAATGAAGAGAAGAGTTGGGGATAAGTGAGCAATGCCCTGTTTAAGAAACAAACATGCAGATTAGATGGCATTCTGACAACACACGGAGGCGCAGACTGCACGTCCCCACAGCTCGACAATAAATAACAATGAAAAAAACAATACAGAAGGGTTGGGAAAATACACAGTTGCAGTTGACAACATTTACCGTCACTCTGCAAACAAAATAAGTAAATGCAAATAATGAGATGGCATCAGGAAATAAATAGCGGGAGTTATAAGACAAACTGATGTCAACTATGGCCCTCTAAGGACCTACATGGGTGGCACTGAAATGCACCTTTAAATAGACGTTTCAAGGCTCAAATGCACAAATACAAAAAAAATAAAAATTATCTATTTTTCGATAAAGTGAATTTGACGTATTTGGTGCGCATTTAGGCTATATCATTTTGATACCTTTTATAGAAATGACCCCCCTCCCCCCAAAAAACAAACAAAAAACAAACAAATAAAAGCCTGTGTTCATACATACACAGTGGATTTGGGCGTATATAGCCAACAGGAAGCCTTTCTAAAGAAAAAGAATCAGAGGCATGTGTAACATTTACTTCAAGTGCAGGGAGTTGTCACCTGTTCTGTGGGAACCAGGCGACATGTCAGCAGCAGCACTCACTCACTGTGGACTCACTGACTCACTGAACACCCTCTCTCTCTCTCTCTCTCTCTCTCTCTCTCTCACACACACACACACACACACACACACACACACACACACACACACACACACACACTCCTTCACAGTGCGGCTGGACCTCCAATAACCTCCAATAAAGATTTGATGCATATTATTGATTTTTTCTGGTCGTGTTCGGGTGTGGTTTTCGGACACAGCACAGCACATTTCGTTGTAGCCTACTTCATATGCAATGACAATAAAGTAGCCTATATCATATCCTATATGGAGGGACATTTATGAAAACATAATTGAAAATAATGTGTGGTGTGGGTGACATCTCCTTGTGGGTATTTAATCAAATTGCATAGGCCTATATACATGTCATGTATAGGCCTATATTATCCATTGGAATCATGTGTTCATGCAACAACATACAATATGGCTATAGGCCTAAACAATGTAACATGTATAGAATAATTGCTGCTGCTCTGTATTGTCATAGATTCAATATGGAATGGACCGAACTGCAGGTGACACACGATACCGCGTGAGTTTAATTAGTAACCCGGAAGTTATGCTCGAATTTGCCAGTTTGCGCGGCTGTCTCTGATTGATTCATGTCAATTGTTATCGCCAGCAGCCTGATATGAATGAAGGCGTATGAGCACACACAAGGTAAAGTGACTCTCAACTGCAGTCTGACTTCACACCGGGATATAGAGCATTTTGTAAGGATTTATTTGAACAGGGACAGTGCATATTGATGAACATTTTTACATGTAAATATACAAGACTATAACCAGCTGCTAATATCCATGTTAAGTCCCTTTGGCAGGTTGATGTTGGCTTGTAGGCTACACGTTAATAATGTCACAACACAATCAATCAATGAGAAAAATAATAATTAAAGAGCACAATAAACAGAAAAGCAACAGACAATGTTACTCACGACAAACCAGAATGTGGGGGACCATTAGCCATAGGCCTACACACTTAATTTAAAGGTGCTCCAAGGAACTTTTAGTTTTAAATTTTTGCACCCCCTTTGGACAAAAGCGGTAGTGTTTTACTATACGCCAGCTGTTGTTCCTGGGTGAGCGTACCTATGAGAAAAGGCATTGAGAAAAACTATATAAAAACAGCATTCTTTGCACTGATGGTCACGTTTGCTGTTACATGTAATTTGTGATCATCATAGGAAAGATTAGACTGTTTCAGAAATATTTAAAAGTTCCTCGCAGTAGCCACCATAATACAAGTGCTTAAAGATAGTAAAAAGTGCTTTGTGTGTTTCAGCCAATCTTGGTCCAATATACCATTTAAACAAGTGTGACATTGAAGCATGAAGCCACTAATATTTAGAAATTAGAACGGACTTAAAAGTGAGGTCGAGAGGACATTCTGTGTCCACCGTTGTTAACATTTTAAAAAGTAAAATAGTGGGATAGTTTAGGACGCTGGACATTTCAGTGTGGTAGATAGAAACAGGTTTTAATTTACCTTTTTGAATAGGAAGAGACACACAGTTAAAAGTGTTTTTGTGTGTGTCCCACTCCCCAACACTCTGCATGTATCTTCCTAACTTGTGGTGTGCAGTCACCTTCATACCACACTTAAAGGAATACTTCACCCGTACGGAACAGGCGTTCTATCATTATAAAATCACTATTATAATATAATGAATGAGGTTTTTCTTCCCTCAGTCTTCCCTTGGCCCAACTGTCCTGTTAAATCTAGCCCTTACTGTGATGTCACAATAAGGAAAATGTAGGGTTAGACAGCGAGACCATAAAACACTCTTTCTGCCTCTTCTCAGGCTAGGATGAACCAATTTCATTTTTTTTGCACATTTATACAAAATAGGATTTCAGAATTCAATACACCTTCATATTCCCACCGGTGAAGTAGGTCTTTAAAATGCTCCTTTTAATTTTTTGTTGTTGTTGTTGAGCAATTTCCCTCTATGTGAACGCTAACCATATAGCGACCGGCAGCGTCCCCCACAGGCCTGGACATTCTGTGCTGCTGCTGTGGCGCATTCAAATCTCATTATTCCATTCTCCTCCACTATCCAAGGTTGATCTAATCACCAGATCAACAAGCGAGAGAACAAATAATGGAGACAAAATGAACAACTGATTAGTATGCCGCCGAAAAAAAGTACAATACGTTTCTTATTTAGCATTTAGATAACTATCTATCCTGAGGAGCAAGCTTCAAAGTTGAACTCAGTTTAGGCGGGGGGGATTAATTCTCTCCACTGCATGCTTCATTGAATCTCTCATTACCAAACTTTGTCCGTATTGATGTTAGATTTGATTGAAGATTAGAGCATTTAGCACATCTTGCTTTTCCGCGTGTACCCGGGCTCTCTCAAGCGCGGCACACACAGCGCTGACTGGTCAATACCCTGACTTTTATCCAGTGTCTGCTTCATTTAAACTTAATCAACTCCATCAATGAACTGGAACAGCCCAACGTCCCCTGGAACAATAGCTTTTGTCGGATAATGCTTTGGTCTTATTCCCCAACCGGGCGGCGATAAACCTAAAATTACACTATGATGAACTATTTCAATCAATATGATAATGGAAATTGGCTTGGGTGACTCTTTGCAGGGCTTAAGGAGGCAGGCTAAAGCCTATGTGACATTAATACTCTCTCTCTCTCTCTCTCTCTCTCTCTCTCTCACTCTCTCTCCCTGCTGTTGCAACCCCCCTGCCTCACTTTATTGTCCCATCTTTTCACTGACATTGACTGCACCATATTGCAAAGCGCCTGCTAGTTTAATGATCTATCTGCACCGGGGAATGCTTGTGCCTGAAAATGGATGCACAAGCCGACTTGTCTCACGCATTGTTTTGCCAACTAAATTATAGGCTCCATACTTTGTGCTCCTGTAGTGGCTCAGCGGGGTGTAGATCAATCATTGATGGCGCCGTTGTAAAGCAGCGAACAACGCGGCTTTTGTTGCTCATTTGGACATTTTGTCCTTGTGTGTGAATCGGGCTGCCTGTTATAGGCTACAGTTCATCATATTTATACTGCCACCAAAAGACCAATTTCGCAAGCCGTAGCGAGGAAAAAACGCATGCTCCCCCATCTGTTGCATACTAATAAATATGCCACCTTCCGGGACAATCCAGGAGTGATCATGATGATAAACTGCCAAGTGATATGACTTTACCATAACGCTATTTATTTGAAAAGTTTCCTCCCTCAAGCCAATAATTGTCAAATTGATTTCAGCATCTGTTACTCCTTTTTTTCGGAGGTGATTTATAAAAACAGACAGAGTTTTTTTTCTTTCTCCAGACACCTTTCACAGTCATTCCATTATCATTTGTGAAGCCGGGTGTGTTGTGTGTGTGTTTCGGCGCGCAGTACTAGACAGACAGGATGCCTTTGTGTTGTGTTGTGTTGTGTTGTGTCTCACTCACACAGACCTGAGCAGTTATTAGTGGAGCTGAAAGTCCCAGCTGTCCTCTGGGCAGGAAGTCATTCATCAGCTCAGTCTGCTGTGTGAATGACACACACTGATAGTGTCATTGGATTGGTTCATTACTATCACAGGTAGGCATGGGCTCAGAACCTGTTTCAAGGTATATAGGCTATCGCGGTTTGAAATCGTCAAGGTTTCCAAACCACTCGTGATATATTGTAGGATTTGATGCCAGTAAAAAATATCATCCTCCAGAAAAGGCCTTGTAAAAAATATTAGAAAAAGTGAAAGGTGTCACTTGCAGCTACAAACCATACAGAGACTGATCACCTGAGTTTGCAGTTCCTATGGACTGTAAGAAGTGCTACTTGTTCCCCTGTGTCCAAGTAAGCCAACACAACTGAATGAATGCAGACTTGATCATTTAATATTGTTCTGTAATCGTCTAGAAGAGTAGAGTGTGTATTTGTCTCAGTTTTCCAAAATATGTGCTACACTGTACAGTAACTGAAAGTGATTTCATACCTCAGTTCTCCCTGACCTAACTTTATTCAATCGAATAAGAATGGGACTTCTTCAGGGGGTGCCCTTAGCTCAGTTGGTAGGGCGTCCCCCCCATGGGCCTCGACCAGCAGCGGACCCGGGTTCGATTCCAGCCCGCGGTCGTTCTCTGCATGTCACTCCCCTCTCTGCCCCATTTCAACTCTGTCTCTACACTATCAATAAAGCATCTGATGATATTCAATTTGCAATAATGGCAAAAAGCAGCACATTCTCACAATAGCTGCAAAGAATGTTAAACATTTTTGCTTGATGGTTTGCCTTGAATAGTTAATCACTGATCACTTATTTAATCGGTTATCAGAATCGTTTTGTGTTTATTTTCTGCGGACACCGCTGCTATGCGTGTCAGGTCAGAGTCTATCCTTCTTTTTTGAATAGTAAATGTAAGTGCTTTAACTATTTATCCACTAGTCTAATTAGAGTTAGTTTAGCTTGAGGACAGTGCGTGACAGAGGGATGGATATGTGGTTCTCTCTCTAACCTCCCTCCGCCTGCAGCCAGCCAGTGTAAATTAGCCTGTCCTGCATCTTTAAACCGACTGAAGCTGCTTTTTTCAATGTCGCTAACATGAAACGCCACATGTGTCGTTTGACAACTTTTTTGAATATGTTGTTTGCCTTTGTTTCCATGTTTTTTTTACTGCTGGAAAATGATTTGAGAGGACACAGACAAGCACACGCCGATACGGCACCTTGAACATCAAAGGCCCCCGCACTGCTGCAGTATTGGTAACAGTGTGTCTGTGTGTGTGTGTGTGTGTATCCGCTATACACATGCTCACACACACACACACACACACATCTGTGTAGATGTTCGTGAGAGATTGCGTGTGCGGCGTCGGTGCGCCTGCCAGTGTCTGCCATAGGAAAGCATCTGAGACAGCCCCCGACTATAAAAAATGTACAGGCCTTTTTCCTGTCTTCTTTCCCCCATTCTCTTAGGCCCTGAGTGATGGTGGCAGAAACCTTTCATCTCACCCCAGTCAGCGTAAATAGCTGTCATGTTTGATTGACGGTGTGACGTACATGTGTGTGTGATGCCCTGGAAGACATTAGATGAGAACATAGTACAGTCTATGCCCCCCCCCCCCTCCCCTCACGTCTTCAGGTGAATTAGTAATTACACAAAAACTAACAGTGTTCTACATGTCATCAGATGAGAATGCTCAAGAGTTCATACATATGGACACATTTGCATTCATTTCAAAACAGCTGATTTAGTATGTACTACTAGATAGAGTACACATGATTGGTTGTGAATTGCATCATAGCCACACAAATCTGAGAAATCATTTTCCGGAATGTGCTTAACAGTCTATGTATAACTAACTACACAAAAACAAAACCGTTGCTTTCCTTAATTCTTTCTTTCCAAAAAAATACCATCACCCAATCACTTTTAAATGAGCCTCTGCTGCTCAGCGTGTAGTAGTCCGTAGAGCCCCCTGGAGCTAACTTAATCTCCGAGATGCATATCATGAATACTTTAATACCAAGTAAGTTTATATTATATGCATCATTTACAAATCATGTTGCGTTACATTCAAACTCAAGGTAATGATTATTCTACAAGAGATCTCCTCTATTGGTCCAAATCTTTTTGCAAAAGAGATTGCAATGACGTGTGTGATGATGTGGTACAAACATTCAAGATCCCCAGAGGCTTTGATAATCCCTCAACTTTCCATCTAGCCCCATCATTAGATAAAACATTTAAATTGATCCAATACTTTGGTATATATATCTCATCGGCCTTAGATGTACTCTCTGTGGTCATAGTGCTAATTAGCAAATGTACATTAAGCATGCTCACCCGCTAAAGCTTAAATGAGTAACATGGTATAACACACGCCCTGCTACACTTCAGCAAGTTAACTTTGTCACTGTAAGAATGCTTGCTAGCAAAACAAGTAAAGCCTCGCAGAGTGTTAGCGTGACTATAGCATCGGGAGGCTGTGTATAGAAAGGCCTTTTAAGTCCAACATCAGTCCCCCAAGAAAGATGTTAACACCTTCACTCAACTCAATACGTTTGTTTCACAACCACAACAAACCCATTTTCAGGAGTAACATGCCAACACTACATCACGCCACTGTCTAAACAGGGTAACCTACACTGTAAGCTGTGGATAAAGCATACCGTATCTTTGATTTTTAAACACCCCATGTATTGTTTTTTCATACAATATGCAGTGAGAATTGTGATGGCTGTGTGGCCTGACACATATTTCTTTGTTTGGCCTCAGAATGGCTAATGCTGATGTATTTTACAATAGGCGTTTGCTTTGATTTAATACATAAAAAAGCATATATCACTCTCATCTGCACTCCAATGGGCTGGAAACTGGCGAGAAAGAGGCACTTTTAACTAAAGAGAATATATGCATCAAATGAAAAACAGATGAAAAAATATGCAATTATGTTCCTGATTGGGTTAAGTATTTTCTCTGCCAGTGCGTGCCAGCTATACCACCACTAGAACCTGTCCCAAATGGGCGGCTTCCAAGCCTGGGCGCGGCCCCAGAAAACGTCACATCAGAACGGAGCCATCTCCTGCTATGTACGCCTGGCTTTCCTCAGATCCACAGCCAGTGCATCCTCCTGGTTCCCCTCTCACTCCTCTCTGCTCAGCCCGGCCCCTTCTCCGCGGCCCAGATAATGGAGCTCAGCTTCTGTCTGCCAAAGGGTCTGTGGCTGCCCGCGAGTAATGACCTGAGGGGGTACTTTGTGACAACCAGGGTATAATAAAGCCTCCAGCCACGGACAAAGCAGGCCCTTGGGGTCAATTTTTAAATACTTTTATGTTTTTCACCGAGGGTAAGCGTCATTTGTTTTTATTGTAAGCCATATATATACACTGCAGGAACAATACATTCATACTGAACAACAAGGGATCTAAGGCGTGGTTAATGTCTTTATTTTATTTCAACAAAATGTGGTTAAAGGTGAAGTCAGTGATTTTCCAGAATGCTTGTTGTCAAAATCAGTTTTTGTCAAAATGAATGAATATCACCTCAAGTCTGTTACCTATCTAACTGTGTGTGCATTAAAAAACAATACTTGTTTTAATACACATGCCTGGGCTCTATAAACTGGCACGTTGCTAGCTATTGTCTGGCCTTCTTTGTTAACATATCCATTGTTTACATGCCAGTGCACAGAGCCCAGGGTAGGTATTAAAGGTCACATATTATGCTAAATGCACTTTTTAAATGTGTTCTAACATATCTATGGGTCCAAGGTGTGCCTAGAGACTGCCAAAATATTTAAAAAAATAACAATCTCTCCTTTTCTCACTCTCCCCCTTTCTGAAACCCCCCACCCCCTCCCCCCCAATATACTCCAGTCAGAATTCTCCCCTTTTCTGACCTCAAAAACTGGAAAGCCAGAAGCTTCCACTGTGCAGCCCACACCCCTATTTCTTATTGGTCCACGGCCCTGACAGACAGAGGGCGAGGCGTATCTGGCTTCGCTTCCGGACAGGGGGCGGGGGGCAGCTCAAAGATTGTATATTAACGAGGGGAGCTGCAGCTCTTTTAAAAAAAAATAGGCCATTGTGAGATTAGCTGAACATCAGCATATTACAATAAATTATGAAAGTTTTTTTCAGCAAACAATTAAAGAAAACCGTAGTAGGGACCACTAAGACCATATAATATGGTGTATAATAGAACCGAAAAGTGTATAATATGGGAGCTTTAACACTTGATTTAGCAGATCGGAGGGGGGGGGGGGATATTCACTGATTTTGACTAAAAGTGATTTTAACTTCAAGCATTATCCGGAATCACTGACTCCAACTTTAAGTTATGATAGAGCCACACATGGTGCAGCTGACCTATCACTTTTGATAAAACAGCTTCCATTTTTTTTTCAATGGAATTTATCCGGCTAAATGTCTGTAGGCTGTAGTCCCTCAGATCAAGACGGTGTTATTGAGACACGCAAGGGAGTATGGAATCAGCTGCCAATAAAAAAGGCCTCTCCTAATAGGTTAATTGTAACAGAGGCACAGGGTGTTGGCCCATTGAACAGAAGAGGATTGTGGAACACAGGCCTGTGGAAAGTGATGTCAAGCAATGTGCTGCCTTGCTCTCTCCCCTGCAGGGCCAGAGTGTGCCTGTCAGCAGTTAAATGCTTATACCTCCTGCCCCTCCCCTAACACTCAACAATCAATTTAGCTCCTCGGGGTCTATGAACCCAAAGATTTGACCTTGCAGACTTGAGCTTTGTTTCCCCCGCTCATCTCTCACACCTCAACCAGGACTTATTAGAGGGCAGTCCAAAGCTATTTTGAAGATGTCTTTATACACATACAGTACGAGCAGAGCCAGTTTGGTCATATACAGTATCTACAGAGCCATTGGTATTCCAGTAGACTTACCTAATATAATTCCTTTAATGTGTTTTTGACAGAATGTGCAGTTTTGCTTAAGTTAAGAATGATGATCAGTTGCTTAAAAGGGCAGTGTGTAGGGATGTGCCATTTTTGCAGAACCGACTTGTTAGAAATGGAATATAATATTTATAAGATTGTTTAATAAGTGTAGGCCAACGATTTCTGAAATGTAAAAGTAACCAATCACAGCACACACACACTTTTGCTTCTGCAGGATGTGCTTGACAGTGGAAACCCTTCATTGAAGATAACACTACTGAACCTGACTGTGTCCTATACTCCATAGCCTGCTAAGTAGAACAACAAAGCCACTTCCTGATGAATGACTACCCTCTAAAAGGTAGGCCTAATTGTCTTGTAACAACACACAAATGAATGGATTTACTGACAAAATATAGTTCTTTGTACATTTGACTGTAGATTTACTTTAATGTTGATGGGGTACACCGCCCAGGGATGTGTCTGTGTCAATCAAAGACCTCAAATCCTAAAATGTATTCAGTTCCCCTCCCATTTGTAGTAGTAACCAATCATGGTGCACACCCAGCTAAGTGCTATAGCTAGTTGGGCATACTGGGAATAAACAAAGAGAAAGGGCAACACCTTCCTTCTCTTACTTGATATTTGTTGAAACTGCTGGTGGTTCTGCACAAAGCCTTTCTTTAGGGTGTGTTAGCAGAGCTTTGTAGTGAAGTGGTAACACTTTACAATAAGGTACACAAAAAAAGAGTAGTTACCCTTTTTAAAAGGTAAATTTACCTTTTTAAAAGGTAAATAAATTTACCTTTTAAAAAGGTAAATTTATTTTTTAAAAGGTAAATTTACCTTTTTTTTACCTTACCTAAAAAATTAATTTACCCTTTTAAAAGGTAAATTTACCTTTTTAAAAGGTAAACATACCTTTTTGGAAAGGTAAATTTACCTTTTGGAAAGGTAAATTTACCTTTTGGAAAGGTAAATTTATCTTTTAAAAAGGTAAATTTACCTTTCCAAAAGGTAACTACTCTAAAAACTACTTTAAAAAGGGTAACTACTCTTTTTTTGTGTACCTTATTGTAAAGTGTTACCAGTGAAGTCTTAAATGTTGTAAAAAAAAATAGAAAGATGTCTACTGTGTTTTTGTGTTTCAGTGTATGTGGGTTTAGTTTATAGCAGAGAGAGGCTCAGAGAAATGGTATGAGACCATTATTGAGACTGATGTGTTGTTCTGAAATGTCTGGGTAAAATACTAAACATTTAGATCACACTCTTACTTTTTTTTAAACAACAAAATAGAATATTCTGAACATTAATAAACGTGTGTGATTAGAATAATTGATCATTACTGGATGGATTTTGCGCCAACATTAACTTTTCCTGTAGGATACATCTATATTGACTTAAGTGTTCTTCTGACTTTGCTTAAAGAGGTTGAGATTGCTGTTTGCGAACTGTCTTCACAACCATTGGTTAGATGCAGGATGAATTGCAGGTCTAATAACTTCCATGATTCTCTGACACAATATCAAGTGCCTTCATCAGGTTTGTTGATCAATAGTATTTTTCCCTTATTAGCATGCTAATATTCAAATATTCAAAAGACTGTGTCCAATGCTCAGCGATATTCGGTGAAATGTTGGTGTGCCAGACTCTCTTATACTGGGCTCAAATTAAAAATATCTGGATAGAATAAAATACAACAATAGTCTTAACAGGATACACACAAGTAAGGTAAAGTATGGAAAACCCTATGGTAAACTAAGGCGATGGACTATTTTTTCTCAATTACACTTCCTCAATGCCTGCCAGTAAACAATAAACTACACCTTCCATTGTACAAGTCGATGTGATATTGTAATAGCACAGTGTTAGGAGTCTAAATCTGATGCGTTCGAGACCGTTATTTGGCATTTCATTTGTGCCGAGCCTCAGTTAGTTTTTCACCACGGCCGCTGAGCCTAAAGATACAACACTGTTTGGTGGATTGTGTTGGTGGAGTTTTCAGTTTGCTGAAGGGAAGAGACAGAGTGGTTTGGAGTGGATACACGTGGGGGCAGAGCTGCTGTAACACACAACTCAAGCTGGAGTGGGTTACAGTAGGGAATAATGCTCCGGGAGCCGGGAACACAGCCAAAAGAAGCCAGGAAAACATACTTCACTTTATTGATTTTGTCGATCGTTCTTAAATGAGGGGTTACTCCAGGCCAAGGGCTCACCTCTGCAGTTTCTCTTCCATGTGGTGTGCCTGTCTGTGCTGCTCGGTGGACAATAAACAGTAGTTAAGGGACGGGGAGAGAGAAAGGAATGATGTGTTTGTGTGTGTGTGTGTGTGTGTTAACGTTTTAAGTTTTAATTCAAGTGTTTCATTAAAAAAAGTGTTAGATATCAAGCTTTTGTATTTCTCTTACACTTGCCATGTTGGCTGTCAGCTTGTACTGTATACCGGTACTGAAAAAGTACCACAGCACAAACATATTCAAAAGGGTAAAAAAGTACCTATTTTTTAAATTTATTTTGATGCAAATGCATTGCTATTGAAGCTCAAAGCTGTCAGCAGTGGCTTTGCCGGAATTTACGTTATAATTAGTATTGGCCGAGTCACATGGTGAGAGGAGCGTCAACACGGACAAAGCAAGGGAAAACCAGAGTGCGACTTTCTACTTTATACAGCCAATAATGGGACATAATCTATTGATGATAGCCTATATCTAGTTAGTCCCCATCAAAATATTTTCTAGGTGATGGTATCTTAAAGGTGCTCCGAGGAACTTTCAGTTTGTGTTCATTCTTGCACAATTCTTTGGACAAAAGTGTCAGTTTTTTTTTACTACTCCAGCTGTAGTTCCTGGGTGAGCATACCCAAGTCAAAGGCATCAAGAAAAACTATATCAAAATAGCATTCTTTGCACCAATGGTCTCGTTTGCTTTCACATGTCATTCATGATCATCGGAGGAAACATTTTACTGTTTCAGAAATATTAAAAAGTTCCTTGTAGCACCTTTAATACACTGATAGTACCACCAGTATCAAAACAAACCTTTTGGTATTGTGACAACACTAAGTGGATGTGTGCAAGGCGGAGCCCCTGACTCTAGTGTCTAGAGGAGTTAATAAGGCCTTGTGTTTGGAGCACATGCATCATCTTGAAGTGCAGAAATGAGCTAGTGTGTCTGTCCACCAAACACAAGCTATGCCCCCACTTTGGATCATGACCTTTGTGCTTTACACCAGAGATACACACACTCCACTATCTGTGACTTATTCATCAACGGTGACGTGGTTATGAATGGCTTCCCAAGGCAAATATTGATCAAGTCAATTGTAACATCACTTGGCTTAAAGCAAATGTCCATAAGCAATCACGGCTTGAAGTCGCGTATAGTATTTTCCATTTTTGCTTTGGCCGGCGTATCATTTGTTTTATATTCCCATATGTCCCTGTCAGTTGGGACAGGAGTTTTCTTTTATGTTACAGTCTGTGTCAATAGTTATTCAATAAGCACATTAAGCAGTACTCTGACGTGTTTTACCTTTTGACCCTTAAGATGTGTACACAGCATTTGAGCCATTAGGGTCGTCTAATCGTTTATCGGCTATAGACCACACTTATTTACACGCTTTTTTTCTAAAGTATTGTCAAGCAAGATGTGAACACATGAGGGGTTTATGAACTCAATATGTATTATATATGGTTTTTGAAATCCAATTGTAAAGCTACATAAAATAACCACATGGTAATACCTAGGGGTGGGAATCTCTTGCCACCTCACAATTCGATTCGATTCCGATTCCGAGGTCAACGATTCGATTCAAAATCCATTCTCAATGCATCTCCATGCAATTATTTTTTTTACGTACATACCTATGTGTGATTTTCAAAAATATATTTATATACACATCTGAGTTTGCTAATTACTTCCTACTTTTGTAATGATCATTAAAAACAATATTGTATACTAATATTGTATTAGAGAAAAAGCTTTTCTTGTCACAAATATGACTTTCTATGACCAGTGCAATAATCAATGCAGCTTGCATTTCAACACAATATGGAAGTATGTAAAAACTAAACCGATTCAGTTTAATTTTCTTTCTACTCTTGTGAATCATGTTTCTATAGGATTTCTATTCTATTATTTTCTATGTCATTTCAACACATTGTACAAAAAGTATGGCTTTGAATTCAGCTCTCATACAAAAACGTAAACAGACACAAAGCCAGTGCAGGTCATATGGGTTTGCTGCTCTCTGCCCTTTGTCGCCACTTTTAACAACTCACACTTGTGTGGTGTGAATGCGCAGTGGCGCAGGAAATACTAATATTAAATACTAGTAAAAAAAATATATATATATAGGTCTATATTTTTTTATTTTTTAATAAATCGATTATTAACTTTTATGAATCGATTCGGAATCGCTCGAGAGAGGATCGCGATTAATCGGAAAATCGATTATTTTTCCCACCCCTAGTAATACCTGCTTTTGGCCTATTCACATATAACTTTCATTAAATGTTGTAACCATTTGTAACAAGTTTTTTTGAATAATCAAATAAATAAAAACTAATTTGACACAAATTGATATTCTCAGCTTAGTATTTTTTGGCCTTATAATATGTGTGATTTATTAAATGTTTCAAACCAATGATAGTTCTATTTGAGAGAACCAATGGCACATTAACTGATAATGAGACTAATCTGTAGTTGATGCCCTAGAACACATTGTGCCTTTTTCTATAAGGATGTGCCATTTCTTGTATTTCATTATATGACCTTTTTTTGCACTCCACTCCTTTTGAAATCTCCACTGAATTGTTCAGGGGTGATTTTCTATATTTCTGTTGAACTGAATGTGTAGTTAGTTACCCTACAGAGACTACTTATTGTTTGTTTGTTGCCATTGTTGTGGATCATGACATATTTTATAGGCCGGATATTATTGGTATTTTCTTCCTAACCTGTCTGAAGTATCTTGTGTCTGATCTGGATGTTGTATTGAAATCTCCTTATTATCCCTTTATGATTGGCTTTTTTTTCTGACAATAATAGCTTATCCGTATTGGGGAGGAGAGGGGGGGGGGTGAAAGGGATTTTTAACAGGCTCTTCCCTATGCATTCCCTTGTTGTTGCTGCTTCCCTCTATCTGTTTTTGTCTCACTCATTTCATTAACACAAAATCCCCATAGATAAGCACTGCGCGGGATCAGTGAGTCCCAGGCTGGGCTCAGTGCAGCTCCTGTTCCTTTATTAAAGTGTAATCAAACATCGCTTTAAGAGGAGAATAAATATCCACATCTAATAAGCCGCTCAGCCGGATCATGTAAATGCTAATGTTCAAGCTGGTTCACCATCCGTCCTAGCACCAAGAGAGATGGGGGACGATACAAATCACACCACCACCAGCCGTTGTAAATCAAGGGGAAAATGTAATGGCTGGATAATGACCGGTTTGCGGTCTCAAGCAGATTGAATGATAACAAACCAGCGTGTGTGTGTGTGTGTGTGTGTGTGTGTGTGTGTGTGTGTGTGTGTGTGTGTGTGTGTGTGTGTGTGTGTGTGTGTGTGTGTGTGTGTGTGTGTGTGTGTGTGTGTGTGTGTGTGTGTGTGTGTGTGTGTTGGCATGCTGCTGCTTTCCATTTAACATCCTATCATGGAGGAAAAAAAGCCGGCGAACAGCTTGGCGTTGCCTCATTAAAGGGGTTGTCTGTGCCTTAGTACATTGTTGTGGAGCAAAAGGGGGGGGGGGGGGTCTGGGAAATCACAAGACAAACTTCCTGATATGGGAAGAGACAGGGTTTATTCCTCCAACCCAAAGGGGGCCGGTAGATCTGAGAGGGACCAGTGAGACTCCCAACAGCATCGCAGGAGTAAAGAGTGTGAATGAGAGAAGAGAAGAAAAAAAGCCACTCAAAGACAGGCGCTAAATAATGATTTATAAGACATATAAATTGCTTCGTTCTTTTGCTTGTTGTTTGGAGGAGCTGCTGATTTAGCTGCTAATTGGTGACAGGAGCTGTCAAACGGGAGGCAGCTAGTGATTCTGGTGGCTTCTGTCAGGATTAGGTGAGAGAGAGAGAGAAAAGAAAAGAGAGAGCTTTCTTCTGATGAAGGCAAAGACAATATGACGGCAGTTCCCCCCTCCCCTTGTCTTGTCTTGATATTTACCCATAACACATTAAACAGATAAAGAAGAGAAAAAGCAACAATAAGCTCGGGATTATGGACCCTGTCTCTTGCCTTGCCGTCTCATGTCTTTTCTTTTTTTTCTCTCTCTCTCTCTCCTCTAAGCTGTCTCTGTGATTGATTAACGTGTTTGTTTGAAGAAAAAAATTCCGAATGTTTGCTCGCGCGATATATAAACGCGGCACACGACGTAGGGAAAGGATACACGCAGGATGTACACAGACAGACACAAGAGCTCGCAACAAGACAATGAACTTGGCTGTTAGCAGCAGCAACACAGAGAGACAGCAGTGAAGGAGACAGGATAAAGACTGACTGACTGATCTCTCCAGGGCAATCTTCCATCTAACCCTGCCTTGACTCTCCTCCCCTTTTCTCTGGAGCATTAAAGTGAACAGTAATTAGGCTTTGATACTCTGGCAAATGAACAGTAATTAGAGTGTTGCTACAGTTGGATCCCTCTGCCTTGCTCATTGAATATTCACACCATTATTGAACGTTAAGATTAGCTCGTTCGCCGCTGTTGTGCACAAACAGTGTGGCATGGCAACGGGCCCTTTTGCAGATGGTGTTAGGGGGAGGGTGGAGGCTGTGCGTGCGTGCGTGTGTGTGTGTGTGTGTGTGTGTGTGTGTGTGTGGGGAGACGGGTCGCACCGAGCCCGGCGGACCCTCAGAGGGGATTTTCTGGTTATTAGATCCTTGCCAGATCATGGGCCCAATTATAAAGAAAACTGTCAGTCAAGCTAAAGTGGCTATGTGATTAGCGGAAAAGGACAAAAATCAGGTGAGGAGTGTGAATCTTTCCTGGAGGCAGCTTTGATTTGCTAATAAGAGAGGAAGGGAGAGAGAGAGAGGGAGAGAGAGAGAGAGAGGGAGCCAGGGTCCCCAGCTGTAGTCCTGCTTTTGCTCTCTTCATTTTCACTGTGACCTTCTTAGCACTGCCGGTCTAATCTGTGCTGCAGTGGAGACATATAAAGAATGGCTCTGGAGGGGGGTTTCAGGGGTCCGGCCTCTCTGAATGAGGCACAAGGGGGTTGGCCACCAAAAAAAAAAAGTACCTCAGTAGCGCCTCCTCACTCCTGTGCCAGGGGGGCATGAGTAATCAAACAGTTCCTTTAGCGCGACAGGGGCCAAATGATGCTCAATTAGCCTAATAGTTTCTAAATAGTTTTTTTTTTACACCTTGTAAAAAAGGAGAAAAAACACTTAAAGCGATAGTGTGTAACTTCTGTTGACCCCCCCCCCCCCCCCCCATGAGGAATTCTGAGTAATTACAACAACACTGTCGCAATCAACATGAGGAAAGCCTTTGGTGGAGTAGCGCATGGATTTTATACCTTCTGCTGTAAGAAAGGTTCAAATGTACCTGACATTTGAACCTTACTTGGGCGCTTCCTGGGATTTTTTCAGCCCCTCGGGCAGTGTCGGGGAGCGACACCGGTTTGTAAACGCTGCCATACTGAGAATTACAGAGATGGTTTTGTGGCGCTGATATAGGCTTGATCAACTTTTGTATCAGCTCGTTTGGCGAAGGCTTAAAAGTAACAGACATTCATTTATATGAAAAAAGTTACGCAATATAGCTTTAAAGTGCCACAGAGAGAAAAAGAGGAGTGAAAGGATAAGAGGAGGGAGGGAGAAGCACTTGTCTCCAAAAGCATCTTCTCTTCCTGATTTCTAAAAAAGCGTGGCGGTGTGTATCTCCTAATTTAGTGGCTGGTGACCAGGGCTGACATTGAGGGGCGTGGTATAGGGGCCTTTTGCTTTTTTTCCCCCCCGGCCGTGCTTCTCTGTGCTGGGGGGAGAAGCTCACAGCACAAGGGGGGAGACAGGCAGCACGGTGCCAGTGTTATAATGAAGCGCGGCAGACAGTGGGGCCTGACAGCTCTGGCAGCTGATGCATGGGGCCCATGCTAATTCTTCAGCGATGCCGGTGATGGATCCTGAAATCTTGACCACACATCCCATTAGCCCCTGTCTGTGACAGGAGAATAGAGATATTAGAAGAAATCCAGGGGAGAAGTTGGGAGAAGGGGTGTTGGAGTGTGTGTGTGTGTGAGGGGGGGGGGGGGGTATGTGGACAGCCAGTCAAAGGACCTTTACGCAAACCTGCAAGTCCTCTGCAATATTTTCAGCAGCAAAGTTATTGATGACTTAACCTCTAGGGGGGAGGGAGGGGAGTGGGGGTTATGGGTGATGGATACTGTGCATCCCCCAGTGTGGAACAGCAGAGGATAACAAGGCAGACAGTGAATCACCTGCCCCACAGCTGATAAAAATAGAAGATGACATGTTCCACAGCGGATACACTAACGCCGCATTATTCCACTGTACATTCTAAAGCACATGAGTGAACTGCATGGGGCTTTCCTGTAAATAGATAAGTCCGTTCAGCTTTCTCTATACGGATGCACCCAGTGTAAATGTGTCAGCCGAAGCCGTAGAATTCTAATTTGGCTGATCTCGATGCCAATGTTTTTTTTCTTTCTTTTGCGCCAGGTAAACAGATTGTCATAAATTAGATTGAACTTTCTTCATTACACTGGCTTTATGGCACCCGGGAGTCTAGCATATTAGCCTTTATCCAAGCTGGGTAGGCTACTGCTGTATGAGTCTGACCAATTAACACAACATTAAAGGTGGAGTCAGCGATTCTCGAGAATGCTTGTTGTCAAAATCACTTTTTGTCAAAAGCAGTGAATATCTCCTCGGGATCTGTTACCTGTCTGTACAGTGTGTGTGTGCTGAAAAAAATCTGTTCACAGCCTAGGTACAGTATGTAAACTACGGGTATGTAAACAAAGCCCCCCTCTCCACCCCCCGTTTAACAACATACCTGTTTACAGAGCCTAGGCTGTGTATACACACTGGATCTTTGTTTTTCAGCACACACACAGTGCGGACAGGTAGCGGATCGTGAAGAGATACTCACTGATTTTGATAAAAAAGCGATTTTGACTTCCATAATCGCTGTCTCCACCTTTTGTAATGCAAAAAACAACAACATATTCAACATCTGATGCTGCCATGGTTGTATGTCACCTTATGTCAGTAAATAGTGTTGTATATCGGCTGATAAATCAGTGCATCCCTATTTTTCTATGATCTCAGCTGTTCTGCTCCATCCACTCTGCCCTCATGGCTTTTAACATCTCAGCACTACGGATGGAGGGACTGTTTATACGCCTGTCCCTGCTGCATACCAACTCCTCTGAAACCTCCCCTCTGTTCAGGAATAAGGAAATAAAACTAAGGCGCTCAGGTTGTGTTTACCATATATCTTTTATCTTCCCTTGTGCGGATAAGGCTAATATTTTTGACAAGTTTTGTGTGTGTGTGAAATATAAATGACCCAGTCTCGTAATACAAACAGGGAAAACCTGCTAGCGTAGCCAAGGCGAGGCCTGAATCCGGCAGCCCCTTCCCCTATATCTCAGTGGGTTGACAAATAGCACCAGGGATAGTTCCAGGGGAAACTTGAGAGGTTACCGTGACAGACAAGGAGCACAATTATCACACTATGATGAAAGAGGCGGTGGCCAGCGCCCGCCTCGCGCCGTTAATTACCGTCCTTTTTCCACCAGCCTCTAATGTGAGGAAAAACATGCCGTGACAAGTGTGTAAAAGAGCAAGCACTAAATTACTGTCAGGAAAAATAAACGGAGGATCGCGCGGACCCGCACAGTTGATTTACGGGGGCAATTAGTCACCGCCCCACGGAGATGCTGAGGACAGCAGTGTGGCGAGGGGAGGAGGAGTGTGTCAGGGAGAGGGAGAGAGATAGAGAGAGAGAGGGAGAGAGACACCCCCTATACACTCCACCCATGCACACTTCTAAAAAGAAATGGGGATGGAAAGTGAGAGAATGTTCTCTGTGCTCTTGCTCTCGCTGAGTGACCTTTGTCTTTGCAGAGGGCATTCGTCCAACTTTTCACCGGTTTATAAACAAGTTACGGATGTGAAACGACCGAGCAAACAAGCACCCTACTTCAAATCAGTTGTCATATGCATATGTGTGGTAATGGAATGAAAGAGGTAACATGAGTGGGTGCTATGGAGCAAATGTAGGTCGCCGCTTTACTTGTTTCATGCTGAAGTTAAGTTGATTACGACGCAAGGTGTAAGACAAGCTAAAGCAATGTCTGTCATTACGCCGACAGTGAGGATACAAGGCTTTTGTCTTCAGTCGAATGTGTCGGCGTACTTGAAATGCTAAACGTCTAATGTGAGCTTGCACACACACACACACACACACACACACACACACACACACACACACACACACACACACACACACACACACACACACACAAAAACACACACACATTCTACCATCAAACATCAGTGGACTCTAATTGTTTCTAAACGTGACACAAGTTAAGATACTTCAGTTAAGAAGCTCCTCGTCACATCTCAAAAGTGATGCTTGATTTTCTTGTGAGACAGTGGGGGTGGCGTCCCAGTCGTCACATGTCCCTCATATTGCATGCTCGCCCTCCTATGAAACCAGCCTTTCATCACACATTAAAACACCTGCCGCACTTTTAAGGGAAGCAAAAGCCAACTGGGAATAAGCCCGGGCGCGTGGAGGAGAGCCCATTGATTCGTAATGGCTGATGACAGATAGTGTCACAACGTCTTTTGTTAATTTCACTCATTCCGAGCCATTGAGCAAACATGGCGTGCCCGTTATATTTTCCTCTTTCGGAGAGCATTTTTTTCCCCTGAAGTGATAGTAGTGCTATTGTTGAGGAGATTTTGAAGTGTGTGCCTTGTTAAGAAATTGTCAGAGCGTGTGATCGCTTACAGACGTGGGATGAGATAAAGTAAAGATGGAGGGGGCCGGGGGAGGGGGACAGTTGACATTTTATCTTAATATATCCATCACAGCCAACTAAAAGACAATTATAGTCATCCATCCTTAAAGAAAAACCCTCAAACATAGACTCTTGACTTTCTCGGCTTATGAAGCGTTCCACTTCACTTAAAGTTGTAAATCCGTCACATTGAGTAAAGCTTGATGCTAGCGGCAGCTTTGGCTCCCAGCGCTCAATTGTTCTCGATAATTCCTGAAATTCCGACCATGGATGTGCACACATTGATCATTAAGCAAAAATGACCTTTTACACCAATTCTGGACATTCGGGGACCTAGGACCATGTCTCTATTAAAACGAAATAAAATGTAAAACCTCCAGCTGCACCAGAACGTATACAGGTTCAAGAGAACTCGGTACTACAGAGTCAGAGGTTCTCGTGTCCTGAATGGAACGCACCCCCTGCACTGCATTTGATTTTAGCACGGGGATAGTCACCACAGACACTCACATCGTATTTAGCAGAAAATACAAGAGCTCTCAACAGTGGGTCATATGCTCAATCACCATTGTTTTAACTCACTCTTTGATAAATAGGAACTTAACAGAACATTAACTAGACGAAAATCTTACAGAGTACAACTTTAATGCTACTACTTGATGGCAATCGTGACGAAATGCGATGGAGGGGATATTGACTTTTAATCTGCCTTGTCATACATGTATACATATTTAGACAGAGCTTGTGCACATGCATTTTCAGACAATGATAACACAGCTGATTGTTATGGGCAGTGTGATATGATGTGTGTGTGTGTGGAGGAGGGGGGAGGGGGTGTTCACATTCTCCCGGCCATACAATCCAGTAGGGGCTGCTGTACTGTTAGTGAGTGGGCTTTGCTAGGTTTAGCTGTGCGTTTCCAGGTCAGTGGCCTTGAGCATGCTTGGCTACAGCCGCCTTGCCCATTCTTATTGGCAAAGGTGCCATAAGAAAAGGGGGGTCCGCGAGAGAGGAGGGGGGGGGGGGTGCATAAGCAGCGGAGAAGCTAACCAGGAGAGGACCATATGCATGCCCAGTAAACGGCCTCTCTCTCTCTCCGTCTCTCTCTCTCTCGCTCTCTCCACACATCCCTCACTTCACTGCATTCGACACTGCTTTACCAGGACATCAGACTTCCTTGGAGCTGTCAGCCTTGCTTTCTCCACCCGGAACAACATGATGTGAGATTGGAGGAGAGTAAGAAAGAGAGAGAGAGAGAGAGAGAAAAAAATGCTGGTGGAGCCAGAGAGAGCGATGATGAGTGGAGAAAGAAAAGCCCTCGCAATTCCAACCCAAAAAAAAGAAGGTTTATACAGTAGCTCCAGCCGCTCACTCTGCCAATTAAAGGCATTTCCTTTGGTGGCTGTCATGGGCCCAATGTGTCACACGCACACACACACACACACACACACACACACACACACACACACACACACACACACACACACACACACACACACACACACACACACACACACACACACACACACACACACACCTCCAGTTTACTTTGACTGTTTACTCATTCCAGTCTGATGTTTCTCAAAAAAAAAGTACTGTCTTGTCATTTAAAAAAATCTTTAACCTGACAGCACACTGTGACATATATTTTGCAAATGGTTATATGATTCTAGAG
Source organism: Hyperoplus lanceolatus (assembly GCA_026929865.2). NCBI lineage: Eukaryota > Metazoa > Chordata > Actinopteri > Uranoscopiformes > Ammodytidae > Hyperoplus > Hyperoplus lanceolatus. The sequence continues at coordinate 7,056,989 of CM049403.1, forward strand.
TTGCTTCCAATTTCGTGATGCATTCTTCACTGTTACATGCGCTGGCATGGTAAGAACCAACTGTATCCCCCAAAACAATGCAGATCATTTTCAATTCATGTAGACATGGACACACTGTTTCTTTTACATGCCATTGTTGTGCACAGTTCATTATGATGAATAGCTTTTTCTCCATTCAACTGAGTTAGCAGCCAGTTAGCTTAGCATACAACGGAAACAGCTAAACCGGCTTTGTCCTATTGTAGATGAGCCAGTAGGAGTAGGAGTAGGAGTATGTGGGCTATCTTTGGACAGAGCCAGACTGATTTTTCTGCCAATTCGTTATCTTATTGCTAAGATAAGCTAACTTAAGCTAACCGGTTTCTGGCTAAAATCTATCCCCTAGGTGTCAAACTTCTCCTTAAAGTTTAACAATTAATGCTGGAAAATGAGCATTTTCTGTATAACTGTTAATGCATAGTTAGTAACGGTTAGTTAATATTTAATTAAATAAAGCTTAAGCATAAAGGTTACTTAATGCTTATTTAGCATTAGCTAAGCAGTTACAAACGGTTAGTCAATTAATGTACCCTTAGGCTATTGTAAAGAGTTACCAATGTATCTTTCTGGCGTAAATACTTTATTTACTAGCTTGTTGTTTCTAGCTCAGATTATTCTAGCCACATTTTTTTTAGCATGGACTACATGTTTTCAAATTCATTGGATTGACAGGGTTTTTGATGCAGATTGCGATAACAGTAAACGGCAAGTTAACGTTTAACATATTCCGTATGCTTAACAGATAGATTTTTGGGGTCATAATGTAGTAAATTATGACCCCAAAATTATTATTATTATTATTAGAGAGAGAGCATGCTTTTTACCCGTTAGCCCCGAACTCTTCACAAATCTGTGTATTCTCAAAATATTCTCCCAAAACCCACATTGGGGATTTCAATGTGTAATTGTATCAATGTTAAGTTGGTTATCAAATTAATGTTGCCACCCTATCTACATTCTTTGTGTTGTGTTTTTATTTCTTGTTTATCAAGGAAAGCTATTTGAAAATGTATTGGGGCTCTTCTTCATTAAAGAGATGCAAGTGTGAAAACACACTTTTCCCTTGTTCAGTCCTTCATGGCTTCTGGTGCTCTGCTTTGAAATTAGACTCACTAACTGGCTATGAAATAACAGTCAGCCAAAGAGGGGGTAAAAAAAAGGGGGTCTATGAATCAATATGGGCAATGGGGGAAGGCCAAATGTAATAAATAATACAATAACAAGACTAACTAATGAGCTGTTGCGACGGTGCAGTTCACAGCACAGTCCCTTTTTATGAATCCCTGCTAATAATCTTGGGGAGCCGCTGGATGATGAAGTGTGGCCATAAGGCAACACCTGTGCAATTAAAGCAGCGGATTCTTTTGCGCGTAACATTAATTTCAGACCTTTTATAAAGGCCCGATGAGCACACTAATAATCTAGTCTACTTGACTCCGTGTCTTGCTGAAACAGAGCATCTAATTAGGTAAAGGTAATTAATTAGAGATAAACGGAGCTAATCAGGGCCCCTTAGCACTCCCACTTTCTTGGCATTAAGACACGGAGCCTCCTGCTCTCTCATTGGCCACCCCCTGTCATCTGTTCAGTGAAACATGAAAACGATGTGTTTTTAATAAGAGTTTCTGTGATCTGACGATGAACTAGCCTGCTCCCTAAAGATCAAGATACTCTTTTATTGCTTCTGTAATGATCTTATTCACTACTGAATCTCTTGGTAAATTATGTAAAAAAAATCTCTGTTTCGCCTCTCTTCTATTTTCAACCATATTGATAGCTGATGTGGTCTAGGGGTTGATTTAGGTGAATAGCAAATACAACTGAATAGAGTAGCATTTACATTTTTAGAAAAATGTCACTAATGGAACAGAAATCAATCATCGGCAAATATGTTGGTAATTGATAAGTCATGTAAGCCATTTTATTAACGCTGAAATGCCTGTTCCAGCATCTCAATGATACATGTTTGCTATATGATTTTCTTTCTTATATTCTATATGTGATAGTTAACAGATACCTTTCGGATTTCTGCCTGTCCCCCTCATTTCTGAGAATTATTTACAGACCACATTATAAGTTGATTGCTCAAGAATAATGTTGTCGGATTAAGGAAATATATGTCTTCTTTCATACCAGTATAAATAAAAGGTCCAAAATGTACATTTAGGTGTTTATTTACCCCTGTAAAGCACTTTGAGTGGCCTTGTGTCTGAATTGTGCTATATAAATAAACTTGCCTTGCCTTGCCTAAACTGTGTCTGTTTGTCTGTATAATTTATCCTTTACCACCATCTTTAACGGCCATTATCTCAACATTATCTTTTTTTTTTGCAATACTCTGAACCAGAAATCTCAACTTCTAAAGCACTTACATCAGCAAAACTTTCCGATATGATTCTTAACATTATTCTGAAGGTTATTACAGAAGGATTTATTCAACTGTACTTAATAGTCTGATTAATGCTACATTTCGTTATTACAAACATGCCGTAAATACATTTTTAAGACCTGTTCACAGTATTTCTTTTGGCATTATTAGTTAAATTGACACATTTGCATATTTATTCAAGCATTTCTGAAAACAAATTAAAATCCCAAATTGTTCTTATGTACTTAAACGACTGGCAATATGATATCTATTAGTTAAAATGTGACCCTATTCATAGGCAGTGTCTTGCTATAGATCGTGAAACAAATCCTTAATTGCAGCCCTATAGTAAAATAATTGTTATATAAAAAGAAAAAGGAATGAACATCTTTTTTAAATGTTCTTAAAAAAAGATTCAAAATTAAAAACAACCTTCAAGTTAAACTTTGTAGCATTTCAAAAACCCAGAATGTTAAGTCTTCTGGTGGCCCAGACTGCAGTCTCAAACCCTGAGCAAGAAATAGTATTAGCAATACATGAATGTGACTTTGTGTTCTGTCCCCAATATTTCATGAGGGAACATTAAGCCCCAGACAGCAAACATCCAACTTGCTTCTCTAATTATAATATGAAAGGTGTCAGGGTGTGGATGTGGGGGGGGGGGGGGGGGTGCGCTGCAATGTATGCACAGGGAGGGAACACTTGCTTCCATGTTACATTTGATGCAATAGCAGCATGAAGACCCCATGCGCCTACTACTCATGTACCCATCATGTCCAATATTTTTTTTCCAATAGATATTCCAGTCTGGAGCGTATGTGCAAATACTGTTTGAAACGGGGGGAATTTAATGGTTATTGTAATGAATGTTGACTTTAGCAGATCAGAAAAAAGCTAGGAGTTCTAGGAAGCGCCAGAGAATCCTGAGAGAAGGAAGCGGGTTTGTTTAGAAGATGCTCGGGTGTCGTTTGGCTTTTTCAATGAGTGAGGAATGATTGTGTGTGTGTGGGGGGGGGGGGGGCATGATTATATTTTTCCCTTTTTGCTTTTTCCCTGCATACACAGGGGAGTCGTCTGCTACAAGAAGGCAGGGCGCTCCCTCGACACGCATCATTAGAAGGTTTTTTACAAGCGACAAGCAGGCTATTTGGCTGTCATTGGGATTGTTTGAAGAGAATATGTTTCTGTGCCGTACTCCGGGGACGCCTCACATCAGGAGAAAAGGGAGATCACCCCTTGAGCACTTGACACTCAGCTGTTATGCATTTGTCAATATTAAGGCTAAGAGGTTGGGCCAGTGTGTGTGTGTGTGTGTAAATTGGGAGCTCGGCGCCCATCGCTGGCCTCAAATGGGAGTTGACCTTTAAACTTGACATGTCACTCATTTTGCCCGTCCTTGTTTTGCCTAATTCCATGCGTTCAGCCTCGCCAGTCATAGCTGTAACCGCACAATTATCGAATTCTATCTGAGAATATTCTAAGTGGGTTTCTGGGGTGTTAACCCATTGATGACAGCTGCTGCGCGATGCCACATTGCCTCTCCTGCCTGATGCTGCGTCGCGCAGCATTGTTACTTTATCTAATTTCCATGGCGTGCGCAGCATAGAATGCATCGTCATTGGTTCAAATACACATAAGGAGGGTTTTGTTGATTTTTTTAAGACCACGTGACCATCCAAATGTTGTGTGGTTTGCCGAAAATCACGCCAATCAAAAAAATAATAATAATAAAAAATACTTAAAAGAATAGCCCGGCTGTGTCCGCGATAGTGTATTACAGAAAAGTTATTGGCGTTCGGAGCGCAGAATCTAGGCCTACTATAGACTACTAACGAAAATCACACAACACATTGCATCTATTTATTAACAATATTTAAGAATTCAGGCTATATTTTGTTGCTCCAACTCAAATTCAGCCCAGCCAGGCGATAGTTAAGTTTCAGTTTCGTTTTCATCTCCGTGGTATACAGACGTTTGGACCAGCTGATCGGCTCCCGACAGCCGGAGTCAGTCTGCGTTCCAGTTGTACTGGGAAGTCGGATGCTGCCAGTGATAACTGAACTAAATAATAAAATAATGCTATCTTCTCCTTCCTATATCTGTCTATCTTTATCCCTCCACTGCACACTCAGTCACTACTATCCATGCTAAAAGGAAGCAGGATTATAACCTCATTTAGCACATTATTTTTAAATATTTTATATTATTTATTATTTTTTTCTCCCCCATCTAATTTTGACGATTTTTAGAAAAACGTGTTGGTTTGTAAGCGCTAAGGGAGCATGTTTGAATAAAACCTGTGAACCTTAACTTTTAAATGTATTTTATTTCATGTTTCTATGTGCTACACAGGCTTAGATATTAAGGTTTTGGTAGACTTGACAATTCGTACTATTTTTTCAGAAAACCGTCAGGCATTAAGGACATGCATCCTAGATTGCCATAGTCATCAATGGGTTAACAACACCTTTTACAACTAAGTTAGCTTGTGTTAATGGTATTAGCTATTAAGTTAGCTTGTATTAATGGTATTAGCTATTAAGTTAGCTTGTATTAATGGTATTAGCTATTAAGTTAGCTTGTGTTAATGGTATTAGCTATTAAGCAATTATTGAGCATGCACAACATTTCCAGGTATTTGACGGCTTCATTTAATCCACATTATTAAGGCGAGACACTGCGGAGATATTTTTGGCTATGCTTCCATAACATCTTCTTTCATACTAGTATAAATTAAAGGACCAATATGTACATTTAGGTGTTTGTTTGACTAAACGTTGTCTGTTTGAGTCTGTTTAACATGCAACCATCTTAAACGGCCATTATCTCAACATTAGTTTTCTTTCAATACTCTGAACCAAAAATCTCAACTTCTAAAACACTTATCAGCTGACATTTCCATGATAATTCAAAGCACTATTCTGTAGGTTATTACAAAACGATTGGTTCATATTTTGTGATTTTTTTTCTGAATTTATAAAACAATTTCTTCCTTAAAAAAACCTGCAGAGACCTGTACATAGTATGTTTTCAAAAAATCTGTTCCGTAAAAACGTTGGACACCCATATGTTATATTATGTGGTGTCTCAACCTTTAATACATGTTTAAACTCTCAAAGTAAGCAACAACAAAAAGTGGTGTAACATAAACTGGTGGAGACAGGCCCGTTAAAAAAAAGCCAAGCGCCGGCACACATTGCGCGGACACATGATGGACTGTCATATCGTGAGCAGCACGGCCCATAATGCAAAGCATCAACTGGCCCCAAAGTGCAGGGTGTGTGTGTGTGTGTGTGTGTGTGTGTGTGTGTGTGTGTGTGTGTGTGTGTGTGTGTGTGTGTGTGTGTGTGTGTGTGTGTGTGTGTGTGTGTGTGTGTGTGTGTGTGTGTGTGTGTGCAGCGTTTACTATTGAAATGAGGCATACAGTGTGTAGAGCATAGAGATCCTCATTATATCATCTCCCCGAGGGGCTGAAGGCCAACGCTTCAGCTGAGACAAGTGCATCCTCGCCCCGTTTCTACAAAGATGGCTTGACGAGGAACAGTCTGGTTTCAACACCAATCTCCAAATGGCTTTTCTATAACAGAGAGACCAGAGCAGTGGGGGGGAAGAGAGTTGTGTCGAGTGTCTGCCATTCCGCTTCATTTGTCCTGCCGTTCACCATGGGGCCAAACATGCAAACATGGCACGCGGCTGGGTCACATCTGATGCCCCCCCATGCAATGGTGAGAGCAGCACAGCATTGCATTGCACTCCGCCACGTCCAAAAGCATCTGCATCAAGTGGCGCTGATTGTGAGGCAACCCGCTGGCGCTGTTTAGATAGTTTGACTACATCAAGCTCCCCTTCCAGACGGCTCTTACTGGTGCGATTAGGAGCTAGGGTGAAGATGAAAGGTGTTTCGGTGTATTTTTAAAATTGTTGATTTTTTTTTCCCCGTGTAATGATAGCTCGCGCAATTAAGCGCCGGCTCGGGGCTCTACATGTCCTTGTGAGAGAAGAAAAATCTCAATTATTAGTGTGTGTGTGTGTGTGTGTGTGTGTGTGTGTGTGTGTGTAAATGAGGATGAACATATGTGTGAGTGTGTGTGTGCTAATGTGTGCCTGCCTATAATACATAATACAATTTTTTTTCCATAGATGGTAACTACATGCTTGATTTATGTGATGCGCAATGACATATAGTATGCTAATTCAATTTATTTACATAGTCAAGATATATAATGTTATGTCATTAAAAATACTCTAAAAGCAATAATTAAAACGGTAACAATCCAGATTAACAGTAGAAATAGCCTCTTGGCTAATTCTGGCATTTTGAACCCATGTAAAATCATGTTTTTTATTCATTTGAACTGGTCCCCCTTCTTAAATAAACCTAATTGAATTTGCACAGAAAGAAATGCACATAAAGAAACATCCATAATGACCATGGTGAAAGTGCTGTAAACATGCAGTAACGGAGCCCACGCCAGCGGGAACGCATATTGCTCATTTGAAATGAACTCGCTCGACAGCAAACGTTTCCTCTTGGAATGAAACATAAGCCAGCATTTTCCTTTGTTTTCTGATGTATGCTTTTCACGCTATGGATGACAGGGACATTTTGGTGTTTGTCTCTTGTGTTAAAAGGTGGTGTGTGTGTGTGTGTGTGTGTGTGTGTGTGTGTGTGTGTGTGTGTGTGTGTTTGTAATGGGGCTGGATGGGGGCTATAACCTGTGGGGGGGAGAGAGATTGTCAAAAGGGCTAAATTTGCTATGAGAGTAATTGTTCCGCTCCATGACATTCACTTCTGCTAAATGTAATCACTTTAAATAATGTCAGTGACATCTTGCCAAGTCCTTGGTGGAAAGAGAAAAGGCACTATGTAGGGCAGGCGTCTTAGTGTGTGATCCCGACTGTCTGCGCGTTATCTTCTCTTTCATTAGAGATGAACAGCCTCGGGATGGATTGGCGGGGGTGTGTGTGTGTGTGTGTGTGTGTGTGTGTGTGTGTGTGTGTGTGTGTGTGTGTGTGTGTGTGTGTGTGTGTGTGGATGCAGGGGGTGGGCAGTGGGTTGCAGGCAGGGGGTGGCTGGCTTCACTGCAACATGGTAAAAAGGGTTATGAAGAGGGTCTCCGTTGCTTTGCCTAGAAGACAAAAGTGACTGATGATTAGCTTGGTGGTGTTTTTGTTGCACAATGCAAAACACTGGGGCTGAACAATCGTGAACATTAATTGCTAGTGCCAGGGACTTTTCAGCAAGCATTTCATCACACCCAGCAACTACTCTGGCCCCTGTGAAAATCCCCTTGTCATTTTACAAACAGTCAAAACAGTGTGTCGGAGAAGCAAGGGAGAGAGAAAGGGAAAAAGAGAGAGAGAGAGAGAGAGAGAGAGACCATGTTATCGGCAAGCTGTCTGATGCGCCTTCCATACCTTGGAGGCACGGGCAAAACAATTCTGCGTGAACTTTCGACACTTAAATGCTAAAATGCTGATTTGGGATGATAATAGACGCCCTAATAGAAGCTGATCCTTTTTTGCAATGGCTCGGAGACTTATAGCACGCAGCCTGTAATGCAATGTGAGTAGACAGTTAGGAGAGAGAGAAAAAAAAACACAT
>CM049403.1:7070000-7095000 GCA_026929865.2 Hyperoplus lanceolatus
TTCATGGCATACTAAAAATGTATTATTTATCTACACTGAATAACCAAAACCAGTAATGTGGTATTACATATACCATAACCCCTGGGCCTTGATGTATTTCACATTGAAGCAATTTACAATATACATATGCATCTGCATGATGGCACACTGTGGGCTGTCTTAGAGGATATTTTATGTGTGCGTCTAGTGTGTGTCTGTCCAATAAAACAAGTCAAAAGTCTCTGTTGCTCACAGCTCTGGAGAAACATACAGAGCTTTAAAATCCCGACTGGCCTCAGTGGCTCTGTGTATCACTTTGCAAAGTGCTGGTCACTTTTTATCTGTATAGGCACTGTGTGTGTGTGTGAGGTGCATTTTGTAAACACTTGATCTGGACGTATATATAGAGAGAAGCAGAGGTTGAGAGCCATGTTGGAAGGAGCCACGTCTTGTGATGCTGCACCCAGGCAGGCTTTATTTAACAATGCTGTAAAGTATAATGACAGCACCCTCACAACTGCACCATGATCACAGGCAGTAAAACTATGCAGATGGTGGCAGATGATCAGTGCCGTGTGAACAGAATACAAATGACTGCAGTCCAATAGTACTGCAAGTGAACTGCGTGGATCCCCGTTAGGACAAGAGGCACAGTAATGGCCGCCTCTGGGATAATACATATGCCTGCTGCTGCTTTTATGACGGCAACTTTTCATTCGTGCAAAGTTATTGAAGTTATTTGCCGAGAAAGCTGCAAAAAGAAATAAATAAAAAATGACATGACAGTGTGCTCATGTTGCCCATTAAATCCCATATGAAGGGGGTAAGTGTGCTACCATTGTACGTCCTATATCTGTTAATACAGCTGGATATTTACTGAGGCAATTCGGGTTAAGTACCTTAGATACACAGTGGCGTCCCAGCTGGGGATTCCAACCTTCTGGTCACAAGTCTGCTCTTTTAAACATCCCTGCTAATTGGGGCTGTGGGTAGATTTTTCACAAATTGTTCAAGAGACACGCTTTCCCCATGGTTACCAGTGCCAGATGCAAAGTTTGACTTTGTAACAAGCATATTCTGTCATTACATGGTTAGTGTATTCAACAGTTGATGACACATATTTTTGTTGAATTGAAAATCCATTGAATTGTTAACAGTTTTATCATATCAAACTCATCTTTTTGTAACATTTGACCTCAAATCAATATCACGATTCATTTTACATTGATTAACAATTATTTAGTTTTTGCCCTCATAATTCGCTAACAAGCTTTGTACTGTAAATATGCTCAACTATTAAAGCTGGGATATTGTATCTAATCAAATAATATGCGTACATTTTCTCGGTAAATTGGGCCTGGTTAGGGTCAACATCCAAATAATCGACATGTGCAAGTTTATTACAGGGTCTGAAGATAGGTTTCGATTAATTTTGGATAAATAAATTGCCCAGCCCAACCATAATGTATTCAAACTCAGTCGTTACCTTATCTCAGTTTTCATTTTCATTAGCTCAGTCCACCATTCCCCAAATGAAATATCTTTATAAAGATGGCATAACATTTTCATCATGACCAAACCACTGGGGAAAATATGACAGCCCTCCAAAAGACTTGTGTTTCTTGTCTTGTCCTGTGTCCAACACAGTAGCTTTCCGAAGGGAGTTTTCTGATCAATAAACATGCTGTATGGAACAGGATGCTAGGATGAGATCATAGGAGCGTTACCACCAGCAACTAAAATCCAAAGGACTAACACTTGAGATGGCTTGAAATGTATCTTAAAGGGGCACTAGTATGCAGTTTCAGTGGACAAGGTTAAAAATATTACAATTTTGTATAAAAAATGTTTTCTCTACATTGTAATTCTTAGTATTGAATAATTCTAAATAATAATTCTAAATTAAAACTAAATTATTTTGAGGCACTTGGAACCAAACGTCAGACTAGAGTACGAATATAAACAAAACTGTGGGCCCTGCTACTGGAAACAACAATGATAAAATAGTAAAAAATGAAAGGACAGTTTTTTTTTACTTAGTTATGAGAATATACAGTACCTAAGATTAATGTTCACTTCTATGACACACCCAAAGCTACATAATGCACATTTTAATATAATTCTGTTAAAACCAATTGGAATGTCTGGATATAGAATACTCAACCATGGTGTCCTGTCAAATGAACACATCAAATGATGTAGTTATCATCTGTGGTTACAGGCCAGCCACTGTCTATCACCAACGTTTATTTTGTCCGGGATTAGTCTGTTTTCTGTTCAGTGAATTCAAACAAAGGCCCGTGTTGTGTCATATTGTGACAATGCAATATCCCTGCTGTGATTGGCCATGCACCGTGTGAATGTGTAGCAACCCCTGACAAAAGCATGTGGCAGAAATGGGTCACTGTATTTTTAATTTTTAATTTTAAATGAAACAATAAAGCTACCCCTTCTTCAAGTTCCAAAGAAATAAGACTTTGCAGTTACGGCAGCCTTTGTAATCTGTCATCATCTGTAATGAATACATCTCACTAATAGAATATCTTGTTTAGATTAATATCGCCTTGTTTATAGTTTGCTAATCATTTGTATTGCATGTTAAATAGCCATCAAGTAGATGAATCTGCCATGTAATAATCACATTCCACCTATAATATTTCAAAAACATCCCTACTACCAGGAGCTTGCTTCTGGCAACATAGCGTTTGTTGTGTAGCAAACAATTTTAAAAACACAACAGATTATTGTTCAACTTGATCTGATTGCTTACTCCTTGTGCTGACTGCGCCTGTGTGTCGGTTGTACCAACCAGATCTCACCACATTTCTTGAATAGGCAGACATTTTAATCTATTGATTCGTGTCCAAATGAGCTCACATTTCCAGTCTTTCATGGACGTCAGCACAACTTTCTATATAACTAATGTATTTCAATTAGAACATATTTTGTGCTGTAGATTATCTTATTCCTTTCTCTCTTTTGGGAGTCGGTGCACAGAAACTATATTGTTTCTCTCATTTTTTTATCAATCCTTAAATATTGCATTTTCCACAGAGAATAAAATGTACCCGCATTCCGACATTGAGAACACACGATCACTCAAATCACAAGTCTTACCACACGATGCCGCGAAGCAGCAGGGAGGAGCTGGGGTGGAGCTAAGTCTGTTCTAGTCTTATTCTAGTGGGCAGAGGGATTATTTTTGTGTTACTATAATTTCTTTTTTCATTAAAATGTTGCATGTGCCTTTAATAAAAATGATGAAATCCTGAGTGATTTAGCGTTTACAGTTTAATAAGAATAATTCTAATATGGCTTCTGTGCTCCGATTGTTGACTGAGAGAAGAATAAAGTCCATGTGAAATATATTCCAATTAAAATACTTAAGTATGAAAGTTGTGGTGACGGATCCGAAAGAGGCGGGACATTCCTGCTCAGGGACACAAATCAATAGATACAAATGTGTGACTTATTTCAGGAAATTCCGTGATGCTTTGTTGGTTTGCAGTGTAAAGGTAAAGTAAGTGGAAATAACTGTACGTAAGTGTGCTGAAAATGCAACTTGTTTGGGTGTAGATGGTATGGGATGCACTGTGTGACTACAGCAGCTGGCTCAATGGTACTTGTTCATTTAGATCATTTTGAAGTGTGTGATGCGGCATTAGAATACCCTTTAACCTCTCAATCTTGACTGAACTGTGCATAATTGGTTGGTCAGCTCCTTTGCTAATTAGTGTAGCATTAATGTGTGCCGCCCTGGGCTAGTGTGGTGCCAGAGTTTGCTTGGGGGGGAGTGGAGGGGTGGCTGGCATGGCTCTGTGGAGCAGCCACCATTAACACTGGCCTATAGGCAGCCTGCTGGGAGGTGACAGTGCTGTGGCCCAAGTCAGGTCTGGACTGTGGGCTGAAGGCTCGGAGCTCCCCCTCTTATCCATATCTCCCGATGCCCTTGTGAAGGAGCGTTGATGCGGGCACACGGAGCACCAGTGACATGACAGAAGCTCCTCTATGATTCCTCGCTTTGTAAACTCATGACAGCCGTGCGACCCCTGCCACTCCTCAGCAGGCCGGGCGCCCTTACTGCCGTCAGGGCCAGCGCTCAAACGGTGAGCGATGCTGGCATGAGACTTGCTGCCAAGTGCCCCGGACTAGTGTGTCCAATCATGGATGTTGATTTCAATTAGCTCAATCACATGCTCCAGTAGTGACCTCCTCCTCGCTCAGTCAAGGGCTTTTGTCTTTTAGTCGCATTTCATCCTCTCTGCACGTTGCCTCCACTGTCCCCTGGCAAAAAAGGGTCAAATTGTTTCGGTGTTTATGTGGCTCCAGGTGTAATGGTGGGTCCTTGGTTTATGTTGGGCCAAGACATTTTAGCGGTGGCATGCCAAGCCTTGTTGGTCATCAGGAGGTGGGGGGATAAGAGGGCAGGGTCTTGGGCTAATGATGTAAAGGCTACCCTGATAATCAGTCTGAACAGTGGTTGTCCTGATGGCTGGTGGCTGCCTGGAGCTGGCTTGATTGATGCTGGCCTGGTGCGTCCATACAGAGCCCCACCATGTGGAGCCCACTGTGTAAACACTGTCACTGTGGTGAATCTCTTAGTTCCTTAAAGCCGAGATCAGTCGCAAACTCTGTAATCTGTGGCCGGGACCAAAGACCAAAGGAGGGGTGTGGGGGGGATCACAAGACTGGGATCACTTATGCACATTGATAGAGTTTAAGGATTTTCATGGACACAAAATGTATCGTGTGAGGGAATACATTTATTTCTTCTTTTTTTTCTGTCAATTTTTTAGATTCACGCTTCTCATTTCTGCCCTAAAAGTAAAAACCTTGATAGTGTTTAAGGATTTTCATGGACACAAATGGCGCATTTCCATAGAATGGTACCGGCTCGGCTCTCTACTCTACCCTACCCTTCTCTACCCTACTCTACTCTACCCTACCCTACCCTACCCTACCCTATCCTACCCTACCCTACCCTACCCTACCCTACCCTACCCTACCCTACCCTACCCTACCCTACCCTACCCTATCCTACCCTACTCTACTCTATTTTAGCTAATGAACACTGGTTTCTACAGGTGTCAGCAGTATCAAATTATGTATTGTGATTAATAACGATATCGATCAATATGGAAAAAATATATTTTTTTTTTGCCATAGCCTCAGCCATACATTTCCTTGCTACCTGAGCCCATTGTCTTAGGCCTGGTGGGGGGGGGGGCTTTTCTTTAAATATCCTCAGTGTCACTGCAATGCAGCGTAGGTCGACTCTGGGGCCTGCAGACCAGAGCAGTGCTGCTCTCTGCCATCCCATCCCAAATGCTGAGCTCACAGTCAGAGATAAGTGCTTCTCCAGAGATGCCCCTCTCCCTCAAATTGCCTTCCGCATCCGTGTAAGAATGACCACGATGTGCATGTTTAACATGTGACCATTAATCAAAGCAAGACAGTCAATTAAAGCCATCAGAGCCACGGGGGCTGGAGCCAGGAGAATATTTGCTGGCAATATAATACCCAGACACATCAGAGGACACTTTCTACTTTTAGTGTGGTTGCAATTAATCAACAATTTTTCAAATATGGCTGTGGTAGTTGAGGAGTATGTATTCCACTGGACCATGTGGACTGACCACTAACAGAGTTTTTGAGGTGAGTGTTGTAGCTATGCATTTGAAGAGCTTTGTTTGATGCAATGCATGCAAGTAGAAGGAAGTCCATGGCTTATGTCAGCCAAATTATTTCTTAATGCGTGACACTGACAAGTGATTAGGGTACATTTTTTTACTTATAAATATTATAGAGGCCAAGCCCAAGCGTTAGGCCCGACATGCTGTGCAGCGGATATACTTCTTGACCTTTGTCCGGTATTGGTGAATGAATACTTGCAATTAAAAACCTTTGTCTCATTTATTTGCACTGTCTTTAGCTCCAACTTGATAAACAACATACAAAACATAGACCCTGACGTGACATGGGTTGGTCCAAAAAAACATTCTAGTCTGTATGTTTAGGTCATATCTACATGACAACACTGAGGGGGGTGAATTTTTTTGGACCATGCTAGTTTTTATTCTTTGGAGGTTAAAATGTATGAATAATTAGAGGTGCGGCCTCTTGAGTGACAGCTAGCCGCCCGCTGGCCCTCACTTCGCCTCGGAGGTGGATGGGCGTATCTCCCTCCCCCCGGCGTCACATCAATGCCCATTTTTGGTAAGAGGAAATAAGGCGGAGTGAAACTCTGACAAGATGGCGACGCGCATAGGCCGGGGCGATTGGATGTAGTTGAAATAACTGAGGTCAGCCCGGATGCTGCATCCATTTTATATACTATCTATGTGTGGAACGGAAGATTGGTTACTATTTATTTATACAAGAGCGCTTTGCCAGTTGCTTTCTTACATTAAAACTAGGGCTGTCAATCAATACAAATATTTAAATAGACATTTAAACACTGTAGAAGCCAATACTGTCATAACACATTACAATAATGTCAAACGTATTACCGTTATAATGTAACGTATTACATTATGGGCAAAAATGTTTTACGTTATTAGTTCAGAATTGTCATTATGTTACTAAATGATTGACTTTACATAATTCTTTTTGTTTTATGATTATGATATTGGTGGTTATGACATCACTGGCTGCTACCAAACATCATCACAACTCCCTGGAGAATTGAACTAGACGGACTGACATTTAAACCATGCGGTTTATCCTCTCAGGTCATTAGAAGTGCAGGCTGCTTTTTTGATTTCTCTCTCTCTCTCTCCATCTGTCACAGGCTATAGATAGAGTTGTCAAGCCGGAACCTGTGTGGGTCACGGGGGTCGGGGAACCTCTTCACTTTGTGTTGACCTTCAGACACACAGATTTATACACTGTCAAGTCTCTTGCGCTCCCTCCACAGTCCTGCCTTCTGTGAGAGGACTCAACTGTAATAAAGACATCAGGCTTTTGACCCCTGTCACTCTTCATTTCACCGCTAATTGTCATGATTGCCCGAATAACGTCCAGATTTCAAACAACAATGCATTAGCCAAATGAGGTGAGGACAAGACTTTTGACGGGTAGCCCTTTCATGTCTATACCTGCCAGATACGGTGGTTGTCTCAAAACACAACTTGACGCATTTGCCGGTATAATAATCACAGTTAAAATGACTTGTAGCTCATTTGCAGATTGTTGTCAGTGAGACGGGAGCGCAGTTTACCCATTTGACAGCTTAGTTAGCAGCCCAAGGACTTGTGTGAAAAATCACACTCGCACCTATTTTCCCTATCTGAGAGCCGTGCAGTGGAGAGTGGGAGTAGAACTTGTGAGATTTAAGGAGAGATTCATGCTGCAGCAGTACCCATTGGGCATGGGTATAAGAGGGAATTGTGACCCTGAATTAAATATGTATTTTATAATGTTTTTTTTCTTCTATTTTGCTATTATGAATAATACATTCACATATTATTCTTTAAAGTTCCATAAATTAAGCATTTTGTAACTAAACAAGTAACCAAAGGGCAGTAATTACAAGACCAGAAGGGGCGCAGCTAACAAGCTAACAATAAAACGTGAATTATCATTGTCAAGGCATCATCGCAGCATTTTTTGTCTCTTTTTTTTGTGTGTTACCCCATGTGGGTAAACAAGCGGTTGACATAAGTTAATTATTAATTAAACATGAATGAGAAGAGAGGGACAGCATAAAAGACTCCCTAAAGAGAGAGAGAGAGAGAGCTGTAAACAAACGGGGCGTGGAGCAGGTAGCGACGGAGCGACCCCTCTCTCCCAGGAGTGCTGTCTGTTGTGAGACTGCAGACTCACTAATGAGCTGTTTGTAGAACTGGGTACACACAGTGACAGTGACCCCTTAACCTTAACCCACACTGTCTGGGGACAATTGAGGGTGTTAGAGAGGAAAAAGCTGCCCTATCTTATCTGGTGCTGCTAATACTTCTTCACTCTTTGCTCCTCTTGGTCAAGTTTTTTTGCGCGTCATCCTTTTTTTTGCAGTTTTACTTCAATATTCTCTAGTCTACCACTGTAAGAAATAGTTTCTGCCGAAGAGGTACGACTCCTCTTCCAGGGTTTTTTTGTGTTTTTTTTTAAAGATATTTTTTTGGCATTTTTATGCTTTATTGATAGTGTAGAGACAGAGTTGAAATGGGCAGAGAGGGGAGTGACATGCAGAGAACAACCGCGGGCTGGAATGGAACCCGGGTCCGCTGCTGGCCAAGGCCCATGGGGGGGACGCCCTACCAACTAAGCTAAGGGCGCCCTTTTTTGTGTTTTCAAAGGTTTGAAATGTGCTGGAAATCTGAACACATTCTGATGTACTCTATACTGATCCGACTGGCTGATTTAGGGACCGTGGATACAATACTGTTTTAGTTTGTGCAGTGCCTTCAAGCTGACCTGGTGATATTATTGACAATTCTAATCAAAACTTTAAACTACATTGGGCACATGTAACACACTCATGTTGATTCACAATGTGCAATTCATTAATTTTCAAAAAATATTTTTATAAAAATTAAAATAAATACAGTGAACCATTGACTTATAATAAGAACGTATTACTACACGGGACACACCTCTTTATATTGCATTGGTATTACTTATTCTATTTTGTATTCATATTTTAATGGTGAATCCATTCTTATAGCTTCATGAGGTGATTGCCAATCTACATTATATGAACACCCGTCGATTTCACAGTGAGGGCAATGTGTGAAAAGATAAATATGCTTTTTTCTCCACAAATATATATATTCAAAGCTAGGAAAAAAGTTGAACTTTTCGCTGGACAAGTGTTTGAATTTTACAAACATTTACAAATCTGTACACACCCTGCTTTTCTTTTCTCCCTGTGAGATTGACCGGCGGTGCTCCATAATGTAATGCGCATTAGGAACAGGATAACACTGGCTGAGCTGCACAATCACTTACATAATTACTATTGTAATAAGGCCGTAATGAGCATATCCAAACACACCACCTCCAGGCACTGCATCTCTAGCCCCCTTTTTTTATTATCCTAATCATACTGGATGTTTCTTTTTATCGCACAAGTGCTCTTTACAGTGAAAGCGCATGCTAATGACCAGTTTGACAGTTTGATAGTGTCTGTGTGTGTGTGTGTGTGTGTGTGTGTGTGTGTGTGTGTCTGTGTGTGTGTGTGTTTTCAAATGCCAGCGTCCACAGAGCCTTGGCGACAGTAAAAACCCATCTAATTAACCCTCCTGGTATGACATCATGTGATTAAATTAAAGCACACAATCTCCCCCTGGGTTTGCCTGGAAACAAAAAAAAACCCAATTCATTGGCTATAAGCTTTAATTTTCCCAACCCCTGTTTCAAAGGAGCCCTATGTAAAAAGATAATTACCGGCGGCTTCATCTCGGGTGGGTTTTTGTCTTCCAATCGGCCTTGTTCATTAATAACGATAAGGAGGTTGGAGGTTAAAAAGCCATTTAATTGCCTTTATATTAATGACATTATGAAGAAGCAGGGAGGAGTGTGGAGTCTAATTCTGTCCAGTAGTTAGTCTACATGCGGTGGGGCCCCCCTGGAGGGCCAGCTCATTTTGCCAGGATTACACTACTAGCAAAACTTAGAATTAATGTGCGGCACACTTTTTAACAGCTAGCGATGACAAACACGCTCTCCACAGCAAGGAATTATCTTGAGAAATGGCTGCAGACACACACTCTCCCCTCCTCTTTTTCTTCTCCTCTCTCACACACACACACACACACACACACACACACACACACACGTGGCCACACAGACGAAAAAAATAAAAACACACACAGCAGCCCAGCGCACACACACACACACACACACACGTGCGTGCGCACACACAGACGAAAAAAAAATAAAAACACACACATGCAAGCACACACACAATCACACATAAGCGCACGCACACACACGCACACACACACACACACACACACACACACACACACACACACACACACACACACACACACACACACACACATTCAAGCACAAGCTGAAATTGCATCATGAATCCCCATTTTTTGTAAACAGAGTCCAGTCCCCACTCATTTTCTTTGAGATATTCTATTGCCTTCCAGGGCTCCAGTGCTAATTAGAGTCTCTTTACCCTCATGTCCTGTTGAGGTGAATTTCTCTTCCCACCTCCCGAAAAAAAGAACCTTCGCCGGGGCCACTGATGACTAAATTGTACTCTACTTAGGAATAATGATAATGAAAATGCCTTTCAGCCAATTGCCATTCCGCCCATGAATATTGCAAAGAGGTAATTCCAGTGACGCTTTGGCATTTTAACTCATTTAAATTCCTGTTATCTCTCCCCCCGATCTTTTTTGGCTGCTTGCTTTTTTATGGTTGTTGGATTTAGTTGTGAATTATAATTATGGCCACAAGTGCCCTAACCATACGTTTGAATGCTAATTAAACATTTGAATAATCAGCTGAAATGGTAAGACGACGTGGCAAATGCTGCCCCTGTGTGTATGCTATGACGCTCTCATCCGAAGCATCTCAAACCAGCGATTTCAAGACACACACACACACACAAAAAAAACACACATACATTTTGTCGCACTAAATACAGCACACTCTTAAAGACGTACACTGAAGTTTATCGCTAGTTTGTCTCATTCCTCATTATTTCTACTTCCGCGTATGCCCACACCGTACGAACAAAAGTAAAATTTAGTGAATTTCTAAGCATAATGATCCTAGCTAAATAGCACAAGGAACTTATTAGTTTACAAGTATATCACCAGCCAGAAAATGAGGCCAACGGGGGGTTAGGGGGGAGATGATGAATGAGTATATTTCCCCCAAGCAAAAGGCTGACCTGGATACTGTGTGCCTATCTCTCCTCCCCATCCACCGGTGCCAAGTGGGCCACAATTTTTCACTGGCCTCGCACTTAGCCACGGGACAGGGCTCGCATTTGGTCCTCATGCTAACGCTAGCTAGCTCCTGACCCTGCAAGTCAGCCGGCCTCCTCCCGCCTCTTGCACTCATCCCAAAATTGTAATCCCTTTTTTGAGCTGGGGCCCCCGTAATTTGATCAAATAGCATGCTACCCTTCCACCACCACTTATTGGCCAATTAAGTCAAGTTCTCATGCAGGGGGTCCAGCTGGCTCGGTGTTATCTAGAGGGGGGGTGGGGTGAATTGATTGAAGCCATTCCACGTCCATGAAGCCTTCTTTAATGATGTAGGTGATAATACTTGTAATTCTTCTCAGTCAGGGGACTCACACGGGGCGCAGCTGTTACCGCGCGGTAATCCTTGTCCTGATACACTCAAGTAGCAGCCAGGCATTAATCTGTCTCTCTCTCCATTCTCTCCTCCTCCTCCCAGCGCTCCTGCCTCTGCTTACATCTCCTGGCTTAATGCTACATCTGTGAGAGATGTCACATTGGAAGGTAAGAGGAGAAGGCGTAACACACACCATTGTGAGGGGATTCACTCTTAATGATTGCTCAGCGCTTGCATCGCATTCCTTGGGTTCGGGGGCCCTGACCACTTTGTTTAAAAAAAAAAGACACTCGCTGGCGCCCCCCACCCCACCCTCCCCTACTGCCAACTAAACCATGACAACTTAAGAAGGATAGATTTAGGGGGTGAAAAATCAATAAATACATGCATTAGTTTCAAAGGCAGACATTAACATTCTAAAACAGACTTTTCTTATAATCCTGCCTCTAGCCATCCAGTCAGAAATATCAAATTATCATAATGAGGTCTAACTGCATATAAATGCCAAGCATTAAAAGCAGAGCGGGGAGGTTACTGATAATGTGATACATTCTTTTATTACTAATTGCACGGCATCTCTATATAGTTACACAGGTTCCATATGTTCCTCACATCACATTGTAACGTTAATTTGCATCGCGGCACATTTCCCGGTTGTTAAAAACACTTCTATGACAATGAGAATAGGTAATGTTAGAGAGCACGGGGGCGTCACATCCTCACGCCTGTACTTTTTGCATATTTCTTCATAAAGGTGGAATACTTTTTAAAAAAAAATTAAAAATACAACAGATGACCTGAATTTGAGGGGCGTATTATGCACAAAGGGAAGCGAGCGTGCTCTTAAAGAGTGTCGACGTTGTCTTCTTTTAACTCGAGATCAAGACAGTGAGAATTGCATAGAAATGAGTCTGAAAGTGGAGCCATCCCTTTTTCAAGTTCTCCTGTCCCTCCAGAGATGGGAAAAGAGGAGAGGTTATCTTCCTCTTGACAGCTCCCGTTTTTATTCAAATCGCTTCACCCCCCACCCCCCCCCCCCTCCGCCCCTTACACACAAACAGTAGCTAATATACTGTGCTGCCTGGTCTCTGTGGGGGGGGAGGGGATCTGGAAGGGTGAAGGGGTCAAGCCGAAGCCAGGTGGAATCTGTGACAACATTTATTAAGGGAATGAGATCATGTAGGCTGGGCTTAACAGCACCGTCAACAAGGGCCAACACACCTGCAGGCCAGCTGGGGCCTATAGCTGACACTCACCTGCCAATAAGGAGAATGAAGATATTTTCAATAACAGTAGTTCATTACCTCACTGTGTGTGTGTGTGTGTGTGTGTGTGTGTGTGTGTGTGTGTGTGTGTGTGTGTGTGTGTGTGTGTGTGTGTGTGTGTGTGTGTGTGTGTGTTTGCGTGTGTGTGTGTGTGTGTGTTTGCGTGTGTGTGTGTGTGTCTCTCTCCCTTTCAAAATGCTTTGCTGGGCAATTCTTGCATGTCTGCAGTTAGTTATTAAAATAATTTCCACATATTAACGTTCACAAGGCACGAGTATATCCATTTATCTGTGCCATTAAATTTACATTGCCAACTTTTTTGCAAAATGGATTTCCCTTCGAGCGATTGTGTGTCTTGTAGGGAAACCATGAAGATTTTTCCCATTTTGTATTATGTATGTAAACTTAAGTATATACTGATAGAACTTGCAAATCACTCTCTGAAAATGCACATTGAATAATAATGAATAATACATAACCAGCTGAACAAATTAGACTAACTACAAGCGATGGCTGCTGTGAAAACGCCACCAAAGATGTGGATATTAGCAGGGGAGGGATACAATTGGGTGAGTAAGCAGCAACTAGCAGAGCTGGATATCGGGTCTCATGGTAAACAATTTAGCGCGGGGGGCCGTACAGTAATTACTGCTTTCAGTCTCATTTAGACTGCTGGCTGCCGGGGCGTGTTGGGAGCGTTATGTCACTGCAATGCTAGATGAGTTTCTGGATTTGTGATGTGCAGATGTTGAACAGTGATTTAAGTGACAGGACTTTAGAGCTGCCATG
Organism: Hyperoplus lanceolatus; assembly: GCA_026929865.2. Taxonomy (NCBI): domain Eukaryota; kingdom Metazoa; phylum Chordata; class Actinopteri; order Uranoscopiformes; family Ammodytidae; genus Hyperoplus; species Hyperoplus lanceolatus. The sequence goes on from CM049403.1 coordinate 7,083,302, forward strand.
CCATATTTGTACACTTCCTCCCTCCCCCTCCTTTTTTCCTTCTTTTCTTCTTTTCTCATTCTTCTAGACAGTGTCACGCCTACTTTTGTCTGAACACATATTGCTCAGTTTAGCTGCTACTTTTTTTTGTCCCCTCACAAATGTGTTGTAAATGGAATCGGCATGCCTTGAAGTCTGTTCATGTCTTTGGCTGCTGATGTATGGTTGGTACATTGAATAAAATCCAAACTCATTATGTGCATACATTCCATTGCAAATTAGCAAAGCGGTAGTGGGATTGCCTACCGTGTGTGTGTGTGTGTGTGTGTGTGTGTGTGTGTGTGTGTGTGTGTGTGTGTGTGTGTGTGTGTGTGTGTGTGTGTGTGTGTGTGTGTGTGTGTGTGTGTGTGTGTGTGTGTGTGTGTGTGTGTGTGTGTGTGTGTGTGTGTGTGTGGCTGCAGGATAAAAATAAGCAACAAGCATTTTTAGGCGGCTTGTAAACACATCCATAGAGGAACGTGTTGTTGCTCTGCGTACTTATCACATTTGGCAGGGTTGCATATGTTCACCGTACAGAGCCCAGCTTGATTATCATTCCAATCAGCAGAGGTTGGGAAGAGTCACATTAATTTGTCGTAATTAATAGCAGCGCAGCATCTGACAGCACACTAGCGCTAACGAGAAAACCCTTTGATTGTTTGAATCTCTAAGTGTGCCTCTCCGTGTTTGCGTCACCTCGGGAGGGGATTCTTAATATCAAAGCTTTTTTAGATGCTTGTCAAAACTGCGATTTATAAAAGTTTAATTCTTTTATTGATTTAGTTTAGGCTTGATGCCTTGCAGTGTCAGCTCCCCTGGTGGAACTTAGTGGATTCAAATGCTTGTCACCAGCTCGGCCTCCTTTTCTTTTTCCTTTTTTTTTTTTTACTGAGAACAATTGCCAAAGGCCAGCCCCACAGGCACGCTTTAATTGCCATTAATTAAAAGCATAAATCTTTTTTTTTTCTTTCGGTTGGTCTGCTCTTAAACAGGGGCTTAGCGTATCTCTTTTTTCTTCTTCTGTGCTTGTCAGAATCCCTCCTGGCTATTCAGGATTCAACTCCCCCCCCCCCCCCCCCCCGACCCCCACACACACACACACCCTCTCTCTGCTCACCAGACATTGCTGGAACCATCTTTTTTAGCACACTACTACTGCTTGCTGCATGATCTGACGTGAAGTGCGGGGCAGCATGGTAATATTTAGTAAAGCGGCTTCCTTTTCTTTATTGATGTATAATGAGGTCAAATGAATCCCCTCCTAACGCATGCTTACATGGCTCCTCGCCTCAAATCCTTTCTGACAGCGGGGAGAAAAACAGCCGGCAAACACAACTCCGGCTCCCAGAGACATGGCTGTGAGAAAGAGAGAGAGACATGGAGAGAGGGAGAGAGAGAGAGAGAGTCTCTTTTATTGCACGGCAATTTCCCTTCCGTCTAGTCCTTAATTAGACACTTATTAGCCTCTGAACAGCACTGCTCTCCTGCTCTAATCCGCTAATGCTACAAATACTGGATGGTAGAATTAAGATTAATGCCAGCTTTATTATCACATGACAGCTCTATTTGCTTAAAAAAGAGAAGAAGAGGAAAAGAAACACGCTTTTTGTCAAACATACACATGGCAGTTACGTTGGTATGATCACAGACTTGGCTTCACTCAGAGCAGGGCACCACTGTGCAGGTGAATAGGGTAACATTTCTAAATCCTAGATATCATCATGAAACTTTGCCAGTTGATTACTTACAATAAAGCACTTTTCCTTATTATTACATTTACTATAGAAATGTTTGAATAAATATGTAAATGTGGTAATATCCAAATAATTATATGTACATTTGCATTTGTTTCTCTTAAAACATAAAAAATGTATATGTTTAATAAAGCCAGAGTTAAAATCTTTATTACATTGACAACATATTTAGGTCCAAGGGTTTCACTTGACTTAACAGATTTGAGACAGCCTTTTTTTTCTTTTTAAAAATTCAGAAATACTATGTGCAGGTCTTTAGAAATGCATTTCAGCATGTTTTTGAGAACAAAGATTTTTGGTTCAGAGTTGAAAAAAAGAATGTTGATATAATGTCCGTTAAAGATGGTTGTATATGAGAAATATATATGATATACATTTACCTAATATATGTTGGGTCTTTTATTTATACTATGAAAGAAGATGTGGTACAGGGGTAAAAATAAAGTCTAAATTCACAACAAAAAGTTTCTTCCTGCAGTGTCTCACCTCAATAAAAAGGGATCACCGGCTCCTTATCAAACCATCTGTGGTGTCAAAACATTGTATTGGTTGGGCCTGGTCCCTTTTGCCCTCAGCCCCTGCGCCTTATATGCTCCTGGGTGGCCGTGCATGTCAGTGCCTCACTCTGGTCCACTATTCGGCCGTTAACGCGTGTTAGCTTTTCGCAGCCATTCCCCTGTGCAGCTGCATACATACATATAGCCAGGCCTGAGCCTTTCCCAGGCCTTATTAAAGCCAAGCCGAGTGCCTTGAGTTCAGGGGCATTGAGAGGGGCTGCAGCACATAAATATGTTGGGGCAGCTGGTATGAGCCGGTCAGTTTACCGGGGGGGTTGATCGATGATGGTCCCGGCACACTCGCACCCCCCTTACAAACATCTTTAAGCGGATAGCGTTTTTTTCTGCTTAATTGGGAGCTTTGCTGGCTACAGACACCGACTTATTTGATGTTGATGATGAAGTCCCAGGGCAGCTTGGGGGGATTCTTGTAAACTAAATGTGTATGCATGCTGTCTCTCATTCATACGCTGGTCAGAACCTGTGTTAGCCCATCAATTTGACCTGCGTATCGTTTTCACACACACACACACACACACACACACACACACACACACACACACACACACACGCCCCAAGCTCATTTGTAATCCTCGCGGCACGCTGTGAAGGCAGGGAAAGGAAGTTCCAATTAAAATTAAAATAAGCTCTTTTAACGGTCTCTTAAATTGACAACTGAACAATGATTTTTTCGAATTGGTATCTGTCAAAGGTCTGGGAGAAAAAGCTCACTTGATGAGGCCCCAACGCATCCAATTAGTAGCACTAGTCGGGCCTCAGCCAGTAGTAATGATTTCCAGGGGTTCCCTTAAGATGTGGAGCGGACACTTATTGCAAATTACTGACAAAAGAGCCCTGCTGTATTGATGAGCAGGGAGAACAGCCGCCTCTCCGTGTTCCCATCAGGTGGACCCAGCACCAGGAGCTCTCTCTCTCACACACACACACACACACACACACACACACACACACACACACACACACACACACACACACGCACAATCATATGCTCACCTACACACACCTATACACACACGCACACACAAACACACACTTGGCCTCTCTTGACACAAACTCCTCCAGCTCAGGGGGTTGAAAAAAATTCTAATGTTAACGTGAGGGGAGATGTCAGCGTCGGATCATCAATAAAGTCTGAGAGTTAACGAACTGGGCCCTCTTCTAATTCTAGCTTCTCTATCTGTCTCAGGGCCACGGGAGGGCCGCCTCCTTAATTGTGCAGAGGTAGATTTCTGGATCACATTGGACCGGCCCCATTGTGTCTACAGTCCTTGAAACTGATTGAAAGGAATCAAAAGCTTCACGGGGAGAAGATGGCCGCTTGTTTCGTTTGCGGAATGTATTTGGTATGCAAGGAAGGATGTTTTAAAGGAGGTATATGATTATTCTGCTGGTCAGTAAGGGATTTAGATTTGAAGGCCACATTGCTATATGGCCAGAGGTCGTATATATTTTATTACTTGGCATTGACGCTTCTGGAGTGCTGTACTGTATGTGTTATGTTAGTGAGGCAGTTACTATAAGAGCAAAAGCTTCTGACAGGCCGGTTAACTAGCGCCGTTCACCTTCAATTATGGGAGTTAATGAGTTAGATAATCACGTCTTGCATTGAGATTGGCTTCGGCTAGCCTGGTGTTATTGTATGGCTCACATTTCCCTCCCAACAGTCTCCTGGGGGGGCGATGCTTGCTAGCTAGCTGCTGCGGGTCTACAAAGCTCCCAGGCCATGGTTGAATCCCCCAGATGTTTGCCCCATTCTGAGGCTGGCTGTAGGCTGGGTATTACAGAAGGTGTTGAGCCCCAGTGACCTGAGCCTCATGTTTCTATTGGAGGAGAAGAGGGCCCGCTCCACACTGTGTGCTGCAGGGTCAAATGCTTTGTAAGTTTGTAGTTTCCTCTAGTTAGATTGTGTGTTGCAAATGACTGTTGAGAGCTGGAGCTGATAGCAGAGTATAGGTCCAGTATCTTGGGATGTCTTTTTTTTTTTGGCGTTTTGCTCAAGGAGATGAGGGCGTATGTTCTCCTTCTTGTGCTCCCAGTGAATACAGTGTGAACCATAGCTGTTGATTGGCTGATTAACATTGTGTCTCTGTTTTATGTTCATTCCTAATTCAAAATCCCATTCATTGTTTTTCCCCATAATGAATTTGATTATTAGCCATAATGTCACAACAACCATCCAAAGGCAGACTTACCGCCGGCTTAACCGAGTGTGAAACCATGGTATTATGCTTCAGCAGATAATAGGGGTGTAACGATACACGTATTTGTACCGTACCGTGACGGTACAGGCACGTATTTGGTGTTACAGAGGTGGACCGCGGTCCGTTCGTGGCGTACATAGCGTTAATATATGGCGAATGTACAGGCTTGTTTTGCGGTGTGGAACTTAAAACTTGTAGTCGGAGTTCCCCCCGGACCATTTAGCCTCCGGCTCGCTCGCACGTGCGCATTAGCAGCCAGCGAGAGTCTGTTATCTCCATGGTGAGCACAGCATGAGGGTGCAGTGTTGCTAACTTAGCAACTTTTCAGAGCCCTCTGGCGACTTTTTTTTTTCTCAAAAAAGCGACTAGCGACAAATCTAGCTACTTTTTCTGGTGTTATTGGTGACTTTTGGAGACTGTTGCTAAAGCATGTATCGCGCTTTACTTCTAAACGAGCAAAGGCTGGCTCCCGAGGCTCCTGCCCCCTCCCAGAGCACTGACAGGCGGCCGAGTCCTCACGCAGCAGTCCCTCCCAGCTGCGGTCAGAGCAAGAGATACACACCTCTCCGCTCAAGTGTTCCGTTTGCATCACTATTAGCAGTTGTAGCAGCGTTCCCCCCTCTTCTACAGTCTATGAGTAGTGCAAATAAAGATGTTATACAGTGCTTTCGAACAGAGAGCGAACTGCATGGCGAACGACAACAGGAAACCGGAGCTTGCAGGCGTACCCCTGTCATTCAAATCCCGCTTGAGGGATAACTTCGGATTCCAGTAGAATTATGAAAACAGTGATAAACATGTGGAACAATGTCGGCACACAGGTTATTGTTTCACCGCGATCGCCTATGTAGGAGCCAACACGTCGAACATGCATACGCATTTGAAAAGGCACCATCCAGGTCTTACTATCACCGTTACTGTGAAGAAAAATCGAGCTGTGCAAACACAGACAGTATTTTCTTTTTTATACTGTAAATACATAAGCTGTCATTTAATTAGTTGCACTTTTATTTGATAATTGTTGTATTTATAAGAGCACTTCAGAGCTGCAGTAATATTTTATTTTTTTAAAGTCAAAAATACCTTAAAGAAGACATACCCTTTTTTTACATACCAGCTTACAGAGCCTGCTGAGTATTAACACTGGCTTTATTTTCACTGCAATTTTAGTTTATGCTGCACATTCACTAGTATTTAATAAGTATTTTATTTATTGGAGAATTGCAGCAGTATTCTTTTTAGATTTGTTAGGCCTATGCATTTTATTTGTATGTTACATACTGTCAGCTAGTTAAAACTGTTCATTCTCCCTTAACTATGAACCGTACCGTACTGTACCGTACCGTGACTTCAAAACCGAGGTACGTACCGAACCGTGACTTTAGTGTACCGTTACACCCCTAGCAGATAATACTGTACATGAAGAATGTTTTAAGAAGGTCCGTGTACATTCTGAAAGGAGCGTGCTAAACTATAATTTGTTGGGAAAAGCTAAGGGAATTGCGCCGAATAATTATTTTACACTCACAAGTATTCAGGTAGCTGGTTGGCTTGGTTCCACGACTAAAACACTATTCATATAATGCATTGGTGAAATGTCAATGACGGTTTTGAATGGGGGACATTTACTTCCGGAACCAGAGCTGCTGAAAAGCTGGGGTGATCACTGTTGAGCTCTATACATTACATCAGTACAATGTGATTTTTGGCATCTGATCCTGATTGGCTGGTTGTCTGCAGCGTGCTAGCTGTAACGCTAGCGCTAAAACTTGCCGCCCTCTGCACGTCTGTGTTCCTTTAAGATGAGAGAGAGGGCTTTGATTCCCCTCTCCATCTTTGTGTCACACTGACTGGCATGCTGTTTGACAGGTGGAGTTAAAATAGAGAAAATTGTGGATGAAAAATTTGTCAGTCTCAATCTCTTGCCCTGGGCTGTATAGGCAGCCGAGACAGAAGCCCACTGCTTTGTGTCAAGTGTTTATCAAAGGGGCCTGATTAGATTGCTGTGTTCAGGGTAACAGGCCTAATAGAGGAAAAAAATACTTCAAATCCCTTATACCTTGTGTGATTGTGAGCGGAATAAAGCGGTGGTAGCCAGAATAAAACATCTTCTGACCAGCCCAACTGTAAAGCAGTCTGCAATATAACATTGCCCTTTGTTGTTGCGCTAAAAAGCCTGTTCTGAGATCTGTTGTTGTTCTCACTTTCCTCTTGTCTTCTCAATCATTCCTCTTTTTTTCCCCCTCTTTCATTGCTGGAGGAAATAAACCTGGCCCCCTTATTGGCTGAGGCCTGGGCTCTAGCTTCCCCCCCCTGGCCATTCCCTCTCTGTGTTCTGTTTGAAAAGGACAAGGCTCTTGTGCAGTTTGTGCCCTGCAGTCCCTACGCCCAGGGGCCAATGCTTTGCCTCAGCTCTGCTCCGTCAAACAGGGGACTGGGCTAATGTCTCCTGACTGCACTTAGCTGTGTGTTTCCCCTCTATACGTATATGCTCATAGCACATCAGGCAGTGCCTACGTGTGACATCATCGCATCACTTCTTCCTGACTTTAAACACTTTGTTGCCCAGCCATGTTTTCTTTTCTTCCTCGTTGCCATGTATCTCACGTTTTTTTTTTTTTTCTTTCTTTTTGAGCGATGTTATGATTTGTTGCAGTGTTTCCTGGGAGCGCTGCCACCGCTGCCACTAGTTGTGTCGGATTCTAACAGGGGCCTATTACAAGATCTCTAGATCTGGCCAGTTCTTTACCCTACAGGAGATTGGAGAGAGCTATCACCCCCCCACCCCCTCCCCCCCACAGACACACTCACACAATATTTTTTCCTCCCTCTCATCCTTACTCCCGCATTTGAATTTCCAGATAATAGGCTTTGACTTCTGGCTGCACGTTTATGGCTCTTTTCATGTTATCAGCTTAGCTCATAGCGCCGAGTCCCAAGAACACAGACTCCTAGTGACAGGCCAGCCAGTCAGCAAGGCGAGCCTGTCAGGATCCCTCATACACTAATGATTTCCCTTTAGTCTATTTTCTGTCTCATTGGCCGTTTCCTTCAAAAACAAAATTGCTCATTTAAATTCTCATGCCTCGGGGCATCTTCGGTCTTCAAATATTGTTGGAAAGTGAACGGATTAGGCAAAATATGCTTTTTTAAAATGTTAATATATTTTCTGGTTCACTTTCTCCTCTTGAGGCCAATTAGGGAATTTCTGCTGGCTGCATTAATGTCAAACTGACATCCCCAGCTATAATTACACTGTGCTTGAAACCTAACTTTCACTTGTGGGTAGATGAGTGCGCCTCGCCTCGCAGTGACACAGAGACTCCGCTCTGCAAAGCTTTTGATCATTTAATCATTGCTTTGCTTTCTTTCACTCTTTTCCTCCCTCCCTCCCTCCCTCCCTCGCTCACCGCTCATTTCACCTTTTTATTCTTTCTGTTGCAAAATGCAATGTTGTGTTTCATTATTCACATGCCGTATTTTGCAGGGTTCATTAGTGACATCACGCCTCCACTTTGCCTGCCTCACTACAGTACTACAAGCAGAATGAGACGGCCCCTTCACACACAGATACCATTCGTACATTGTTTACTCGCTTAATTCACATTTGACTTTGTATGTTTGTGTTTTTTCGGCATGGTCTTTTTTTTGTTGTTTTTTTACACTGTGAAGGGAAAGAGAGAGAGAGAGCTGTCAGGGATTAAAGAATGGGTTAATGTGTGTGGCACACGTGTACCATTTCTACGCCCAGTTCTCCTTATGCTGTACTCGTGTGTGTGAGACCAGGGAGAACGCTTAATGATACCTAATGCTTTCCAACCATCAATATGAATGTTTCCATAACAGTGCATCTGAAAACATATGGAGGATTCCACTTGTGAGTTGGGCTCTTTTTTTGCCTCAGTTTCCATGGATCCACTGATATAGTGAGCATATTTTTTTCAAATACTGAATATGTAAGGGGAAAAAGGTAGATTGACGTATTGACCAAAATAAATCCTGAACATAAATTGGGCGTATCCAGTAATAGTCTTATAGGGATGACAATGGTCCAACCTACACTGGTTCACCTGGCCAGGTTTGATGAAAACAAAAAAAACATTTGCAGACAATGTAACGTTACCACCACAACATTGGTTAAAACAAAGTTCTTTAAAATGTGGTTCAGAACTGTATTTTGCTCCTGGATGGAATACATCATCCCTCTATTTTACTGTATCACATCAGGTCATTGTCAGGCATTTAGAATGCACACTGTCGAGCCTTTAGTCACCCAAAATATGAGCTGGTAAAACCATTTGAATCATACAGTATATCTCCAGAAATACAGTTCAAGTGTTATAGTATTATTCTGGTGAGGTGCATGTACCGTATTTTCCGCACTATAAGCCGCACTGGACTACAAGCCGCAGGTGTTTTAATGTTTAATTACCATATGTAAGAGTTAGTTTGTGCACAGAGGGGATTGTCGGGAAAGAGATGGCTGCTTGAGGAAGCTCCCATTGATTAACATTTCAACAAACAAGTTGCATATTTGCATAACGCATTCAAGTGTTACCATCTAGTGCAATAGTAGCTAGTACAGAACATATACTGTGCTGTGTAATAACAGGGTCGAAAAATGGAGAAAAAGTCGCGGCTTATAGTCCGAAAATTACGGTAGTTGACAGTGGGCCGGCAGTGCTTGTTCAAAACACTGCTGCCAATACATGTTAAGCCTGAATATGATATTTGTTGTAGGAGTTGTGTGTTGCCTGTGATTTACTGTTTGTGACCTTATGTTATGCAGTTTTTCCAGTGTGTCCTTTTTTCTAATTTCAATTTATTTTCAAAAGTTGAAGGCCCGTTCACTTAAGTATTGCAGCCCAACCCAAAATACTCTTTCTGCCTATACACCACTGCGGCCGGATTGTTGATTTATTTTAGGACGATTTCAGACACTGAAATGGCTATTATTATCAGATAAGGGCAGACTCTTGTGAATGAGAGACCACTCCTCCCCATTTAGCCTCCTATTAACAGCTTGATAATGGTTATGCCAATCAACTTAATGACACCCATGATTGTTTGGGATTTTTTATTAGCCCATGTAGTTGGATACCGTCAAGCTTGTTACAGTATATGCTTCTGTTTCTGGTACTGGGGGAGTGAGTGAGTGACTGACTGACTGAGTGAGTGGATAAAGACAAGGAAAAAAAATCACATAGCACGGTTTGTGCACACAAACTAACATCGGCTATTGGTATAATGTCCATCTCCAAATCCATCCTCTCCTCCGTCTTTTTTTTCTCCTGGTCCATACACTCTCTATGCATTGTTTCACACTCGTTTTTTTTTGCCTTTGGACTTCAGGTAATCTGAAATGGCACTGACCCCCCCCCCTCCTGACCCCCCACCCCCACCACTACCCCCCCCTTGCGATTATCTTGGTGAAGCGTGAATGTTGGTCGTGGGGGAATCACACATCAGGAGACGGTAGTTGTAATGTATTGTGTTGCGGTGCCATCAGCATGTATCAATCAACATTGGGTGGAGAAGGGGCTCGCTAGTGGAAGACGCCGCTCGCAGCCATGGAACGCAGCCAGCCAGCAGCCAAGCCCCGTCTGACTGACAGCTCTGGTAATTAAGTGATTGTATAAACCCCTTTCACCACTGTTATAACAACCTTGTCAGGGCCGTGTCTGTGTGTTTTTGAGAACACACACTCAAATCAGTGTGTTCCCCCTCCCCTGCACTCGCTGAGTATTTCCGATCATGTACCTCAAGGAAAAACTCCTTTTACAGTGTTGGCGTGGCTCTCCCTGGATATTTAATTGTCTCTTGCCCCAAATAGCTTTGTTTGACACTTTATTAAAATACACATATATTATTGTATAGGTCTATTTTATTTTCTATAGCAGACTATGCAAATGTTAACCCCTCCCAGTGTGCTAACCCCCCTTAATGAATAGATTGTATTTCATTATATTGTGAATTGTTTAGGTGTATTAGAGTAATACTAGAAACCTGCACTTCAAATTGAACTTGAATGTCAAATGTTTCATTAGCGCATGAGTGGGGGAATGACGTTTAGAGGTTGGTAATAACGTTACAATGTGTCCATCCTTTAAATGTCAGAACGCTCTCACGCTGCAACCTTTTCATTCTCCAAAGCTCCCGGGGATGGGGTTCTCTCTTGCATTGAGATTTGATTCCTCCCTATCATCTCATCATCTTAATCGCCCATATGGAAAATGCTCTCTATTTGCCAGAGGAGAAAGGTTTGTTGTCGTGCATGTGTAATACGATCACTTACATACTTGTGAAGGAGAGTCATTGGTGTGAGAAATTGTGTACATTTTCATTTTACTGTATGAACAAACTAATGATTAGAACACAATATAACACAAATGCAGTCCTATAAACTGATGTTATAGGCTTTATTCAAATACATGATTTTGAAATCTGACTTATGAAGTAACTGGTATGCCTACTAAGCTATCACAGTGGTGATGTCTATTTATTGTATTTATTATTTACAATCAATTTTTTATGTTTTTTTTTTGTATGACCAAACTCCATCTAAAAATTAGAAAAGGCCATTGCACATTGCTAAAATAAAACCCCGCAGAAACCAGGCATAACCTGATGGTGTGTGTGTGTGTGTGTGTGTGTGTGTGTGTGTGTGTGTGTGTGTGTGTGTGTGTGTGTGTGTGTGTGTGTGTGTGTGTGTGTGTGTGTGTGTGTGTGTATTCCATTAACTATGATAACAGCTTATTAACTGTGCCCGGATAAAGCAGATCCGGGCACTTCTAAACATGGCAATAGTCCTACTCACAATTGAAACCGATGATAAATACATCAAAAAACACTTTTTGTTCCTCTTCATATAACTCTTAGTATTGAATAATTCTATCATCATAAATCAAAACTAAATGATTCTGAATCCCTTGGCACCAAACATAACACTAGAATATGTTTGTAAACCACACAGTGGACCCTGCTGCTGTTAACAACAACAGTGAAACAGTAACTTTTCAATTAGCTTTATAACTTCAAACAGTGTTCCAGATATATCATTTTCCTGTGAGTAGAATTTGTTTATTCAGTTATGAGAATAAACCTCAGAATATGTTCACTTCTCTGACACACCCAAAGTTACACAGTGC